>SJYG01000683.1:898527-999813 GCA_006410535.1 Litocranius walleri
CAATTTGATCTCTGGTTCCTCTGCATTTTCTAAAACCAGCTTGAACATCAGGGAGTTCATGGTTCACGTATTGCTGAAGCCTGGCTTGGAGAATTTTGAGCATTACTTTACTAGCATGTGAGATGAGTGCAATTGTGCAGTAGTTTGAACATTCCTTGGCATTGCCTTTCTTTGGAATAGGAATGAAAACTGACCTTTTCCAGTCCTGTGGCCACTGCTGAGTTTTCCAAATTTGCTGGCATATTGAGTGCAGCACTTTCACAGCATCATCTTTCAGGATTTGAAACAGCTCCACTGGAATTTCCATCACCTCCACTAGCTTTGTTCGTAGTGATGCTTTCTAAGGCCCACTTGACTTCACATTCCAGGATGTCTGGCTCTAGATTAGTGATCACATCATCATGACTATCTGGGTCGTGAAGATTTTTTTGTAGTCTTCCGTGTATTCTTGCCACCTCTTCTTAATATCTTCTGCTTCTTTTTGGTCCATACCATTTCTGTCCTTTATCGAGCCCATCTTTGCATGAAATGTTGGTATCTCTAATTTTCTTGAAGAGGTCTCTAGTCTTTCCCATTCTGTTGTTTTCCTCTATTTTTTGCATTGATCTCTAGTCTTGACTAAATGGACCTTTGTCAGCAGAGTAATGTCTCTGCTTTTCAACACACTATCCAGGCTTATGGCTTTCCTGCGGAGAAGCAATTGTCTTCTGATTTCATGGCTGCAGTCACCATCCATAGTGATCTTAGAGCCAAAGAAGAGGAAATCTGTCATTACTTCCACCTTTCCTCCTTCTATTTGCCATTAAATAATGGGGCCAGATGTCATGTTCTTAGTTTTTTTCATATTTAGTTTTAAGTTGGCTCTTTCATTCTCCTCCTTCACCCTCATCAAGAGGCTCTTTAGTTCCTTTTCACTTTCTGCCATTAGAGTGGTATCAACTGCATATCTGAGGTTGTTGATGTTTCTCCTGCCCTCTTTATTTAACCTATATACTGAGTTCATCCTGAGAAATGTCGGGCTGTATGAGGTACAGGCTAGAATAAAGATAGGTGGGAGAAACATCAACAACCTCAGATATGTGGATGTATTTCTATGGTATATAGTATATATCAGTTCAGTTCAGTAGCTCAGTGGTGTACGATTCTTTGCAACCCTATGGAATACAGCAGGCCAGGCTTCCCTGTCCATCACCAACTCCCAGAGTTTACTCAAACTCATGTGCATCGAGTCAGTGATGCCATCCAACCATCTCATCCTCTGTTGTCCCCTTCTCCACGTGCCTTCAATCTTTCCCATCATCAGGGTTTTTTTTTTCCAATGAGTCAGTTCTTTGCATCAGGCGGCCAAAGTATTGGAGCTTCAGCTTCAGTATCAGTCCTTCCAATGAATATTCAAGACTAATTTCTTTTAGGATTGACTGGTTGGATCTCCTTGCAGTCCAAGGGACTCAAGAGTCTTCTCCAACACCAGAGTTTGAAAGCATCTGTTCTTTGGTACTCAGCTTTCTTTGTGGTCCAACTCTCACATCCATATATGACTACTGGAAAAACCATAGCTTTGATTACATGGACCTATATCTGCAAAGTAACATCTCTGCTTTTTAATATTTTGTCTACGTTTGTCATAGTTTTTCTTCCAAGGAGCGAGTGTCTTTGAATTTCATGGCTGCAGTCACCATCTGCAGTGATTTTGGAGCCCAAGAAAATAAAGTCTGTCACTGCTTCCATTGTTTCCCCATTTAGTTGCCATGAAGTGATGGGACCAGGTGCCATGATCTTCATTTTATGGATGTTGCATTTTAAGCCAACTTTCTCTCTCTCCTCTTTCAGTTGCATCAAGAGGCTCTTTAGTTCCTCTTCACTTTCTGCCATAACGGTGGTGTCACCTGCATATCTGAGGTTATTGATATTTCTCCTGGCAGTCTTGATTCCAGCTTGTGCTTCATCCAGCCTGACATTTCTCATGATGTTCTCTGTATAGAAGTTAAATAAACAGGGTGACAATATACAGCCTTGACGTTCTCCTTTCCCAAGTTTGAACCAGTCAGTTGTTCCATGTCCAGTTCTGACTGCTGCTTCTTGACCTGAACACAGATATATGTATGTAGTATATCTGTGTATAGTATATGTGTGTATTTATATATAATATCTATGTACAGTGGCCAAACAAGAGAGATATATGTATACATCTATATATATTCTCTTTCATATTGTTTTCCCTTATGAGTTAATAGTTCCCTGTACCATACAGTAGATGCTTGTAGATTATCTATTTTATATGTAGTCATGTGTATATGTTAATCCCAAAGTCCTAATTTATTCCTCCCTCCAGATACATTTAAAAGCAGGACCGATGTCTCCTCCAGACTCTGCGCCCTGGAAGCAGGTGGTGGCAGGGCCCCTGGGCTGGACGGTCTCCTCCAGCCTGGCCTGGAGGGATGGAGCCAGAGCCAGGCGCCCCGCCGCGTCCTGTGCCGCCTGCCGTCTGCTCATGCCTGTCAGGTGTTCTCAGCTGCCTGCTCTTGGGCCCAGAATTGCTGCCAGTGGGCTCCGTACCTGAGGAGCTGTGTTGCCCTGTCTCTGTGTCTGGGGCTATTGGGAGAGTGTGTTCACCTGTGGCTAATACATGTCAATGTATGGCAAAACAAATGCAGTAATGTAATTTAAAAAATAAATAAATTAAAAAAAATAATAATAAAGCTTAAAAAAAAAAAAAATACTTTATTGCATTTAAAACTTTCCTAACAACTCAGAGCTGTCTACAATTATGGCACAGGCTTTGGTTTTTTTACCCTAAATGGGGCATAAGGTTTATATGGGTCTTTGTATTCCCTGGTGAATTTGAGCACAGAGAAGGACCTGTCTTAGCAACGTCTTAGCTGTGGGGCTGCGACTCATTGGCTCCTCACCTCTACTCTGCCATCACTTGCCTGGTGGATGAAGGTCACAGGCACATTCCTGCCCCATAGATGCCCTGGGTTTAGAAACAGACATTGGAGGTGACTCACGATGCCGACAGCAGCTGTGGGGCCAGTGGCGTGGGTCACTGTGGGGACAGAGGGAGGCCGTGACCTGCAGGCAACTTCTCAGTGGCGTGATTGTAACACCATTATTTTCTTTAAGGAAATGCATTCACTTCTTAAGAGTGGGTTACAGGATCATCTTCAAACCCACCCTATTTTCCATTTTTTTACATGACTAGAAAAAATTTTTTTAAATATGTTAGTTATTTAAATACCATATGAGGTAGTGACAAGTTAAAACAAGGTACTTTTCACACTTCTCACAAAAAATAGTCGGTCAAGCCGTGCTATGACTCACCATTTGAAATCACTGTGTTAACAAGCTCAAAGGCCAACAGGAAACCTGCTGTGGGTCACTTCTCTATTTGAGACAGTGTAACTGAATCCAGAAGTGTTCAGTTTGGGGGTGGTCACTGCTATAGACTGAGCGGTATCCCCCTCACAAAACACATGTTGAACCCCCAGGACCTCACCATGTGGCTGTACTTGGAAAAGTGAAAGTGTTAGCCACTCAGTCATGTCCGACTCTTTGCAACCCCATGGACTGTAGCCCACCAGGCTCCTCTGTCCATGGGAGTCTCCAGGCAAGAATAGTGGGGTGGGTAGCCATGCCCTTCTCTGGGGGACCTTCCCAACCCAGGGATCAAACCCAGGTCTCCTGCATTGTAGGTAGAGTACTGTCTGAGCCACCAGGGAAGCCTTACTCTGAAGTCCTTATTTGCTTGGCAGTGAGACCTTTACAGGGGTGTTTAAGATAAAATAGATCCTACGCGGAGGCCCGAACCTAATGGGCCTGGTGTCTTTAGGAGAAGAGGGCGTGGGGACGTGGGCACATGCAGAGGCGAAGTCCCGTGAGGACACAGCAGGAGGCAACCGTCTCCAGGCCAGGGAGAGAAGCCTCTGCGGAGACCAGCCCTGCGGACAGCTTGGCCTTGCAGTTCTAGCCTCCGGAACCGTGGAAAGCACATTGCTGCAGTTTCATTTGCCCAGTCTGTGGCACTTTGCCGTGAGAGCTCGAACAAACTATACAGCTGTTGGGTCTATGCGATTCAACTTTCCTCTTGTCAGATTCCTGTTCTACACTGATCATAGTTTACTGGAAAAAGTGTCTGGATTGAGACTCAAACTGTGCATGTTTTATTCATAGTTTCCCTGTTGATTTCTTTTGTAAACAAAAACCTTTTTGAACCTAAATCACCTCTCCTGTAAAATCAGAGAGTTGACTCAGTTTGTCTCCCTTTCCTGCTTTGACCAGAACAACTCCACTTTTGTTAATATTTTATATCGTGGTCTTATATAAGATTTCATTTGAAAAAGATGACAGATGACTTAAGACATTTTTGAAAACCGCTGAGCTAAAGGCTCTTGAAGACCACAGCCAAGGTCTACAAGTCATCCTGCCAACCACTGACTCTGATTTCATTGTCACATGTTCAGTGTCAGTGATTTACTCTGAAATGTATAAAATGTACTTTGTGAATCTGTGATAGGACAAATACTACTTCAGTGCCTTGAGCCCCTTATATCCATGGAGGACTTGACTTTGGAATTGGTAAATAGGTATTTTATAATTAGCAAATAAATGGAAATTAGGTTCTATAAAAGTCCTTCTTTCCTTCATGACTAATTCAAGATAAATCCATAAGGCTGGATCTCATTTATTATGTGCTTTCATGTTTAAAAAGTCCTGTGGGCAGGGCAGGTCTTGTAGGGACAGTTTACATTTGTGAAAATTATTTACTCTATGACCTTCTGGATTTAGTGCCTTAAAGCAAAATACAAATGTCTGTCCCTGTAGCTAGTGTTCTTCCTGTTTCCTGAAGCTGTGAAGAGTCATACAATCTAATTTTCTAGGGGCCTCTGATCCTCATTCGGTGTGTTTGGGTATGGCCTGGGTTGCTTTCTATTTTAAGCACTTGTACCAAGTGCTCCTGCTATGGCATGAGGTTGTTCTGAGGAATCTGTGAAGTGTTAGTTGCTCAGTTCTGTCCATCTCTTTGCAACCACATAGACTGTAGCCGTGCAGGCTCCTCTGCCTGTGGGATTATCCAGGGAAAAATACTAGAGTGGGTGGCCATTCCCTTCTCCAGGGCATCTTCCTGACCCAGAGATCGAACCCAGGTCTCCTGCATTACAGGAGGGTTCTTGACCGTCTGAGGCACCAGGGAAGCCTGAGGAATCTGTGCATTTGCACAAAGCTGGCCATGGGGTGGGACGGGGTAGGGAGGTGAGAGGAGATCAGAAAAACTTTCTCCTGGGGTTGGAGGGGGCATGAGGCACAGAAAGGGAAGTGAGGAGGAAAGGAAATAACACTGTGATCAGCAAGCCCCCTATATGTGAACGAGCTCTGTTCCAGGAGCACGTTCGTAGGTCCAGTTTGTGTGTAAGTCCAGCAGAGTTAGTCTAGGTATCCACTACCACAGTTGGCTATATAATTCTGCATTGTAATAGGTCTATAATACTTTTCATACATGTAATAAATAAAAAGCAAACAAACACACAAAAATAGACATTTGCAGTGTCACAGTGTCGCACCTTGAGACGCACAGTAGCGCAGAACAGCAGCTGGCACACGGGCTGGCACTGAGTGAACAGAGAAGACGAGCTGCTGGCTGGAGGAGGTGAGGGGTGGGAGATGGAGGAACTGCAGGGCCACTCGTGCTGACGCTGACGGAACACGCATTCCCACGTTGGGAACTGGAAACTTGAAGGTTCATATGTGGGAGACGTACTGCAGAAGCAAGCTCCAGATCATCCAATATTCTGATCTGAGTCATTTTATTTATTACTATCACTCTGTGCTGAATTCTCCAAAGAATACTGAGCACTGAGGTTCAGGTGAAGATTCCATGGAGTGGTGCCTCCTCAAACAATCTTTCTTGAAACATGTTCCTCCAAAGGATAGCCAATGTGTAGAGGTTTTAAAGTTGCCATTTGGGGCTCTGGTTCTAGCCACTGAGTTGCTGAGATGCAGGTGCAGATTGTCCTGTCAGACACTTACGAGATGTTTTCAGCAATTAATGTATACCTGTATTCCTTTTTAATTTTTTAACTCATTCAAAATTCTAGACATCTAGCAATCATAGAATGAGTCGAAATTCCCTTTGGGGAGGAAGCATTATGTGCTGATTGAGTTTGAGTTAAAGGGGACCTTCCTTGCATATGGAAAGGCGGGTGACAGGGTCCCCTCCTGGGTGGCACGGAGAACACCACCCTCAGCCCAGCGCAGCACAGTTGCTACTTACCATTCATGACCAGCATCTATCACGTGGGGTGCAAGCAAGAAGTGAAAGGGAGGAGTGAAGAAACTGTATGCTGCACATTTGAAACTAATATAAGGTAGTATGGTAATCTTAGCTAAAGGTGTGGTAAGTATAACTCAGTACAAAATAATTTAATTCAGACAGATAATTTTTTTTTTTTTAAATCTTGCCTCCTCTCCACCAGGCATTCAAATACAGATTTCCTGTCAATTATAAACATTTCCATTTCTCTTCTTAGCTCTGTCCTCTTCCTTAGAAATTTTTTGCCCATATCTTTCTCATCCATAAGCATGAGCCATGCTGTGCTAAGTCACTTCAGTCATGTCTGACTCTGTGTGACCCCATGGACTGTAGCCCACCAGGCTCCTCTGTCTCTGAGGTTGGGTGGCCATGTCCTCCTCCTGGGGATCTTCCCCACCCAGGAACTGAACCTGCATCTCCTGTGGCTCCTGTATCTTTCCTGCTGAGGCCCTGGGGAAGCACATCCATAAGGCTGTTCTTCCATTATTTGGTCTAGGAAGCCCCATCCTGTCAACAGAGCTGCTTCTGAGCAAGGCTCTGCTTTTGGAGAAGCTCCTTCCTTTGCCTCAAGAGTTGTGTCACTTACCCTGAGGATCATCCCCCACACCTGGCCCCTGAGACTCAGGAGAAGGGTGAGGGGCTCTGCTTCCCCAGCCTCGTCACTGCCTCCTGGCTGTGTCTTGCCCACAGTTTCTGGGTTGTTATCTGTCAGTAAGTTTCTGGGAAAGAAGGGCCCAGGATTCTGTGTCCCAGGCTTTAGCAATACGTGAACTGTGAATGTCTAGATGTTCAAGTTGGTTTTAGAAAAGGCAGAGGAACCAGAGATCAAATTGCCAACATCTGCTGGATCATGGAAAAAGCAAGAGAGTTCCAGTAAAACATCTATTTCTGCTTTATTGACTACGCCAAAGCCTTTGACTGTGTGGATCACCATAAACTGTGGAAAATTCTGAAAGAGATGGGAACACCAGACCACCTGATCTGCCTCTTGAGAAATCTGTATACAGGTCAGGAAGCAACAGTTAGAACTGGACATGGAACAACAGACTGGTTCCAAATAGGAAAAGGAGTACGTCAAGGCTGTATATTGTCACCCTGCTTATTTAACTTATATGCAGAGTACATCATGAGAAACGTTGGACTGGAAGAAACACAGCTGGAATCAAGATTGCTGGGAGAAATATCAATAACCTCAGATATGCAGATGACACCACCCTTATGGCAGAAAGTGAAGAGGAACTAAAAAGCCTCTGGATGAAAGTGAAAGAGGAGAGTGAAAAAGTTGGCTTAAAGTTCAACATTCAGAAAACTAAGATCATGGCATCTGCTCCCATCATTTCATGGGAAATAGATGGGGAAACAGTGGAAACAGTGTCAGACTTTATTTTGGGGGGCTCTGAAATCACTGCAGATGGTGACTGCAGCCATGAAATTAAAAGACGCTTACTCCTTGGAAGGAAAGTTATGACCAACCTAGATAGCATGTGAAAAGCAGAGACATTACTTTGCCAACGAAGGTCCATCTAGTCAAGGCTATGGTTTTACCAGTGGTCATGTATGGATGTGAGAGTTGGACTGTGAAGAAAGCTGAGCGCCGAAGAATTGGTGCTTTTGAACTGTGGTGTTGGAGAAGACTCTTGAGAGTCCCTTGGACTGCAAGGAGATCCAACCAGTGCATTCTAAAGGAGATCAGCCCTGGGTGTTCTTTGGAAAGACTGATGCTAAAGCTGAAACTCCAGTACTTTGGCCACCTCATGCAAAGAGTTGACTCATTGGAAAAGACCCTGATGCTGGGAAGGATTGGGGGCAGGAGGAGAAGGGGACGACTGAGGATGAGATGGCTGGATGGCATCACCGACTCGATGGACATGAGTCTGAGTGAACTCTGGGAGTTGGTGATGGACAGGGAGGCCTGGTGTGCTGCAATTCACGGGGTCACAAAGAGTCGGACACGACTGAGCGACTGAACTAAACTGTCACACTAAGGATCAAAAAAAAAGAGTAGCAGACAAATATTACAGTATCAGTGGCTCAAGAAAACAATGATTATTTTCCATTATGCAAAAGCTGTTACTGTTTGAGATTTTTAAAATTTTTTAGCCAAGTGATTTTACTTTGCAGACCAGTGCTCTGATGGGTGAACATACTATGTTCTACTTCATCCAAGTCACACTGATGTCTTTATGTATTTAGACTTTTTTAAGTTCCCACTTTGCCATAATTTAATGGTGCTTTTCCCAGACTCTAAAGAATTTTAATTACCTTGGGCTGGAACCAGTAGAGCTGTGAATAGGTTGAAATTCATTATTTTCTAGTCATCAGGTTTCCTATTTCTTCCTGCTCAGACTCTAAATATCTGTATGCTCCTTTTGATTCCATGTTTAGTCTAGTACTCTTCTTAATCACGAGTTGTTGGCAGGCACATTTGGGGGGAATAGTGGGTTGTATTATGTCTTAGGCCATTTGGAGAGGTAGAAGAGAGCGCCTCCACTTAGACTGTATCAGCCATGTGCTGCTTGATAAAATTCGATAATGACTTAATCCCTGTTTCAAAACAGTATGAGCTTAGCTTCTCACTTTGCAAAATGAGAGCCTCTGGAGTTCAATTAGAAATTGAACCAACAATTAATTATATTTATTTACTGGCATGTTTTAATCTCAAAGTAATTTAGACTCCACTATTTTTAAGTTGATTGTTAGAATTACAATTTTAAAGCTACAGAAGAGTATAATTTAGGAAGATGTGTCATTTACCTCTGAATAGAAAATACATTGTGAACCTTATGTAGCCCTATGATCTATATATGTCTACGTGTGCCCTTATCAATTTTTATGAAAATTATTCAAGACACAATTACTATATCTGGGGTTTTTTTCTCATGTATTAAGAAAGGTATCATTAACTCAGAATTTTAATGTTAAAACTCAGTATCTGTTGACATACCAAATGAAATTTGAAGTAGCTTTTCAAAATTTAATTGTAGAAGTCACAGCATATAATTTAAAGCAATGTTTGCAATCAAAGAGTAAACGGAGTAAATATTTCCTAAATGTCATTCTCATGATTTGTATTGCTTCTTGAAGATTTGAAGAAACTTTACATAATATGGATCTGAGAAACATGTTTTAATAACTGATTTCAATTAGTGCACATTTTGTACTTTCAGATAGATAATCCTGGAAATAGTAAAATGCATTTCATTAAATATATTCTCTTATCTAAATTTAATCTCACAGTCCACTGTCAATCTGAAAAATCAGTGTGATTGTATGATAGTTATACACCAAAAGGCATTCACTTTTGTAACGTAAGGGGATTTTAGTTGAAGAATTTTGTTTTAAACTTCCAAAAATATCATGTGGCCCTGGTTCTCCATCTTTTTATTGTTACCAAAAGTGAGGTCTGCTTGCTGGAAAGCCAATACTTGAGAGGTAAAGCTGATGAAAAGAAGAGTCTGCTTTACTCCGGAGGCCCGCAGCTGGGGGAAGAAGGCAGAAATATGTCCAAATGCTGACTCCCTTATTGACGATCAGTGGGCAAGAGCTTTTAAGGGGAGCTTAAGTGCTGGCAGCTTATGTCTTGGCTACAGTTTGCTCATCGTGTAGTTAACTTCTCCACCTGGTGGGGGTTTCAGCATCTATAAGACAGCTACCAGGAGATGGCTCAGAATGTTATCTGTAGCCCTTGAGGAGGAACTGAAGCTCCTTGACTGTGTTAAATGGCTGAACTCATTATTTTGTCCATTTTACCACTTTCCTTTGCTTCTGCATTTTCTCACTTCTCTCATTAAACTTATTCTTTGACTACAGTTTTTCTGCAGAAAAAATGTCAGGTGGAGGACATGGCGGGTAGGGTCCTACTCTGTTTCACTACCCGTTTACCCATTCTCCTAGTATTTACTGAGTTTCCATGTAGAGATGACTCTGCTCATTTCTGAGGGTATACACATAAAGTAAATGTACACAGATCTTGCTCAATGTTCTTACCATTTGGTAGATAAGATGTCCGTACTTTAACAGAAAATGATGACTGCCAATCAAGTTGTGTGTGCATTTAGAGAAGTTTCAAAGATTGGATCCAGGGAGTAAATGGAGAGAAGCTAGGTGGAGGAAGTGGTATCTGAAGTGAGTCTTCCAGTCTACACAAGCAGAAATGGAGATAAAAGAACAGCTCTGGAAAGACATTAGCAAAGTCAGGAAGAGAGGAAAGGCTGTGCCATGTGCAGGAAATGATTAGCAATGCGGTGGTCATGAAGAAGAGGCACGGTGAGCATACCTGGGATGCTTGAAACAGCAGGTGCAGGGTCCCCTGCCAGCCCAGGGAATCTGGACTTACGACGACCGTGTGGCCAGTGGGATGAGACACAAACTTCCCACTTGGGTTTCCAGTGCCTGCAAAGCTTGATCTTGACCAACTTTCCCAATAAAGCTTAGTTGCTCAGTTAAGTCTGTTGGTTTGCACTGAGAGTGACTCTCTAGCTGTGAGCCTGTGTTCTCTCCAGTCCCCATGGACCACCCCAAGTTTCCTGTCTACAACCTGAGATCTCTGGCTCCTAGTCCTCACTCACAGTTCATATCATTTCCTATCCATTTACTTATTAAAATACTCTGTTACTCATCATCTGTGGCTCACCCCTGATCCCCCAACTATAAATAAATATCTCTGTGTTCTCTTTCATTTTCCCCAACATATCTATGATATCCTGCAATAGAGTAACTTGAATATATTTTTAACTTTTCTATAGAAAAATCAAAGAGGAGGAAGTTTGCAATACTGCCATTGAATTTCAGTGAAATTATGCTAACACGTATCAGTTGAATAACTGAGAAGATGAAAAGAACTCAGCTGTAGGTAATATGGACTGAACAGCACAGAGATTCCCAGTGTCAGGATAGAGAACAGATGACTCCAACTCTTAAATATCGAGCATACTCAGTACACACACAGGGAAAATGCTGTGTTATGTCTTCAACTTTCTAGAGAAATTGAAGCCTTCACTATGGATACATAAGAGTTCTCTAAAAGCATCTCCAGCTATTACCTGGCTCCTCCTTTCCAGCAGAAGCCAAGAAAATCAGACCTGAGGAAGGCAGAGTTACTTGCAAGACTGCTCTATGAACTCCATCTTTCCTAAGATAGGTTTTCAGTGCCCCTGCCAGGAAACTGGGAAATCATTTAACTTACTAAAACTGATTGATCCAACGGTGTGGCAAGGGTCCTGCTCTCCAGAAATGCCAGGTGAAATAGCAGACTGCCAGATTCGCACAGCTGGGTGTGTTCTGCCTCTCTGGGCCATCCAAGTTTACCACATGTCCGTTCAGCAGTTTGGGGTGGGTTGGAGGCGATCCAGTAGGAAGACAGGGAAAGCTGTGTGGGTTGCAGCCTGCAGGCTTTCTCCTCCTCGTGTTCTTAATTCCTCTCTTTCTCAGATGTTTGTGATTTGTTTGTCTTTTCAGCTGTGGCAGTGGTGAATAGTGTTGATGGTAAAATAATTTGTCCAACCTGGGCAGGCCTTTAAAAGTTGTAAGTTTACTGAATGTTAATCTGCAGGTGCCCAAATATTAGCTATTTGAAGATCTATGTTACCATCGCATAAACGCTTAACATTTTCATCCATCAATGATATTTGCCAGGTTTGTTTTTTTTTTAATCCTTTACTACCCACTCAGAGTGGCTAAATTTAGATTTGTTCCACTGTCTGTTCAACTCATTTAAATAACTACCATCTCAAGTTAACCTACAAAATAAAGACCCAGAATATGATGCTTATTTAGATCAAGCAACCTTTAATGTGTATAAGAAAGTATTTTAAGGGTCCTTAACAAGACAAGGGCTAGGCTGAATTTGGAGAACAAGGGGAAACATGCTATCTGCTACTTCCCCAGGCCAGGATGGTTCTGCTGCTGCTGCTGCTAAGTCACTTCAGTCGTGTCCAACTCTGCGACCCCATAGATGGCAGCCCACCAGGCTCCCCCATCCCTGGAATTCTCCAGGCAAGAACACTGGAGTGAGTCTCCATGTCCTTCTCCAATGCATAAAAGTGAAAAGTGAAAGTGAAGTCACTCAGTCCTGTCTGACTCAGTGACCCCATGGACTGCAGCCCACCAGGCTCCTCTGTCCATGGGATTTTCCAGGCAAGGGTACTGAAGTGGGGTGCCATCGCCTTCTCCCTTGTTTATAATTCCTTCACCGTCCTATTAATGAGCTTCACTAGATATTTCATGCCATTCTCTACTTGAAACTAACCATCATTTTTGTCCCATTTCTTTCTTACCATGTGCCCCTCATCATCTCAAAAATATGCATTAATCTATATAAATACTTTTTCTGTT
The DNA here is from genome assembly GCA_006410535.1 of Litocranius walleri. Lineage (NCBI taxonomy): Eukaryota > Metazoa > Chordata > Mammalia > Artiodactyla > Bovidae > Litocranius > Litocranius walleri. The sequence continues at coordinate 911,168 of SJYG01000683.1, forward strand.
CTCTCCATCAGAGTCATAAGTAGCAATGCTTGTATTTGGTTGTGTAGCTGAAGCTTAGAGCAGTAGCTTATTTGCTCTTCTGACATAAGGGATATAAAATTAGGGATCTGGCTTAAGAAAGGCATTGCTGTCTTTCTATGAGCCCATTGTACAAACCTGGGCAGACATTCCACCTGTGCAGGTTAAAGAGCTCTCACATCTAGCACTTTCCCTGACAGAAGATCCAGAAAGTTGCAGTCCTCTTCTACTTTTGAAGCTTTCCATATACAAAAAGTGAAGATAGGTCCAAAGAGTCATGAAAATTACAATACAGATGAATGCTCATACTTAAACAAATCTAACACCCACATATATTCATTTGGAAGTAATACAAAAGTTCAGAAAACCTGGGTTTTCGTGACCGTGAGGCTTGGGGAAATGGCCATTGCCTTTGTCCACCAGTTTGGGCTTCACATTCGGTTCACGCATTTGTCCTAGTCAGGGCCACTGGTTTGCAATGGTCCTCCCCGCTTCTACTCTGGTCTCCAAGCGACATTTGCCCTTCATGCTGAGCCAGGCATCCTAATAAAAAATGTGTTTGACAGTCCCCATTATTTGTCTGGGACTTGCCAGGTGGCTCAATGGTAAAGAATCCACTGCAGATGCAGGTTTCATCCCTGGGTGGGGAAGGTCTCCTGGAGCAGGGGATGGCTAACCACGCCGATATTCTTGCCTGGGAAACCCCATGGACAAAGGTGCCTGGTGGGCTACAGTCCATGGGGCCGCACAGAGCCGGACACGCCTGAGCGACGCTCTCCCTTTCAAGGACGTGCTTGACTCTCTCCTACCAGCCCCCAAACGCCTCTGAGATGAAGTGGTGGCTTTGGAAGATCTACAGCATAGGACGTAGTTATGAAAGTGAGAAAGTGAGTCACTCAGTCGTGTCTGACTCCTTGTGACCCCATGGACTATACAGCCCATGGAACTCTCCAGGCCAGAACACTGGAGTGGGTAGCCTTTCCCTTCTCCAGGGAATCTTCCCAACCCAGGGATCGAACCCAGGTCTCCAACATTGCAGGCAGATTCTCTACCAGCTGAGCCATTTCAGTTTTCTTCTCAGTCTGACCTCTGGCCAGCCACCTTTTAAAAAGCAATATATTTTTTTTTTGGTTCACACTTTACCACATAAGAAATTGTCTCATTTCTGTTTTATCGTGGACATTCTATTTCAGTCTCTTCTGAGAAGAAATAGCTCTCCAAAGCCTGATATCACACAGCCCAGGTGATATTAAGTGATTTTGATTAGTTACAGGTATCTTATGTTCCAGAATAGAATGCCTTTGATTAATCTACAGCCAAATAGTAATCTAATCAAATATATATTAAAAAGCATTTGGAACTTCAGTGATCTAATTCATGTTTTACCATATTTAAATCACAATGTGCCTTTCACTGTTGATATTCATTAAATGATTTGGTGGCTGAGGAGAAGAAATCAAATTAGAGAAAGAGTAATAGGATGAAACAGGTGATTACTCATAAATTCGAGTATGTGTCAACAGAAGCCTTGCTGAGCCATCTTACATTTCCAAACCTGACTCATGGGCAAGGCTTCAGGGAACCTCAGTGCCATCAAGCCCACCCACACCAGAGGCTGACACTTATTAAGGATCAGAAATTCACTCAAGGGACGAGTCAATCAATGATGACAATGTAAATTAAACCTTTAGATCCTTCACGAGAGCATCTTGGGCTTCCCTGGTGACTCAAATGGTGAAGAATCTGTCTGATGTGGGAGACCCATGTTCGATCCCTGGGTTGGGAAGATCGCCTGGAGAAGGGAGTGACTACCCACTCTGATATTCTTGCCCAGAGAATTCTGTGGACAGAGGAGCCTGGCGGGCAACAACCCATGGGGTCACAAAGAGTCAGACACAACCAAACAACTAACACTTTCACTTTTAAGAGTAAATTCACAGTTCAGTAGGGCTCAAAGTCTTAAGGTAAACTTAGGAATCCAGGACTAGCATCCAGGTAGCATTTTGGGCATTAGGGAATCAAGAGGGAATGGTGTGTAATGTGTGTGCACTCGTACTGTTCTCTCCAGTCTATAATGATTTCAGTAAACTTTGAAACTTTGCCTATGTGTAACGTCTGATGCCTGGAGTAGAAAATGGCAACCCACTCCAGTATCTTGCCTGGAAAATTCCATGGACAAAGGAACTTAGAGAGCTACAGTCCACGGGATTGCAGAGAGTCAGACACGGCTGAGCACGCACGCAGAATGTCCAGAATGTGAGGATTCTCTTTGGCAAAATTTAACTTGAATCTATTTGAGGACCTGGACCAGGCTGTCTAATTTTCTAGATTCTCCAGTGTTTCTTGGCACATAAACATTTGATAGCATTATCAGATGGGCTAACTGATTTTTAGATGAGCTAAAATTATCAGATGAGCTTACTGCAACAATGGTCAAGAAGAAAGCTTTTTTTATAATACTTGAAAAGTTGTTTTCCCAGCAACTTAAATGTCCACAAACAGATGAGTGGAAAAGGAGATGTGGGGGATATATGCAATGGAATATTGCTCAGCCGTAGAAAAAGGATGAAATAATGCCCTTTGCAGCAACATGGATGAGCCTAGAGATGATCATACTAAGTGAGTCCGAAAAAGACAAATAACCAATGATTTCACTTACATGTGGAATCTTGAAAAATGGAACAAATTAACTTATTTACAATACAGAAATAGAGTCACAGACATAGAAAAAAAAAAAAAGCTTATGGTTGCCAAAGGGAAAAGAATGTTTAAAACATAGGCTACTCTATATAAAGTAAATAACAAAGACCTACTGGATAGCATGGAAGCATATATATGGACTGCCAAGCAGGCCCCTCTGTCCATGGAATTCTCTAGGCAAGAGTACTGGAGTGGGTTGCCATGCCCTCCTCTGGGGATCTTCCCAACTCAGGGATGGAACCCACGGCTGTTAGGTCTCCTGCATTGGCAGGCGGGTTCTTTACCACTTGTGCCACCTGGGAAGCCATTTGTAATTATATATATATAGCTATATATATATATATATATATAATGAAATATAACCTTCAAAAAAAGTTGTTTCCTTGAGTTATAAGCCCCATTTTTTTTTTTTTTTTTAATCTCACTAAGGTAAGACTCAGAGGCTAGAGATTGGCCCAAGTGAACTCTCCCAGTTTCTTTCAGCTTTCAATCACCCGGCTGTGACTAGTCCGCAACCGCCAGCAGCAGCTCCTCTCGGGACCCTCACAAGCGCGGCTGATGTGCTGGGCTCAGGATCTCGATCAAGTACCTTCAAAGCCCCCCCCCCAGTCAAATGCAAATAGGATTGACTGCCTTAAAGATCCAGCTTTTGATTTCAACAGCCGAGAAATTATTTCTGGCTCCACTTTCAAAGAAAACCAGAAAAGTTGAAAAGAGAGGGTGATAGAATATAAATATTGTTTAAAAACATTCATAAGATACAGCACTGCCTTTTGGCAGAGTGACGTTTCTTTTACAATAATAGACGATGTTTCGCCGCCTTCCAAGCTGGCTGGGAGACAGATCTCGTGTTTGCGAGTCGCTGGGGGATGTCGGAGCTGCCGTCTCCCGCACTGGGCCTCTGTCAATTCCCCGTGCTTTCCCACCCTCAGAATGGGCTAGCGTGCACAAGGAAGCGGGCCACAGGAACAGAAGTGTCAGCTGCAGTGGCCCAGATGCAAACGCCCCCAGCCTTGAGCGGGAGCGGCGGCGGCCTGACGCTCCTCTAGAAGGGCCCTCTGGCCGAGGCCGGACAGCAGCCGGGGGCTGCAAAGAACTCGCGAGCAGGCGGTGAACGCCAGGAAGACCCCGGGCGCAGGACGCCACTTTGCACTTTATGGAGCCCTAAAAGCTTTGTTCTGGAAGTCCAAAGCCCCTGACAGACCTTTCATTCGTCCTCCCCCTCTGCTTTGAGGTACACAGGTGGCAAGTGTAATTGCTGTCATTTTTATGAATGGGAAACAGCGAGGCATGGGAGGTTAAGGAACGCTTTCAAAGCCACAGAAAAGCACCAGCGCGGAGGACGCCGCCAGCCCTCCCCACGCTCGCTCCGGTGCCTCGTGGCCTTTTCCACTGCTTCGGGCTTGCGTTATGCTTTTCCTCAAAGACGCTGCCTTAAAAGACCTCTTTCTACTCATGCGCTGAATCCAAAGTTAAAGCGAAGTGCGGATGGAGAGAGCAAAACAACCCCAGGGTCTTGGCGTGTCTCCAGCAGCCAAGTCATTCCTTCAGCGCTACCGATATTCCTCCTCATCCATCAAATTTATTAGCCGTCCAACAGAACTCACAGTGCGGCGTCTTGTGCCAAACTCCATCTAAAACCTTCCTTCAGGCCGCGTTGCTCCGTCACACGCCCAGATCCTGACATCTGTCTGTTAGGGTGAACTAGTCGCAGCACTGCTGAGCATCAGCGAAGAGACGGGTCGCAGGACCGGTGGCGAAGACCAAGAGGACGTGCCCGCCGGCTCCTGGGTGAGCGGCAGGCACCACCACGTGGGAGCTGGACGGCCGTGTCCTGAAAAGACATCTTTGCTTGGCAGCTCTTCCAGCTGAAACGTAAGAAAAATAAACGGTAATAGCAACCAAATGGAAAAAGCTGGAAGTTACTAGAGAAGAGGAAAGTTTTAACTTCTAAGAAGATATTAGAAAGTGGAAACTTTACAAAAATCCCTTAGCAATGAGGCTGTCCAAAAATCAACCAAAGATATTGTGGAATAATAATAACCAGCACTGTACATGAATCTGTGCTGACGTAAAACTATGTGATATAAACATTTCTAAAGATTTGCTTCTATTTAATTTACCTTCAAAGTAAGGTTTTAGAATGAGGCTCTGCCCTGCATGTCAGGATACTATGGGTGTTAACTTGGCTATATCACCTCAGATCTGAATCGAATATAGTTTGATGTGTTACGATGAGACTGAAATGAAACATGCATTATTTTTTCATGCCTTTTTCCTATAAGCACACGGTGAAATAAATAACCACTTTAAATGTGAGAAGTGTCCAATTTGAGTTTTAAAGATATCTTTTAGGAGATGATTTTTTATCTACTAGTTAGGAGAAATATTATGTAGCCAAATGAAAGTGTTAGTTGCTCAGTTGTGTCTGACTCTTGGCACACCCCATGGACTGTAGCCCGCCAGGCTGCTGTGCCCATGGGATTCTTTAGGCAAGAATACTGGAGTGAGTTGCCATTCCGTTCTTCAGGGGATCTCCCCAGTCCAGGTCTCCTGCACTGCAGGCAGATTCTGAGCCACCAGGGAAGCCCTTACTATGTAGCCAAATCCTGGCTCTATTAGTCCTAAAATATCAGAGTTGAAAACAAAGTATTTGGTTACTTCATGAGGATAATTTAATGAAATTTACACTGCCTAGTAATTCACCAAACACACTACATGAACCAAGAACTTCCAGATGTTCAAGCTTGATTTAGAAAAGGCAGAAGAACCAGAGATCAAATTGCCAACATCCTTTGGATCATAGAAAAAGCAAGAGAGTTCTAGAAAAACATCTACTTCTGCTTTATTGACTATGCCAAACCTTTGACTGTGTGGATCACAACCAACTGTGGAAAATTCTTCAAGAGATGGGAATACCAGACCACCTTACCTGCCTCTTGAGAAACCTGTATGCAGGTCAAGAAGCAAGAAGCACCAGTTAGAACTGGACATGGAAAACCAAACTGGTTCCAAATTGGGAAAGGAGTACATCAAGGCTGTATATTGTCACCCTGTTTATTTAACTTATATGCAGAGTACATCATGCAAAATGTCAGGCTGAGTGAAGCACAAGCTGGAATCAAGATTGCCGGGAGAAATATCAATAACCTCAGATACGCAGATGATACCACCCTTATGGCAGAAAGAGAAGAAGAACTAAAGAGCCTCTTGATGAAAGTGAAAGAGGAGAGTGAAAGATCTGGCTTAAAACTCAGTATACAGAAAACTTGTAGCTTCTCTGGTGGCTCAGACGGTAAAGTGTCTGCCTGCAATGTGGGAGACCTGGGTTCACGTCCTGGGTCAGGAAGATCCCCTGGAGAAGGAAATGGCAATCCACTCCAGCACTCTTGCCTGGAAAACCCCATGGACAGAGGAGCCTGATAGGCTACAGTCCATGAGGTCGCAAAGAGTCGGACACGACTGAACGACTTCACTTCAATATCATGGCATCTAGTCCCATCACTTCATGGCAAATAGATGGACAAATAGTGGAAACAGTGACAGACTGTTTTTCAGGGCTGCAAAATCACTATAGATAGTGACTGCAGCCATGAAATTAAAAGACACTTGCTCCTTGGAAGAAAAGCTATGACCAACCTAGACAGCATATTAAAAAGCAGAGACATTGCTTTGCTGACAAAGATCTAGTCAAAGCTATGACTTTTCCAGTAGTCATGTGTGGATGTGAGAGTTGGACTCTGAAGAAAGCTGAGGGCCAAAGAACTGATGCTTTTGACCTATGGTGTTGGAGAAGACAGTTGAGAGTCCCATGGACTGCAAGGAGAACCATCCAGTCAATCCTAAAGGAAATCAGCCCTGAATACTCTTCGGAAAGACTGATGCTGAAGCTGAAGCTCCAGTACTTTGGCCACCTGATATGAAGAACTGGCTCATTGGAATAGACATCGATGTGGGAAAAGATTGAAGGCAGGAGGAGAAGTGAATGATAGAGGATGAGATGGTTGGATGCACATGATGAACATGAGTTTGAGCAGACTCCAGGAGCTGGTAATGGACAGGGAAGCCTGGTGTGCTGTAGTCCATGGGGTCGCAAAGAACAGGACATGACTAAACAAATGAACTGAACTGAGACAGAAAATTGGTTTAGCTTTATCTGATAGATTAATAATGACTCACATCAATATATGAATGTATTTACATGTATAAATACCATGTTTCCCTCTTTGTCTTTTGATATGCTGAAATACAGACTTCTTAAAACTGGCATTGAAGCTAGTCATAGACTACTTAAATAGCTGTCAAATGTGATATTGATTTATTAATAATTCCCACATGGTCAAGAACAGTCCTTTCCAGACCTTTAACATCTTCCAATTACTGCAGCTGATTGTTGTGTTGAAAGAATTTTCTTGATCATTCGTACCTAATTCCTCCATATGAGATTATATGTACTCATTTTACGTCTATAAATTCACATTGCTTTGGAGCTCATTTCTTTTCTGAAAGTAAATACTTTATTCATGGGAGAGGAGCACAGTACTTACATACAATGCAGCTGTGAAACAAATGTAATATTGTATGCTCTATTGTACAGACACCTTCCAAAGTCTGATTTCCTAGGATGATACTAAATGGTATCTATTTGTATGCTTAACAGTCTTTCAAAATACTTTCTTTTTCCTAACAGCAGTGTCTGTCAGTATTGGCACGTGCTATGAAACACTTAGCGTGTTAGAAGTTTCCAGTACACGAGTTGTAATAGAAGTAAAGCTTGGTGTGTTTTGTTACTACCACAACTCCTACTACAATTTATAATTAAAATTTGATTTCATGAATGGCACAACTTGGAAATTTAACGTAAGATGGCTGACAGATGGACAGCCTTAGCCATTTTAAGCTCATCCTCCACACTGTGGAGATAACATTTGGGTTTTTCTCCTGCACCTTCTTGTCTTTTATACTCCTAAATGCACAGCCTTGGAAGCTAGGGTTGCCTGTGATACACTAAAGCGTACGCTCACTCTCAAGGTGCTTCTGCGACGTCTTGCTTCCTCCAGCTTGTCCATGTCCTCCTCTCCACAGGTTATTGCTCCAGAAAGACACTTTTCATCCTCATCTTCCATCTCCTTGACATCATTTCTAAATTCCTGCATCAATTTTCTACTGCTCATCCTAGGTTCATTCCTCATTCCTTTTTTACATAATATTTCTAATGTGAAAGTTAGGTAGTGAACAAAAAAATTATTTCAAAATTAACCGGATTTTGAGCCCTACTTAGCATGGAAGAAGATATATTTCATTTATCTTGGTAACATAGTATCTTATGTACTACCTGTCATGCCATAGGTTCCTATGAATAATAACAATAATGGTAGTAATGTCTAACACTTAAAATACTACATGCCACTACCATGATAATCAGGCTTTCCAGGTGGCACTAGAGGTAAAGAACCCACCTGCCAATGCCAGTGGATGTAACAGATGTGGGTTTGATCACTGGGTTGAGAAGATCCCCTGGAGGAGGCAACCCACTCCAGTATTCTTGCCTGGAGAATCCCATGGACAAAGGAGCCTGGTAAGGTATGGTCCATAGGATTGCAAAGAATGGGACACAACTGAAGCAACTTAGCACACATGCACCATGATAATCATATAATTATGACAGTAATACTATCCAACACGTAAAGTGCCAACTATGTGCCAGCACTATTATAATAATAAGGAACACCTGAAGTCTTTAGCCTGTGTTTACATTTTGCTACGTGTATTTTTTTTTTCCTCTCATGGAACCTTAGAGTAGTACTCACTTTATGGAGTAAATATTATTATCCCCACATTTTGGATGTAGAAACTGGAGTTCAGAGCACAGAAGGAGTTTGCCATGGCGGCAGAGCTTGGTCATGAGTCATCCATTCTGATCCTGTGTTCTAATCACCATAAGTTTTGGTCAGAGATGATGTTTAATTGCTCACCATACTTGAGTCCCATTCCCACCTCCCCACCACGTGTTTGCTTTGCTCATTAATTCTCAAGGTCAGCTTCTACCCAGAAATAAATACAGATTTATTTTAATTTTCTTGATTACTGTCCTTTATGGCAAAAGACCCAGTTAAAACTTTATTTAGAAGAATTGCAAGGTTGTGTAGAATGTCTGAGGTAAAGACACTGTAACAGCCAACATTTTGTCTCCCAAACCAAGATGTATTTTTGTTTCTTGGTTTAAAAGAAAAAAATTCCCAGGTGTCCATCATTCAGGGAAGCTGGACACTGACACATGCTGAATGCCGGCCAAATTTATCTGCCAAGATAAAGCTATGAGACATTAGCATCTCTATTCAACAGTCAGGTGAGATGAATATATTTGTCTAGGGTAAAATTTACAGCTACAGATGAGCCATGGGAAAATGGGTTGACTACCTTGTTTCTACGTAAAGAAATAAAGATAACATTTTAATTCAGTTTCTAACCTGTAAGTTCCCATGGGTATATAAAGTTTTGTGCTTGATAGTAAATATGTGAAACGTCAGTACAGATATTGAATGTGGACATTTTCTAATATAAATATTGATAATAATCTGGTTTACCGAGAGATAACTTAAAACCTAAAACATAACAACTGTGATGTTGAAAGTGTATTAAAGATAAATTTTCCTCTGATTTAAGATGTACTTCATGCCATCTGGTCATCCTATGAACACTGATTATAAAACGTGTTCCTGAGAAAACTATTATTTGAAAAGATACACACACCTCAATATTTCATAGCAACACTGTTCACAGTAACCAGGACGAAGAAACAGCCGAAATGTTCATCAACAGGCGAATGAATAAAGAGAAAGCAGTCCATTATATAATGAAATGTCACTCAGCCATAAACAAGAATAAGATAGTGCTGTTTGCAGCAACATGGATGTCATACTAAGTGCAGTAATTCAGACAAATCCCATACGATATCACTTACATGTGGAATCTCAAATACGACTCCAGTGAACTTACCTACATAACAGAAACAGACTCAGAGAGAACAGATTTGTGGTTGCCAAGGGGGCAGGGGGACAGGTGGGGAGTTACGGATGAGCAGATGCAAACTCGGAAATACAGAACAGAGGCACACTATGTCCTACTGTGCAGCCCTGGGGGTTATGTTCAATATCTTGTGATAAGCCATAATTGAAAAGAGTGTTAAAAATAATATATATATGTATAATGGAATTACTTTGCCATACAGCAGAAAAGAGCACAATTTTGTCAATCAACTATGCTTAGATTTAAGTTAAATAAAATAAAGCCCTGAAGTTGAATTGAGGCAGTTTGCATGGTGGCAGAACTGGAGCCATGTTTCCTGGGCTATGCAAAGAATGGGACACAACTGAAGCAACTTAGCACACATGCACCATGATAATCATATAATTATGACAGTAATACTATCCAACACGTAAAGTGCCAACTATGTGCCAGCACTATTATAATAATAAGGAACACCTGAAGTCTTTAGCCTGTGTTTACATTTTGCTACGTGTATTTTTTTTTTCCTCTCATGGAACCTTAGAGTAGTACTCACTTTATGGAGTAAATATTATTATCCCCACATTTTGGATGTAGAAACTGGAGTTCAGAGCACAGAAGGAGTTTGCCATGGCGGCAGAGCTTGGTCATGAGTCATCCATTCTGATCCTGTGTTCTAATCACCATAAGTTTTGGTCAGAGATGATGTTTAATTGCTCACCATACTTGAGTCCCATTCCCACCTCCCCACCACGTGTTTGCTTTGCTCATTAATTCTCAAGGTCAGCTTCTACCCAGAAATAAATACAGATTTATTTTAATTTTCTTGATTACTGTCCTTTATGGCAAAAGACCCAGTTAAAACTTTATTTAGAAGAATTGCAAGGTTGTGTAGAATGTCTGAGGTAAAGACACTGTAACAGCCAACATTTTGTCTCCCAAACCAAGATGTATTTTTGTTTCTTGGTTTAAAAGAAAAAAATTCCCAGGTGTCCATCATTCAGGGAAGCTGGACACTGACACATGCTGAATGCCGGCCAAATTTATCTGCCAAGATAAAGCTATGAGACATTAGCATCTCTATTCAACAGTCAGGTGAGATGAATATATTTGTCTAGGGTAAAATTTACAGCTACAGATGAGCCATGGGAAAATGGGTTGACTACCTTGTTTCTACGTAAAGAAATAAAGATAACATTTTAATTCAGTTTCTAACCTGTAAGTTCCCATGGGTATATAAAGTTTTGTGCTTGATAGTAAATATGTGAAACGTCAGTACAGATATTGAATGTGGACATTTTCTAATATAAATATTGATAATAATCTGGTTTACCGAGAGATAACTTAAAACCTAAAACATAACAACTGTGATGTTGAAAGTGTATTAAAGATAAATTTTCCTCTGATTTAAGATGTACTTCATGCCATCTGGTCATCCTATGAACACTGATTATAAAACGTGTTCCTGAGAAAACTATTATTTGAAAAGATACACACACCTCAATATTTCATAGCAACACTGTTCACAGTAACCAGGACGAAGAAACAGCCGAAATGTTCATCAACAGGCGAATGAATAAAGAGAAAGCAGTCCATTATATAATGAAATGTCACTCAGCCATAAACAAGAATAAGATAGTGCTGTTTGCAGCAACATGGATGTCATACTAAGTGCAGTAATTCAGACAAATCCCATACGATATCACTTACATGTGGAATCTCAAATACGACTCCAGTGAACTTACCTACATAACAGAAACAGACTCAGAGAGAACAGATTTGTGGTTGCCAAGGGGGCAGGGGGACAGGTGGGGAGTTACGGATGAGCAGATGCAAACTCGGAAATACAGAACAGAGGCACACTATGTCCTACTGTGCAGCCCTGGGGGTTATGTTCAATATCTTGTGATAAGCCATAATTGAAAAGAGTGTTAAAAATAATATATATATGTATAATGGAATTACTTTGCCATACAGCAGAAAAGAGCACAATTTTGTCAATCAACTATGCTTAGATTTAAGTTAAATAAAATAAAGCCCTGAAGTTGAATTGAGGCAGTTTGCATGGTGGCAGAACTGGAGCCATGTTTCCTGGGCTGGTCTGTTTGCTCCACCATTTTTATTAGCTCTGTGCCTGTTCCTCATCAGAAAAATGGAGAGAAAAACAGTATTACCTACAGTTCTTCAAACATCATCTAGCACATAGCAAGTACTCCATAAGTATTCATTGTCATTGTTGTAAAGTAGAAAATTGATCCAAATCACTTTTGTAACTGGAAGACAGACACTGAAGTTCTGTGCTTGTGTCTGTGTGTGCGCTGGTGTATGTGTACATACAAATGTATTTTATTTTGGCAAATCTATATTTTGCCCATTTTCTAATCATGTTTCCCTTGTGACTAAAAGAACATTTTTTTCATGCACTCTAGATATTTGCACTTCCTGATATGTGAGCTGCTAAGATAAGGTGGTATTTTACTATTTAGTTTTCCATGTTATGGACTGAATGTCCTCCTTCCCTTAGGAATTGTATGTTGAAACTCTGCTCTCCAATGTGGTAGGAAGTGGGGCCTTTGGGAGCACTTAGGGTTAGGGTGCGATCGTGAGGCTGCAGCCCCGCTGGTGGGATTTGTGTCCTCATATGAGTCACTAGCTGGGCTGGCTCCCTGTGTCTCTCCCTCCACGGGAAGACGGAACAAGAAGTCGGCTGTCTGCCGCATAGACGTGGACCCTCACCAGCACGCAGCCATGCGGCACTCTGATTTCAGACTTACACCCTCCAGAACTGTGAAAAATGGCATTTATAAGCCACTCGGTGGCAATCCACTCCAGTATTCTTGCCTGGAGAATCCCATGGACAGAGAAGCCTAGTAGGTTACAGTCCACGGGGTCACAAAGAGTTGGACACGACTGAGCGACTTCACCTCACCTCACCTCACCATGGTATTATGCTATAGTAGCCCTAGCTAAGATACCCTATCTTCATTTATAGTCAGGAGGAGACAAATTTTTATTCAATAATATCACATCTTTCATATCTTTAGCATACGCTCTCCACCACTAAAAAAAAACGGAGCAGGAAGTTTTGGAATGACATACACTGATTTTTATAAAGAAATTATTTGGTAAGGGTCAATTGATAGCCACCTGGTACATGAAAAGATGCCCTACACTACCAATCGTCAGGGAACCAAAAATCAAAACCATAAAAAGATGCCACCTCACACTTGTTATAATGGGTATTATCAAAGAGAAAGCAAATAACAAGTGTTGGTGAGGATGCGGAGAAAAGGGAGCCCTCATGCACTGTTGGTGGGAATGCAAATTGGTGTAGCCTCTACAGAGAACAATGTGGAGACTCCTCAGAAACCTAAAAATAAAACTGTCATACAATCCAGTAATTCCATTCCTGAAAGAAAACAGAAACAGTAACTCAAAAAGATATATGCACCCTATGTTCATTGCAGAGTTATTTACAGTGGCCAAGCTATGGAAGCAACCCAAGCTCTGATGGATGAATGGGATTTTTTTAAATTATGGTGTGTGTGTTTGCATATATATATATATATATATATACCATAATTATATATATATGTAAATATGTATGCCCATATACAATGGAGTATTATGCAGCCATAAGAAAAAAAATCTTACCGTTTGCAACAGCACAAATGAATCTCAAAGGCCTTATACTAAAATAAGTCTGAGAAAGATGAATGCTGTGTGATCTCTTTTACGTGAAGTCTTGAACAAACTCATAGATACAGATGACAAATTGCTGTCAGAAGTAGGGGATAGGGGAGAGAGAAATGGGTGAAGAGGGTAAAAAGGTAAAAAACAAAAGAACAACAGAAACCTGGGACTGTGAGGCATGGTAATGCACAGCAGATGACTGGCCATGAGTTAACAGTTGAAGTTGAGTGATATTAAATTAGGTTCAGTTTACTCTTCTTAAGAAACAAAAGTCAATTGAACTTCCTTCTTAGACTCTAAAAATGCGGTTTCGCACTATTTCCTCATTCAGGGAGGTGCTGTTTCACATGTTTTACTTCAAGTAGGAGGACTTTAGTTTTAGCTGTCCTGAGTTGAGCAGGGCATACATGAGTTAAGTGCAAATATTTATTCTGCTCGGGCTCTCTGCTGAACGGGCTAAGAATATTAGAACCAGGTCCTGTGTGCCTAATGAAGAACAGATTTTTATACAAAAACAGAATTCTCTATTTGGTTATCTTTGATCTAAGACAACTAAACGGAATAGTAATTGTGGTTATAGGCAAGTGTCTGCTAAAGATGGGCAAATTAGAACTTAAAAAATAATCACTGGCTTTAAATATCCAAACCAGTTTCCAAAAAGAAATACATTATTTAAGTGTGAAAATATTTGACTTTTTTCTTCTCTTGCCAGTGGTTTTTCTCATATCTGTCAGCATGCAAAGCCGTGACACACTATAAAACTCTTTTGTCAGTCTCCCATCCCAAGGGACCCAATGGGTACTAAATTCTTAAGTCTAGATGTGTAGGTTTAGATAAGATTTTGATAAGAATTCAAACACTTTGTTGATTAACCACATCAAATCAAAGCTGTAGATTTAGCCAGTCACTAGTGATTCCAAGGAACTTGAATGAGATCATTGTATGCAAATCCCCAGGGGTTTAGGGCTTACCCTTAGGACCCTAGAAGGTAAAAGGCAAACCCCCTTTTGGCTGAGCCCACCTGCTGGTTGTATGTAATTATCAAAGACACCCTGGGAATCTGTGCAGCAGTGGTTCCCGAGGAGAAGCATATCCACGTCACCTGCAGCTGCGCCGCGGAAGCCTGAACAGCAGCAAGTCAGGAGATGCTCTGGCGCTTCAACGCTGGGCCAGGCCGGTGACCTTGGCCCTGGTACCGCTGAGGCGTCTCAGAGCCCTCCAGCTCCAAGTGCTGGTTCTGGGAATGGCAGAGGGACGGGTTGGCGAGGCTTTCTCTTGGACACTGTACTGGCGAGAGCGGAATGGCAAGTGCCGCTCTGCCCGCAGTGCTGCGGTGACTCGGCTGGGAGTCGCTGGAGTCTCAGCCAAAGTGAAGTGTTAGTTGCTCAGTCGTGTCCGACTCTTTGCGACCACATGGCCTGTAGCCTGCTAGCCCTCTCCGTCCATGCAATTTTCCAGGCAAGAATACTGGAGTGGGTAGCCACTCCCTTCTCCGGAGGATCTTGCCGACCCAGAGGTCAAACCCAGGTCTCCCGCGTTGCAGGCAAACTCTGCCATCCGGGCGCCAGGGAAGCACCGCGCAAGCCAAAGGTCGCCAGCACCCTGCAGTTCCAGGAGCCCGGAGCTTGCGATGTGCTCCAGCTGTGCGCGAGCACTCGCGTACCCCGAGAACTGGAAATCTCTGAAGGACGCAGGTGCAAAGCTCCAATTTGTATTGTAAATGTTTCATAGATTATAAAAGTGGATCGTTGTGATTTTTAAACTTAGTATAGGCTTCCTTAGTGGCTCAGTGGTAAAGAATTCGCCTGCCAATGCAGGAGATGCCTGCAATGGCAACACACTCCAGTATTCTTGCCTGGAGAATCCCATAGTGAGAGAGGCCTGGTGGGCCCCAGTCCATGGGGTCACAAAAAGAATCTGGTACGACTTAGTGACTAACAACAGCAGTGAGCCTGTGAAAACTGGCTCCTACAAATGCAAAGTAGTTTTGTCCCGTCTTGTATGGTAGTATCTGTGCAGAGAAGGAAATAGGATCAGGGTTGTCATCCTTGTTTTGTGTTTAAAGACAGTTATTGATAGTATTCAAATATAACTTCTTCAAATTTGATTTATTAATAGATGACTCTATAAAATATTTTTAAAGATTCTCTGCCACAATGTTCATCGCAGCACTGTTTATAATAGCCAGGACATGGAAGCAACCTAGATGTCCATCAGCAGATGAATGGATAAGCAAGCTGTGGTACGTATACACAATGGAGTATTACTCAGCCATTAAAAAGAATACATTTGAATCAGTTCTAATGAGGTGGATGAAACTGGAGCCTATTATACAGAGTGAAGTAAGCCAGAAAGAAAAACACCAATATAGTATACTAACACATATATATGGAATTTAGAAAAATGGTAACGATAACCCTGTATGTGACACAGCAAAAGAGACACAGATGTATAGAACAGACTTTTGGCCTCTGTGGGAGAGGGAGAGGGTGGGATGATTTGGGAGAATGACATTGAAACATGTATACTATCATGTAAGAAATGAATCGCTAGTCTAAGTTCAATACAGGATACAGGATGCTTGGGGCTGGTGCACTGGGATGACCCAGAGAGATGATATAGGGAGGGTGGTGGGAGGAGGGTTCAGGGTTGGGAACTCATGTGCACCTGTGGTGGATTCATGTCAATGTATGGCAAAACCAATACAGTATTGTAAAGTAAAAAAATAAATAAAAATTACTTTCGCTAAAAAAGAGTCAGAAAGAAATGGCATTTAAGAACTAAAGGACCATGACGTATATTAATGAAGTGATGTGTCAATTTAAAGATGTATAAAGACTTAGTTCTTAGTGAAGTAAAGCTTAGGAATGTGAGTGAGGCATATTCATCACTTTGTGATTTATTCTGAACCCCTCTCAAAGGGCCAAAGACAGCACAGGCTTTCACATATCAGATTTTTTCTAACTCAGCAGTCAAAAATCCTAGTTTTCTTTGAATAAAGCAACAACTACCACCCATAATTGCCTTTTATTTTTCAATTTTTGAAAGAAACGCCATGCTTTCCCACTAGACAATCCCCAATCCTGGGTGTGCTAGGACAGAAGATTTCTCCCCAAAGTATCTGAAAGATGTGAGTGTTTTGGAACTTTTTCAGCAGAAATAAATCCCTGACTCTCAGGAAGACATCATGAGCTTGGCCAAGCCAAGATCGATTGCAGCTTCTCAGGGGCAGGTGGATTAATCAGAACCATGACTCCTTCCTCCCGCACTTCCAGTACGGAGCACCTTCCGTTTCTGTCAAATTTATGTAATTGGCCTCTTTTGGCCTCTAGCATGAGGGCCTCTGAATGGGATATCCTTAACATATAAATAAAAATTACTTTCGCTAAAAAAGAGTCAGAAAGAAATGGCATTTAAGAACTAAAGGACCATGACGTATATTAATGAAGTGATGTGTCAATTTAAAGATGTATAAAGACTTAGTTCTTAGTGAAGTAAAGCTTAGGAATGTGAGTGAGGCATATTCATCACTTTGTGATTTATTCTGAACCCCTCTCAAAGGGCCAAAGACAGCACAGGCTTTCACATATCAGATTTTTTCTAACTCAGCAGTCAAAAATCCTAGTTTTCTTTGAATAAAGCAACAACTACCACCCATAATTGCCTTTTATTTTTCAATTTTTGAAAGAAACGCCATGCTTTCCCACTAGACAATCCCCAATCCTGGGTGTGCTAGGACAGAAGATTTCTCCCCAAAGTATCTGAAAGATGTGAGTGTTTTGGAACTTTTTCAGCAGAAATAAATCCCTGACTCTCAGGAAGACATCATGAGCTTGGCCAAGCCAAGATCGATTGCAGCTTCTCAGGGGCAGGTGGATTAATCAGAACCATGACTCCTTCCTCCCGCACTTCCAGTACGGAGCACCTTCCGTTTCTGTCAAATTTATGTAATTGGCCTCTTTTGGCCTCTAGCATGAGGGCCTCTGAATGGGATATCCTTAACATTAAAAATGTGTTCCCTTTGTGGAGGTAATAAACTTTTGTTTTTGTTTTTGCCTGTGTGCTTAAAAGATTTTGGTTTCTTTTTTTTTAAATTCACCAGGTAAACGTTCTCTTCTATCTCTTCAACTAAACTATTTAGCAGATGTGCTCATCTGAGCCTTGTGTGTGCTCTAATGCTTTTCTGACGGGTGCTGCCTCTGCAGATGCCTTTTAAAAGCTGCATGTTGTGCCCCTTTTGTGGACGTCTCCTGATACAGACAAGGTAGGCTGGTGTCAGCAAGAGATGCTCATCATCTAAGTGGAAAAGAGCAGGCTTCTCTACTTCCCCTGAGCTTTGTCGTTGCTGTTGTTCAGTCCCTAAGCTGCGTCCAACTCTTTGCGACCCTACAGACTGCAGCACGCCAGACTTCCCTGTCCTTCACTCTCTCCCAGAGTTTGCTCAAACTCATGTCCGTTGAGTCAATGCCATTCAACCATCCCATCCTCTGTCATCCCCTTCTCCTCTCGCCTTCAATCTTTCCCAGCATCAGGGTCATTTCCAGTGAGTCAGCTCTTCGCATCAGTGGCCAAAGTATTGGAGCTTCAGTATCAGGCCTTATTAAGGCATATATGTTGAATTTAGAAAGATGGTAATGATAGCCCTGTATGCAAGACAGCAAAAGAGACACAGATGTATAGAACAGTCTTTTGGACTCTGTGGGAGAGGGCGAGGGTGGGATGATTTGGGAAAATGGCGTTGAAACATGTATAATATCATATATGAAACGAATCGCCAGTCCAGGTTCAATGCATGATACAGGATGCTTGGGGCTGGTGCACTGCAATGACCCAGAGGGATGGTACGGGGAGAGAGGAGGGAGGGGGGTTCAGGATGGGGACACATGTACACCTGTGGCAGATTCATGTTGATGTATGGCAAAACCAGTACAAGATTGTAAAGTAATTAGCCTCCAATAAAATAAATAAATTTATATTAGAAAAAGACTAACAGACAGCTCTCAAACACAACCAGCTATTAGAGGGAAGATCCCATTCCTAGGATTTATGTAGGTAGTAATAACCATTTTCTATATCCACTCAGCTGGCCAATCATGAAAATATTTTGACAGTTGCATTTATTTGATCCATTCTAAGGCTGTAGTCCGGGGCTTCCCTTGTGGCTCAGAGGTTAAAGAATTTGCCTGCAATGCAGGAGACCTGGGTTCGATCCCTGGGTTGGGAAGATCCCCTGGAGAAGGAAATGGCAACCCACTCCAGTATTCTCGCCTGGAGAATCCCATGGACAGAGGAGCCTGGTGGGCTACAGTCCATAGGGTCGCAAAGAGTCAGACACGACTGAGTGACTTCACTTCACTTCAAGGCTGTAGTCCATGATCCTTTCTAATAAGAAATGTTGCTGTGTTGTATCACTAACTGAAACCCTCAAACTGGATATTTGCCCTGGATTGCCCACCTGACTCTTCAACCACTTGCATGAACCCAAATGCATGTGTTCTGTTTATCTCAACCTTCTCTTGCCATCTTTGCAGTTACCCTGTCTCTTGGGGTCAAATATAAAATCTATTCTGTCTAAAAATTCCTTGATTTCCATATGCTCTGCTATTAATATCTCAGTGTTATCTTAATTCTCCTCACCTGTGCCCAGCAATCTTTTCAGTTTTACCGCTCTAAGGACTGCACCTCTGTTAATCTTCCCAGTAATTCTGATGCAATGCCTGTTGGCTCACATGCCTACAACCATTCTAACCTGAGTCACATGTTCCGATTTCTGGCCACCCATGTTCTGTTGCTCAGTGCACACAGGTTGGTTTTCGTAGACATGCCGGCATGTCATTACCTTGTAGCTTCCTCTATAGGAAAGCCAAGAAGCCACTTTCACTGAGCATCCTATAACAGGTACTTTGCTCTCCCTGGAATTCTCCAGACTCCTCAGGACATGTACAGTATAGTTTCTGTAAGTCTTCATACTCATTGTGCCAGTAGGTCAACCAGAGTTATTAATTGCACAGAAGGCCATTCCTCCTCTATGAAAATGATGGTGCTTTTGTTTTTCTTCTGTGGAGAGTGTTTATACTTCTTGTGGTTTTGTCCTTTTGATTCCGGGTGGTTTTGATCGCCCATACCCCCAGTGCCCTCCTCTCCCCCACCCCCTGCCAAATATCTTTGGTTTACAAATAAATATCTCTCTGCTTAGACAGTAATCGCTGCTTACTGGTTACTTAGTGCTCCTCAGAGGTCTTTGGTGTGTCTTGCAGCCTTGATTTGGTCTTTGTTTTTTCCCAGTTTGAGACACACCTGTTTGCCTTTTGAGTCATATTTACATGTGCAGTCCAGCCAAGTGGGATTGTTGACAGTATTAGAGCAAGGTTTGTGGACTGGCTGCCTTCCAGAGCTTTGCTGTGGGTGGTTCTGTCTTGTCATTGGCTGTTGAACAGTACATTGGGATTATATTCAGAAAACTACTCAAGGAGCAGTTAGAGTTTTCTTTGGTCCAAGACACAAGTGCTGTTTGGAAGAACAAGGGTTACATGGCCTGTTAATACTATCATCCGGTCTCCTGCATGCTCGTTCTTATGATATGGCTTCCAAATTCTTTCTTTGTATGTATTTCTTGTTGTTCAGTTGCTAAGTTGTTCCCAACTCTTTGTGAGCCCATGGACTGCAGCATGCCAGGCTTCCCTGTCCTTCACTATCTCCCAGAGTTTGCTCAAACTCATCTCCCTTGACTCAGTGATGCCATCCAACCATCTCATCCCCTGTCACCTTCTTCTCCTGCCCTCAATTTTTCCCAGCATCAGGGTCTTTTCCAGTGAGTTGGCTCTTTGCATCAGGTGGTCAAAGCATTGGAGCTCCAGCTTCATCATAAGTCCTTTCGATGCATATTCAGGGTAGATTTCTTTTAGAATTGACTGGTTTGATCTCCTTGCTTTCAAGGGACTCTCAAGAGTCTTCCTCAGCACCATAGTTTGAAAGCACTGATTCTTTGGTGCTCTGCCTCCTTCATGGTCCAAGTCTCACATCTGTGCATGTCTACCGGGAAAACTGTGGCTTTCACTGTGTGGACCTTTGTCAGCAAAGTGATGTCTCTGCTTTTGAATACGCTTTCTAGGTTTATCATCGCTGTCTTCTGAAACAGAAAAATCTGTTACTTTTAGGTTCTTCTGTTTAACTAAGTTATGAATGTGAGATGTCTGTTATAAACTCTGTTGCCCTTAAAGTAATACCATGCACAGTGTTTTGACCATGGAGGAAAGAGAGGAGAGAACTGTATAACACTGAACGATTTTCTAACTTTGAGACTCTCGTGGAATGCTTTTTGCATGCTTACTTACAGAAATGAAAGTGTTAAAGGGAGTCTGAAGGTTTTGCAGTCACATTTTTCTGGGCATCTTGCTTTATCTTAATCATGATTCTATAAAAGAATTGAATAAATGGGTAATTGTGTGATGTTTTAGACTCTTTCAGTTGTTCACATGACATGATGATTGATCTTCATCTTTGAGCCAAATATGTGGTGGGTTTTGGAAAAACAACAGCAGGGCTACAGTGAGATAAACTCATCTGGTGGATCCAGGAATGTCTCATGGAGAAGATAACTAGGGTGAGCCTTGAAAAACAGAAGGTTTGAGAGAGATGGGAGTGGGAAAAGTGGAAAAAAATCAAGCACCAGGGAACAACTGTTAAAGTTCAGAGATCTGATTCAGTATAAAATGTTTGAGGAAATACAAACAACACCATGATTCCGTTTATTGATTGCCTATTATGTGTTGCTGCTGCTGCTGCTAAGTTGCTTCAGTCGTGTCCGACTCTGTGCGACCCCATAGATGGCAGCCCACCAGGCTTCTCTGTCCCTGGGATTCTCCAGGCAAGAACACTGGAGTGGGTCACCATTTCCTTCTCCAATGCATGAAAGTGAAAAGTGAAAGTGAAGTCGCTCAGTTGTGCCCAACTCTTAGCAACCCCATGGACTGCAGCCTTCCAGGCTCCTCCTTCCATGGGATTTTCCAGGCAAGAGTACTGGAGTGGGGTGCCATTGCCTTCTCTGTATTATGTGCTAAAGCCTATTATAATTTCATGCTCAATATTATTCAGTTACTAAAACTCTCTGTGGGATGAGTCAGAATTGAGATAGAAAGATAGGGGATCGTGGATGTTGACGGACAGTGCGTGCGTGCGTGCTAAGTCTCTTCAGTTGTGTCCGACTCTTTGCGACCCCGTGGCCTGTTGCCCACCAAGCTCCTCTGCCCCTGGCATTCTCCAGACAAGAGCACTGGAGTGGGTGCCACGTCCTCCTCCAAGGAACCTTTCCAGTCACAGGTCGAGCTCGAGTCTCTTATGTCTCCTGCACTGGCCGAACGGGTTCTTTCACCACTAGTGTCACCTGGGAAGCCCGTTAATCAATCAGCTCAGTTCAGTTCAGTTCAGTCGCTCAGTCATGTCCGACTCTGTGACCTGATGGACTGCAGCACCCCAGGCCTCCTTGACCATCACCAACTCCCAAAGTTTACTCAAACTGATGTCCACTGAGTCAGTGGTATCATCTAACCGTCTCATCCTCTGTCGTTCCCTTCTCCTCCCGCCTTCAATCTTTCCCAGCATCAGGGTTTTTTCAAATGAGTCAGTTCTTCACATCAGGTGGCCAATGTATTGGAGTTTCAGCTTCAACATCAGTTCTTCTAATGAATACTTGGGACTGATATCCTTTAGGATGGACTGGTTGGATCTCCTTGCAGTCCAAGGGACTCTCAAGAGTCTTCTCCAATACCACAGTTCAAAAGCATAAATTCTTTGGCATTCAGCTTTCTTTAGAGTCCAACTTTCACATCCATACATGATTATAGGAAAAACCAGAGCTTTGACTAGATGGACATTCGTTGGCAAAGTAATGCCTTTGCTTTTGAATATGCTATCTAGGTTGGTCACAACTTTTCTTCCAAGGAGAAAGTGTCTTTTAATTTCATGGCTGCAGTCACCATCTGCAGTGGTTTTGGAGCCCCCCAAAATAAAGTCTCTCACTGTTTCCACTGTTTCCCCATATATTTCCCATGACGTGATGGGACCAGGTGCCATGATCTTTGTTTTCTGAATGTTGAGCTTTAAGCCAACTTTTTCACTCTCCTCTTTCACTTGCATCAAGAGGCTCTTTAGTTCCTCTTCACTTTCTGCCATAAGGGTGGTGTCATCTGCATATCTGAGGTTATTGATATTTCTCCCAGTAGTCTTGATTCCAGCTTGTGCTTCTTTCTCATGATGAACGGATAGTATATGTATATTTAACTCTTACAATACCTAACAATTTGGATAAAATTATCTTTATTTTATAAGGAATAAAACTAAGACTCAGAAATATTAAGACGTCTCTATGCATGTCACAGCCACACTCTTACTCCTTCCTCTGCTCTGCGTCTGTCTGCCCATATGCATATGTGAAATCATAGCTGTGACCATATAGAGATGAAGCATGCTGTGACTTCTTCAAAGCAGTGACTGTATCTTGTCAGTCTTTTAAGTTATCATAGTGACTTAAAAAGGACACTTAATAATTCCTTTTCAAAAGCTGTCTTTCAAATCTGGGTCAAAGATATTGACTTAAAAAGTTTGAATAAGTCATCCTGTTAGATGCAGTTTTGCTAATCTGCTGATCTTTCCCCTGCTACATATGCACACAAAGACCAACAGCTTTTATAGATGGTGAAATCTGGAACAAGATAACAAGGCAAAGAATATACAGCAGCACTAAAAGAAAGCATGCCATGAACGCGTGATAGGTGAGTCCCTTTTGCTAGATTTAAAAGAAAACTAATTGAAATAATATACTGGTAGTAAATCAAAATGCTTTTCAATATACAATATCAAAATTATATAGGGGATCGCTGAAACCTGACCTTTTCCACTCCTGTGGGCACTGCTGAGTTTTCCAAATTTGCTGGCACATTGAGTGCAGCACTTTCACAGCATCATCTTTTAGGATTTGAAATAGCTCAGCTGGAATTCCATCACCTCCATTAGCTTTGTTCCGAATGGTGCTTCCAAAGGTCCACTTGACTTCACACTCCAGGATGTCTGGTTCTAGGTGAGTGATCACACCATCATGGTTATCTGGGTCATTAAGATCTTTTATGTATAGTTCTTCTCTGTATTCCTGCCACCTCTTCTTATTATCTTCTGCTTCTGATAGGTCCAGACCATTTCTGTCCTTTATTGTGCCCCATCTTTGCATGAAGTGTTCCCTTGGTATCTGTGATTTTCCTGAAGAGATCACAATCTTTCCCATTCTATTGTTTTCCTCTATTTCTTTGCATTGATCTCTGAGGAAGGCTTTCTTATCTGGCCATTCTTTAGAACTCGTCATTCAGAGGGGTATATCTTTCCTTTTCGCCTTTGCCTTTAGCTTCTTTTCTCAGCTATTTGTAAGGCCTCCTGAGATAACCATCTTACTGTTTTGCATTTCTTTATTTGGGGGACGGTCTTGATCCCTGCCCCCTGTACAGTGTCACGAGCCTCTGTCCACAGTTCCTCAGGCCTCTATCAGATCTAATGCCCTGTATTTGTAAAGTGAGGCTTCAGCAGCATGTGAACAGAGAGCTTCCAGATGCTCAAGCTGGATTTAGAAAAGGCAGAGGAAACAGAGATCAAACTGTCAGTGTTCACTGGATCATAGAAAAAGCAAGAGAGTTCCAGAAAAACATCTACTTCTGCTTTATTGACTAAACCAAAGCCTGACTGTGTGGACCACAACAAACTGTGCAAAATTCTTAAAGAGATGGGAATACCAGCTCACTTGACCTGCCTCCTAAGAAATCTGTATGCAAGTCAAGGAGCAACAGTTATAACCAGACGTGGAACAATGGACTGGTTCCAGATTGGGAAAGGAGTGTGTCAAGGCTGTATATTGTCACACTGATTATCTAACTTATATTCTTCATCTGAATATAAATGTGAAATGCGGAGCTGGATGAAGCACAAGCTGGAATCAAGATTGCCAGGAGAAATATCAATAACCTCAGGTATGCAGACGACACCACCCTCATGGCAGAAATCAAAGAAGAATTAAAGAACCTCTTGATGAAAGTAAAAGAGGAGAGTTTAAAGCTCAACATTCAGAAAACTAAGATCATGGCATCCAGTCCCATCACTTCATGGGAAATAGATGGGGAACAGTGGAAACAGTGAGAGATTTTATTTGAGGGGGCTCCAAAATCACTGCAGATCGTGACTGCAGCCATGAAAGTAAATTGATGCTTGTTCCTTGGAAGAAAATTTATGGCCAATCTAGACAGCATATTAAAAAGCAGAGACATTACTTTGCCCACCGAGGTCTATCTTGTCAAAGCTCTGGTTTTTCCTGTAGTCATGTATGGATGTGAGAGTTGGACAATAAAGAAAGTTGAATGCTGAAGAATTGATGCTTTTGAACTGTGGTGTTGGAGAAGGCTCTTGAGAACCCCTTGCAAGGAGACCAAACCAGTCAGTCCTAAAAGAAATCAATCCTGAATATTCATTGGAAGGACTGATGCTGAAGCTGAAACTCCAATAGTTTGGCCACCTGATGCGAAGAACTGACTCATTGAAAAAGACCCTGATGCTGGGAAAGATCAAAGGCAGAAGAAAAGGGAGATGACAGAGGATGAGATGTTTGGATGGTATCACTGACTCAATGGACATGAGTTTGAGTAAACTCTGGGAGTTGGTGATGGACAAAGAGGCCTGGCATCCTGCAGTCCATGGGGTCACAGAGTTGGACATGTCTGAGTGGCTGAACTGAACTGAACTGATAGGGATTAATAACTTCCTTGATTGGAAATCATTTTAAGGGCTTCAGTTCAGTTCAGTTCAGTCGTGTCCGATTCTTTGCAACCCCATGAATCACAGTATGCCAGGCCTCCCTGTCCATCACCAACTCATGGATTTCGCTCAAACACATGTCCATCGAATCGGTGATGCCATCCAGCCATCTCATCCTCTGTCATCCCCTTCTCCTCCTGCCCCCAATCCCTCCCAGCATCAGGGTCTTTTCCAATGAGTCAACTCTTGCATGAGGTGGCCAAAGTACTGGAGTTTCAACTTCAGCATCAGTCCTTACCCCCAAACAAAAAGACAACAAACCCCATTATTTCAATATTAAAGTATTATACATAAATCAAAGGCTTAATAATAGGCAAGGGTTAAATAATGACTGGCCCTTCTCCTAGGTTGCCCCTCTACTAGAGTGCACCATCCCAGTGTTCACAAAAATAAAATGTGTAATAAGGCAGAGGAAGGAGACCTTGCCTTTCAATGTGATCTTGGAATATTGTTGGATAGACTCACCCGAAGAGATGCCTTTGTGTGATTCACATCTGTTATTTATTAAAGACTCACATTCTAGGAGAGTACATGTTACCTTGAAGGGTTTTGTTTTCTCAAGATGCAATCATTACACTGTTATTGAACTTGGGGCCATGAACAAATTTGGTATCTAACCTAGTGAGCTTATCGCAGCCTTGCTTCTTTGAGCCTGTATAACTCCTGCCCACCTTGCATTCTCCTTCTAACTAGCATTGCCCATCTCCTGATTTCCTCACCCACAATATTTGTATGAGAGTCATGTTTTTAACTGTCTGAAAAATCTCAAAATCTCTTTTGACATAGCCAATGGCTATGAATTGCCCAGGCTCAAAATCTTGAAGTCATCCTTTATCTTTCTTTGTCTTGCATCTCACAGTTAACCCATGAGCAAAACCTGTTGCTTCTGTTTTCTGTCTCACCACTTTTTTCTGCTCAGCCTCGGGTGCTAATGACATCTACCTGCTGGCTTTCCCAGCACCACATCTTGTCTCAGTCTCTGTGACCAACCCTCTACAAGAAGCTGAACGTGCAGGTCAGGGAACAGTATCCTCAAACCTCCAAAGATTTCAGTTCCCGAAGAAACACCAGGTCCCACGAATGTGTCCTCAGCCCCAGCCCCGCACGATTTGGCTCCTGTTGATCTGACCCTCTCACTGGACTGAACATTCTCTTTGGGCTGACTTCCTCCAGCTTCTACAGACCTTAAGGGTGACAACATCTCAGGGCTTCTGTTCTTTGTCCTCCCTCTGCCAAATGCTTTTCCCCTAGGAGATTTCATGGGGGAAATCTCCCTCTTCCTTATTCAAATGTCTCCATCTCAGAGAGGCCTTCCTGACAGTCCTACCTAGCAGAGCCTCCTACACTGGTTGTCAAGCTCCTTTTGCTGATACACTTTTTTTCTTCCATACATTCATCCCACCCTAATTTGCTTATTACAAAGTTACTTACACATTTGCCTATTGTCTGCCCCTCCCAGTAAAGTGCCAGCTCTAGAAGAACAGGATTCAGGCCTTGCATTCTCTGCCGAGCACACTTCCTCACTGAATGAATGAATGATCGGCTTAACCACGTGACAGAATCTTTTGTAGCCATTTGAAAGTTTGAAGATGAAGTGAAAACATGTATAATAATTATATCATGTAAATCCAAACATACTAAAAATGGGTTAGAATCATGTCGGAGGTGATTTGAATGTCCTATGCTTGCAAAAATAAACATAAAGAAAAATGAAATAATGAAAGTTGCTTTGTAAGAACAGTAGGAGAAACATGGGTGATTCCCATTCTGTTTCTGGAACTTACTTTTATTCTTTTTCATTTGTTTGCTTCAATACCTTTAGAAAAATCGTCATATGATGCTTTGAAAATCCGTATTATAGCTTTACACTCTTGTGTCTTCCTGCCTTTCTTTTCTCACATTTCTTTTATTTTGGATGCCTTAGGCCATCTCTCCTAATATCCAGGACCACCCTTGGCCAAACTATAAAGCAGGGTAAGTTTCTTTATCCTCTTTCTGTCTTTTTCCCATTACTAGGTCCCTTTTCTTGATCCTACCCAGAAGATATTTATCCCTGATTTTACTAATGACTGTATTCTGATAATACTAAAAACCTAATTTATCATGCCTTCTTGTAGAATATTTACTTAAAGGGGAAAGCCAAAGCTTAAAACAAAGGACCGACTTTAAAAAGGTGGAATTTGAGAATATGGGCTTATTCATTAAAGAGAGCGTCTGAGCTTCAAGTTGTCCTTCAAGGACAAGGCCCTGGTGCCTGTGCCAAGGTCAGAGTTTCCTATTCCCCCAAGTCGAGCACACCGAGGCTGTCTGGGATCTAAGTCTGCCACCTACAGCGCCACTTCAGTCTCAGAGTCGCTTGGAGAGGGAGCGAGCTGGGCATTTTTGTGGCCGTGGCTGCCCCCCCAATTTGCAGTCCACATGGAACTTCAGCTTCAGACACGCAGGCATGTCAGGACATTCTACCCTTGACAAGCAGTGCTTTCCAGAATGATGCCTAGTTCTAGCCAGTCAGCATGGTCTTGAACTGTAGTGTCGTTTCTGGCAAGAACTTTCAAGCCTGCTTAATGTCAACATCAATTGCCATAATGCACTTTGACA
Organism: Litocranius walleri; assembly: GCA_006410535.1. Classification (NCBI taxonomy): domain Eukaryota; kingdom Metazoa; phylum Chordata; class Mammalia; order Artiodactyla; family Bovidae; genus Litocranius; species Litocranius walleri. Next base: position 939,032 of record SJYG01000683.1, read on the forward strand.
CTATTTGGGATTTTCCACTAGGTAATCTGACCTCTCTCCAGTCAAAACTGAAGTGTCCGAGAATACCTTAGAAACTGCAAAGTTCACACAGAATCTTGAGTCTACTTGACCAGTATTGTGAGAAAAATCCACGACGCAAATTTTATAGATTCACAATTTGCGGCAGGGCGGGGGTGGGGTGGGGTTGGGCAGTGCCTGATTTTATAAAAGGTTTGTTTTTTCTTATTCCTTCATATCATATTTTACAAATTCTCCTCCATTCTTTTCTGAAGTAAAGTAAGGTATGAATGAATGAATACGTATTCTATTTCTGTTTTATATACTTCCCTTAAATTATTTTACTGCGTATCTTTTTTTTCCAATTCGAGGATGAACAGATTGATAGAACCCTCATTCTGATCTGTTCTTATTCAAAAGTTGTGGGTTAAAAGTCTCCGAGATTTACATATTTTCTTTTTGAAACAGTTACTGGGTCAATGTACGTCTCTTACACAGTGTATGAGTTGATAAAATAATAGAAAAGTAAAGTGTCTCTTCCCATATGACAATTTGAGTGAGTCAAAGAGGGCAGACCTATTGTTTGACTGATTTACCAAACAAAACAACAAAAAAATTCATGTGACCCATACAGCTGAAAGGAGCCTACAGAAGCCCACTGCTTGCTCGCTAACGTCCAGGTCTGCCCATATGAAGGAAGACAAACCTTACGGCCACAAGTCCTTTCCTCCTCAGTGAATAAGTAATTCTAAGATCTGATGAATATTTATTGAATTCCGTGAGATGGCGTTGGGCTCTGTCTGGGGGGAACCACTGCTCGTTTTCATATTCAACATCTGAGCGAGTAAAAACAGCCTCTGCACAATGTCTGTTGTCCCTCTGGGAAATCAACTCAGTTTCATTTTCTTTCCCTCGCCTCAATCCTGGAGGTCCCATTTCTAGGCATGTCCCTTTGGTTGACAGCATAGGGAGAAAAGAGTGGTGAGGAACTGCACAAGAATGATTCCAGCGCCTACCTATTTCCTGATTGATATTCCATGTTATCCTGCTGAAGCACACGGAATTAAATGTTGAGATTTAGGGGCTAGTTTTATAGCCCCATCTGGCCTTAATTCTGCGTATACAATTGTACATCATGAATTGGCCTACAGTTTTGGTTTATGTCCCTCTGTTTCTGTTTGATCTGCAAATGAAATTTTACTCTGCCCTAAATGAAGAAGTTGGCCACGAGGAGCCTTGATATTATTTTAAAATGAAGCAGATAAAATTTTAAACCTTCAAGATTATGTCTGAAATAAAAGAACATTGTCCTTGAAAACAATGAATCATATCTTCCAAGATGTATCCACCACGGGATTTTCTTGAGATCAGTTTTTCCTTTTTCATGTATTATTAAACTTAGCAGTATTAATATTTATTAAACACCTATGGGGTGCCAGCAACAACTCAGAGCACATGGAAGAGGTGGTCCCTAATGTCAGAAATCTTAAAAAGCTGTTCCGTGCTATTGTGCTTAATCTCGGGCTGCCCAGAGAGGAAGGGCTGTCATCATCACCCATCAGAGCCGTTGCTTTTCTTTTCTTTTGTCAAGATATATCCATCCTACAAGTGTGATTCTAGTTAAATGCCACAAAATCTATGGTAAATTATTTTAAGGGTGCAGATATATGCCAAATTATTTTTTTTCTACACATTAAATTTAAAAAAAGAAAAATGCTGAAAGCTAAGTAACAATAGCCACGAAGCAGTGAATCACTGGGATCGGTAGGACAGACCCTTCTTGCTATGGAAATGACATGTCAGGTCTAATTAAAGTGCATGGAATCATAGGTGTAGGTAATGCAGGTTACTGTTCCAAGGGAAACTTTCCAGCTTCTGTAGCACAGAGGCTTTAATGGAAGTCAAGGAAAATAAATTTAGCACAGACATAAGGAAGCACTTTTTCATTCTGCAAGTGATGGGTATTTGGAATGGCCTTCTGGGCAGGGTTTGTGAGGTGAAGGACACTGGGGTTATTCAACAATTGAACGTCTCACCGCAGTAAATTCAAATCTGCTAAACAGGCTTTTCCCCCTACTTCCTATGTTGTTATGAGTATATAATCAAGCAGCAATTTTCTTGCCCTGATTAGAACCGAACCGATAACCAGGGTGCTCACAGGAAAGTACATGGGGCAATGGCAGGAAATAAAAGGAGCTGGAAATGCCTGAAACAGAGTGGTGCTCTTCAGTTATTAGCAAGAAAATGTACCAATTCATTACTTTAAGGACTTTCAGGGATTTCAAGAGGATCGACTTTTCATCACTCAGCCTGTGGCTTTAGGACACTTTTTCTGTCTTGGTAACTTGGTAACTGTATCTGTGCTATGGAGATCTGTCTCACGTACCCATCTATCTCCTTGTTTATTGCATCATGCACATGCTATAGATAGGTAGATAGATGGACAGACAGAGTGATTTATGATATATGTCACATCCAAGTTAGCAACAAGGATTCAAATGCCTGTGGAAAGAAATGAATGATACAGCAAAGCTGAATCAGGTCCCCAGAGGTCACATTAGCTATGCAAACCCCCTCACCTCTCACCCAACACACACACACACATGCACGCACATCAGCACTTATCACACAGTTAATAATGCTTACTTCTGGTTAGAAACAATGAGAAAAGCCATCACCCCCAGAGTGCTGCCTATGCAAGTCCACAGGCTGTGTCACAGCTTGCGCTGTCTCCCCACTGTGCCCCGATGATGCACTGTGGCGTCACCTTGGTTCTGGAAGTGTCTTCTAGGTCTAAGTAGTGAAGCTTTCCTACACTCACTCTTCCTTCTTTCCACGGATGCTTCATGTGCATTATCAGACTAACCAGAAGGGATATAAACATGATCCGAATACCACCAGTGACCCTTAGGAATTTAATTGGCAACACAGACAGAGTATAGACAGATGGGTAATAATTACCGTGAGCATGCAAGTAGAGCGTCATGAATCTACCCCCATCATCCTGGAAGCACCAAGGAAGGGCATATAAATCACACTACACATACATTAAAGGATTCTTAGCAGAGAAAATGCTTACGCTGGTCTTAAAGGACAAGTAGAAATGAACTGAACAGTGACCGAAGCCAAGGACAGTTGAAGTGGAGGGAACAACATGTGAAACACCACGGTGTGTTTGGCAAACTCTTAGCTTTCAGAACAGCAGGTGCAAGGAGTCTGCCTAGGATGGCGGCAGGAGGTTAGGCTGGAGAGATGCACAGAGCCTAACAATGAAGGGCATGTTGTGAAACTGTTAAGGACACGGAGCAAGCCCAGATGTGAATGCGCCTGAGACAGAAAGGACAGCTTGAGGGGAAGGCAGCCTAAGTCAGAGAGGTTGTCTCTCTCAGCAGTAGGGTAAGGACAAGGATGCTGAAGGACAGAGCTCTTACTGGACACGCAGGGGAGCAGACAGACCTCCTGAGCTATAAAACTTGGTGACTTATCGCTTACTCGATTATATGAGAAGAGGAGACCTGGTATCACTCAGTCTTCTTAAATGAGACATGCAGGAACAAGAACAAATTCAGAGAAAATACTTCAACATTCTGGGTTGTTCCATTTAACATCTCTATGGCATCTCCAGACAGAGATGTCCACCAAGCTAGGTCCAGGTAGAGAGCGTGTTAGGGGTCGGTGACTGTCCATAGAGTAGCTTTGCCTAGGAGAGGGTATAAATGGGACACACTGAGGACTGCGGAGCGGTGGCTATGGATAAGTACGGTGGGCTGTGTCCAGAAAGAAGCAGCTGTACACAGTGCATCTCAAAGCTCGAGGTTGTGGATAAAGGAGAGTGGACAGCTTCTCTTGTTAATGCATGCTAATGTATTTTACAGTTGTGCAGTTTACAAAGGGATTCCCTGGTAGCCCTCTCAGATTATACTGGAAAGGCTTCTGAAATACCTAAAATGAAAAACAAGGGCCTGATTGCAGTAAGACACACTGAAACTGAGTTTCTAACTAGATGAAAACTATTCATGATCCCTGAGAAGGGGCAATTTTAAGAGGTGCATAATCCTCAAGAACTGAGGATGCTTACCAAGGATAATTGTTCTCTCATTTTCATATTTCTGTGGAATGATGACCCTCAACATTTCGAGACTGCGAGGATGCTATGTCCAGAACAGCACTGAAACATCCATGCTTTCTCTTCAGCGGTGGTTTATTTGTGTATTCGTTCATGCACACGTATGTGCTGAGCACTCTTTAATGCCACTGTTGCTGGTGCTGGAGGTTTCCAGTGACGAAAACCACCACTGCCCTTGATCCACTGTCGCTCACATTCTGGATGAGGGTCTAGAGAGAGCGCGCAGGTTTTTGAGAGGGAGGGGCAGCTTTTTAGAGAAGTTTGTCACAGATGATCTCTGCAACGAGATGACTTTCAAAGGTAAGACTTTTCAAATGAGACCTATCTGCGGTTAGAGGGAGAAGCACCTAGGTATGTGACGGGCATGTTCCAGGCCAAGGAAGCAGCAGATGAAGTGGCCCCTTGGGGAGCATCCTTGTAGCATCTGAAAACTATCAAGTAGGTCAGTAGGATAAGAAGTCGGTAATCGGAGGGGAGGACGGCATGAGATGGTTGCCAGAGTCCTCATCATGTACATCCTTCGGAGATATGGGAAAGGCTAAAAATGCCAGGAAGATGGGAAGTCTTAGGAGGGCAGAGTGCACCCAAACTGATTTTATTTAAACCACTTTATACTCTGCCCTAAATGAAGAAGTTGGCCACGAGGAGCCTTGATATTATTTTAAAATGAAGCAGATAAAATTTTAAACCTTCAAGATTATGTCTGAAATAAAAGAACATTGTCCTTGAAAACAATGAATCATATCTTCCAAGATGTATCCACCACGGGATTTTCTTGAGATCAGTTTTTCCTTTTTCATGTATTATTAAACTTAGCAGTATTAATATTTATTAAACACCTATGGGGTGCCAGCAACAACTCAGAGCACATGGAAGAGGTGGTCCCTAATGTCAGAAATCTTAAAAAGCTGTTCCGTGCTATTGTGCTTAATCTCGGGCTGCCCAGAGAGGAAGGGCTGTCATCATCACCCATCAGAGCCGTTGCTTTTCTTTTCTTTTGTCAAGATATATCCATCCTACAAGTGTGATTCTAGTTAAATGCCACAAAATCTATGGTAAATTATTTTAAGGGTGCAGATATATGCCAAATTATTTTTTTTCTACACATTAAATTTAAAAAAAGAAAAATGCTGAAAGCTAAGTAACAATAGCCACGAAGCAGTGAATCACTGGGATCGGTAGGACAGACCCTTCTTGCTATGGAAATGACATGTCAGGTCTAATTAAAGTGCATGGAATCATAGGTGTAGGTAATGCAGGTTACTGTTCCAAGGGAAACTTTCCAGCTTCTGTAGCACAGAGGCTTTAATGGAAGTCAAGGAAAATAAATTTAGCACAGACATAAGGAAGCACTTTTTCATTCTGCAAGTGATGGGTATTTGGAATGGCCTTCTGGGCAGGGTTTGTGAGGTGAAGGACACTGGGGTTATTCAACAATTGAACGTCTCACCGCAGTAAATTCAAATCTGCTAAACAGGCTTTTCCCCCTACTTCCTATGTTGTTATGAGTATATAATCAAGCAGCAATTTTCTTGCCCTGATTAGAACCGAACCGATAACCAGGGTGCTCACAGGAAAGTACATGGGGCAATGGCAGGAAATAAAAGGAGCTGGAAATGCCTGAAACAGAGTGGTGCTCTTCAGTTATTAGCAAGAAAATGTACCAATTCATTACTTTAAGGACTTTCAGGGATTTCAAGAGGATCGACTTTTCATCACTCAGCCTGTGGCTTTAGGACACTTTTTCTGTCTTGGTAACTTGGTAACTGTATCTGTGCTATGGAGATCTGTCTCACGTACCCATCTATCTCCTTGTTTATTGCATCATGCACATGCTATAGATAGGTAGATAGATGGACAGACAGAGTGATTTATGATATATGTCACATCCAAGTTAGCAACAAGGATTCAAATGCCTGTGGAAAGAAATGAATGATACAGCAAAGCTGAATCAGGTCCCCAGAGGTCACATTAGCTATGCAAACCCCCTCACCTCTCACCCAACACACACACACACATGCACGCACATCAGCACTTATCACACAGTTAATAATGCTTACTTCTGGTTAGAAACAATGAGAAAAGCCATCACCCCCAGAGTGCTGCCTATGCAAGTCCACAGGCTGTGTCACAGCTTGCGCTGTCTCCCCACTGTGCCCCGATGATGCACTGTGGCGTCACCTTGGTTCTGGAAGTGTCTTCTAGGTCTAAGTAGTGAAGCTTTCCTACACTCACTCTTCCTTCTTTCCACGGATGCTTCATGTGCATTATCAGACTAACCAGAAGGGATATAAACATGATCCGAATACCACCAGTGACCCTTAGGAATTTAATTGGCAACACAGACAGAGTATAGACAGATGGGTAATAATTACCGTGAGCATGCAAGTAGAGCGTCATGAATCTACCCCCATCATCCTGGAAGCACCAAGGAAGGGCATATAAATCACACTACACATACATTAAAGGATTCTTAGCAGAGAAAATGCTTACGCTGGTCTTAAAGGACAAGTAGAAATGAACTGAACAGTGACCGAAGCCAAGGACAGTTGAAGTGGAGGGAACAACATGTGAAACACCACGGTGTGTTTGGCAAACTCTTAGCTTTCAGAACAGCAGGTGCAAGGAGTCTGCCTAGGATGGCGGCAGGAGGTTAGGCTGGAGAGATGCACAGAGCCTAACAATGAAGGGCATGTTGTGAAACTGTTAAGGACACGGAGCAAGCCCAGATGTGAATGCGCCTGAGACAGAAAGGACAGCTTGAGGGGAAGGCAGCCTAAGTCAGAGAGGTTGTCTCTCTCAGCAGTAGGGTAAGGACAAGGATGCTGAAGGACAGAGCTCTTACTGGACACGCAGGGGAGCAGACAGACCTCCTGAGCTATAAAACTTGGTGACTTATCGCTTACTCGATTATATGAGAAGAGGAGACCTGGTATCACTCAGTCTTCTTAAATGAGACATGCAGGAACAAGAACAAATTCAGAGAAAATACTTCAACATTCTGGGTTGTTCCATTTAACATCTCTATGGCATCTCCAGACAGAGATGTCCACCAAGCTAGGTCCAGGTAGAGAGCGTGTTAGGGGTCGGTGACTGTCCATAGAGTAGCTTTGCCTAGGAGAGGGTATAAATGGGACACACTGAGGACTGCGGAGCGGTGGCTATGGATAAGTACGGTGGGCTGTGTCCAGAAAGAAGCAGCTGTACACAGTGCATCTCAAAGCTCGAGGTTGTGGATAAAGGAGAGTGGACAGCTTCTCTTGTTAATGCATGCTAATGTATTTTACAGTTGTGCAGTTTACAAAGGGATTCCCTGGTAGCCCTCTCAGATTATACTGGAAAGGCTTCTGAAATACCTAAAATGAAAAACAAGGGCCTGATTGCAGTAAGACACACTGAAACTGAGTTTCTAACTAGATGAAAACTATTCATGATCCCTGAGAAGGGGCAATTTTAAGAGGTGCATAATCCTCAAGAACTGAGGATGCTTACCAAGGATAATTGTTCTCTCATTTTCATATTTCTGTGGAATGATGACCCTCAACATTTCGAGACTGCGAGGATGCTATGTCCAGAACAGCACTGAAACATCCATGCTTTCTCTTCAGCGGTGGTTTATTTGTGTATTCGTTCATGCACACGTATGTGCTGAGCACTCTTTAATGCCACTGTTGCTGGTGCTGGAGGTTTCCAGTGACGAAAACCACCACTGCCCTTGATCCACTGTCGCTCACATTCTGGATGAGGGTCTAGAGAGAGCGCGCAGGTTTTTGAGAGGGAGGGGCAGCTTTTTAGAGAAGTTTGTCACAGATGATCTCTGCAACGAGATGACTTTCAAAGGTAAGACTTTTCAAATGAGACCTATCTGCGGTTAGAGGGAGAAGCACCTAGGTATGTGACGGGCATGTTCCAGGCCAAGGAAGCAGCAGATGAAGTGGCCCCTTGGGGAGCATCCTTGTAGCATCTGAAAACTATCAAGTAGGTCAGTAGGATAAGAAGTCGGTAATCGGAGGGGAGGACGGCATGAGATGGTTGCCAGAGTCCTCATCATGTACATCCTTCGGAGATATGGGAAAGGCTAAAAATGCCAGGAAGATGGGAAGTCTTAGGAGGGCAGAGTGCACCCAAACTGATTTTATTTAAACCACTTTGGTGGCTGTGTACAGACTGAACGGCAGATAACCAAGAACTGAAACCAGAAAAAAAGTCAGAAATCGACAAGCAGTCCCTACAAGATATTAAAAGACCTGACCTTAGATGGTGAAAGTGAATGTGGCTCAGTTGTGTCTGACCCTTTGTGACCCCATGGACTATACAGTCTGTGGAATTCTCCAGGAATGGGTAGCCTTTCCCTTCTCCAGGGGGTCTTCCCAACCCAGGAATTGGACCCAGGTCTCTCACATTGCAGGCAGATTCTTTACCAGCTGATCCACAAGGGAAGCCCCAAAATACTGGAATGGGTAGCCTTTCCCTTCTCTGGGGGACCTTCCTGACCCAGGAATTGAATTGGGGTCTCCTGCATTGCAGGCGGATTCTTCACCAACTGAGCTATCAGATGGTAGTGGGTACAATTAGCAAGAGTTAGTACAGTTAGTTAGATGGTTCAAGATACATCTTGACTGGCTAGGCGATCAGTTGGATGCAGAGTAAGAGAGAGGGTCTCAGAAAAGATATGAACGAGGTTTACTGGCAAACCACATTAGAGCCTAGAGGAGAGGAGGCGGGCAGTGGTGTGAGTTAAGTCTCTCTCCATCATAAAACATAGAAATAATAACTACTCGTTGTAAAGCAAAGAAAGGCGGTGACAGTATACTTTCAGTTCAGTTCAGTTCAGTCGCTCAGTCGTGTCCAACTCTTTGCGACCCCATGAATCGCAGCACGCCAGGCCTCCCAGTCCATCACCAACTCCCGGAGTGCACTCAGACTCACGTCCATCGAGTCAGTGATGCCATCCAGCCATCTCATCCTCTGTCGTCCCTTCTCCTCCTGCCCCCAATCCCATGTGAAGAGTATACTTCACTATCGTGCAAATATCTTCTAGAAGAAACAGAAAAATACAAATGCCTCTCCCTGGCAAGTTGAAGTAGGTGGCTTGGAGGTGGAAGAGAGAATTGTTGTTCAGTTGCTCAGTCGTGTCTGACTCTTTGTGACCCCGGGAACTGCAGCGCACCAGGCTTCCCTGTCCTTTACCATCTCATGAAGCTTACTCTAACTCACGTCCACTGAGTCAGTGATGCCATCCAACCATCGCATCCTCTTTCATCCACTTTTCCTCCTGCCTTCAGTCTTTCTGAGCATCAAGGTATTTTCTAATGAGTCAGCTCTTCAAGAGAATAAAGGTTTTCTTTATAAATCTTTAACTGTCAGTTGATTTTAAAAATTCATGAGCATGTATTCATTAAAAAAATGAGTATAAATGCATATATAGTGAATATAGTTTTATATTTGTATAAAGTGGATAAATGAGCAATGGGGGCAGCAGGTATAAATGGCATGTTTTAAGGGGTTTGAGGGACTTCCCTGGTAGTTCAGTGGTTAAGACTTCAGCTTCCAGTGGAGGAGGTGCAGTTTCAAACCCTGGTCGGGGAGTGAAGATCTCACATGCCTCATGGCCAAACAAACAAGCATAAAACAGAAGTAGCGTTTGATTAAAATAAATAAATTTATACTAAATAAAATGTTAAAAAAGTAGTATTTGACAAATTCAATATAGATTTTAATAATGGTCCACATCAAAAAATATATTAAAAAAAAAAGAAGTTTGATAGAAATAAGGTAAGGTTGGATGAGGAAGTGAAGTGGACCCAGAATAGCCACCACCATATGAAGAAAACCAGCAAAGTCGGAGGATGACATTGCCCAACTTCAAGACTTACTCTAAAGCTGCAGTCATCAAGACAGTGTGGTGTTGGTGAACGAATAGACAAATTGAAAAAGATAGCAAGTCCAGTCTAGAACTGCATGAATATAGTCAACAGATTTTCAACAGGAGGACAAAGGCAATACAATGGAGCAAAGATAGTCTTCTCAACATATAATGTGGCCACAACTGGATGTCCACATGCAAAAACAATAAACCTATCATAGACTTTATACCCTTCACAAAAACTTGTTCAAAGTGAAACACAGACCTAAATGTAAAACATAAAACCGTGAAATTCCTAGGAGGCAACATAGGAGAAAATCTAAATGATGATGACGATTCTTTTTCAGATGCAATGCCAAAGACATAGTTCATGAAAGAAATAATTGTCAATCTGGACTTTATTAAAAGATTTTTTTAAAAAGTCTATTTAAAAGAAGATATCAAGAGACTTGGAAGACAAATCACTGACTGGGAAAAAATACATTAAAAAAAAACAACACCACATCTGACAAAGCATGTTAACCAAAATGTACAAACAACACTTAAAACCCAACAATAGAAAATAAACAAACTGGTTTTAAAAACAGGTGAAAGACTGTAACAGAAATTTCAGCGAAGAAAATATACAGATGATGACAAATGAGCATTTCAAAAGATGTTTTGCATTTTATGTCATCAGGAAAATGCAAATTACAGCAACACTGATACTACTACACACCTGTGGACAGAATCCAGAACACTGACAACATCAGATGTTGGCATGGATGAGGAGAACCCGGAATTCTTGTGCATTGCTGTTGAGAGTGCAAAATGGTGTAGCTACTTTGCAAGACACTTTGACAGTTTCCTACAAAACTAAACACTTTTGCCATGCAGCCAGCAATTGCATCACTTGGTATTTACACGAAGGAGCCAAAAACTTGGACCCAATTTAAAACCTGCACATAGAATGTGAAGAGTATACTTCACTATCGTGCAAATATCTTCTAGAAGAAACAGAAAAATACAAATGCCTCTCCCTGGCAAGTTGAAGTAGGTGGCTTGGAGGTGGAAGAGAGAATTGTTGTTCAGTTGCTCAGTCGTGTCTGACTCTTTGTGACCCCGGGAACTGCAGCGCACCAGGCTTCCCTGTCCTTTACCATCTCATGAAGCTTACTCTAACTCACGTCCACTGAGTCAGTGATGCCATCCAACCATCGCATCCTCTTTCATCCACTTTTCCTCCTGCCTTCAGTCTTTCTGAGCATCAAGGTATTTTCTAATGAGTCAGCTCTTCAAGAGAATAAAGGTTTTCTTTATAAATCTTTAACTGTCAGTTGATTTTAAAAATTCATGAGCATGTATTCATTAAAAAAATGAGTATAAATGCATATATAGTGAATATAGTTTTATATTTGTATAAAGTGGATAAATGAGCAATGGGGGCAGCAGGTATAAATGGCATGTTTTAAGGGGTTTGAGGGACTTCCCTGGTAGTTCAGTGGTTAAGACTTCAGCTTCCAGTGGAGGAGGTGCAGTTTCAAACCCTGGTCGGGGAGTGAAGATCTCACATGCCTCATGGCCAAACAAACAAGCATAAAACAGAAGTAGCGTTTGATTAAAATAAATAAATTTATACTAAATAAAATGTTAAAAAAGTAGTATTTGACAAATTCAATATAGATTTTAATAATGGTCCACATCAAAAAATATATTAAAAAAAAAAGAAGTTTGATAGAAATAAGGTAAGGTTGGATGAGGAAGTGAAGTGGACCCAGAATAGCCACCACCATATGAAGAAAACCAGCAAAGTCGGAGGATGACATTGCCCAACTTCAAGACTTACTCTAAAGCTGCAGTCATCAAGACAGTGTGGTGTTGGTGAACGAATAGACAAATTGAAAAAGATAGCAAGTCCAGTCTAGAACTGCATGAATATAGTCAACAGATTTTCAACAGGAGGACAAAGGCAATACAATGGAGCAAAGATAGTCTTCTCAACATATAATGTGGCCACAACTGGATGTCCACATGCAAAAACAATAAACCTATCATAGACTTTATACCCTTCACAAAAACTTGTTCAAAGTGAAACACAGACCTAAATGTAAAACATAAAACCGTGAAATTCCTAGGAGGCAACATAGGAGAAAATCTAAATGATGATGACGATTCTTTTTCAGATGCAATGCCAAAGACATAGTTCATGAAAGAAATAATTGTCAATCTGGACTTTATTAAAAGATTTTTTTAAAAAGTCTATTTAAAAGAAGATATCAAGAGACTTGGAAGACAAATCACTGACTGGGAAAAAATACATTAAAAAAAAACAACACCACATCTGACAAAGCATGTTAACCAAAATGTACAAACAACACTTAAAACCCAACAATAGAAAATAAACAAACTGGTTTTAAAAACAGGTGAAAGACTGTAACAGAAATTTCAGCGAAGAAAATATACAGATGATGACAAATGAGCATTTCAAAAGATGTTTTGCATTTTATGTCATCAGGAAAATGCAAATTACAGCAACACTGATACTACTACACACCTGTGGACAGAATCCAGAACACTGACAACATCAGATGTTGGCATGGATGAGGAGAACCCGGAATTCTTGTGCATTGCTGTTGAGAGTGCAAAATGGTGTAGCTACTTTGCAAGACACTTTGACAGTTTCCTACAAAACTAAACACTTTTGCCATGCAGCCAGCAATTGCATCACTTGGTATTTACACGAAGGAGCCAAAAACTTGGACCCAATTTAAAACCTGCACATAGATGTTTATAATATCTTTAGTCTTAATTGCCAAAACTTGAAAGCAGGCAAGATGCCCTTCAGTTAAATGAATGGAGACAATGGAATATTCTTCCGCACTAAAAAGAAATGAGCCATCAAACTGTAAAAATGATGTGAAAGTCCCTTAATCATGTCTGACTCTTTGCAACCCCATGGACTGTAACCCACCAGACTCCTCTGTCAATGGGATTCCCCAGGCAAGAATACTGGAGTGGGTTGCCGTTCCCTTCTCTAGGGGATCTTCCTGACACAGGGATTGAACCTGGCTTTCCTGCATTGCAGGCAGATTCTTTGCCATCTGAGCTTCTACTGCCTACACATGGAGGAACCTAAAATTCATATTACTCAGTGAAAGAAGCCAATCCAAAAAGGCTACCTATGGTACAATTCCAGCTACATTACTTTCTGGGAAAGGGAAAACTAGAGAGACAATAAAGAGACCAGTATTCACTAGGGATGAGGGGAGATGAATAAGCAGAACACGGAAGATTTTTAAGGCAGTGAAAATATTCTGTATGGTATTATAATGATGGATACATGTTGTTATACATTGCAATAAGGAGTTCATGATCTGAATCACAGTCAGCTCCCAGTCTTGTTTTGCTGACAGTATAGAGCTTTTCCATCTTCAGATATAAAGAATACAATCAATGTGATTTGGCTATTGATCATCTGGTGATGTCCAGGTGTAGAGTTGTCTCTTGTGTTGTTGGAGGAGGGTGTTTGTAATGACTAGCATGTTCTCTTGGCAAAACTCTGTTAGCTTTTGCCTTGCTTCATTTTGTACTCTTGAGGCCAAACTTGGCCTGTTACTTCAGGTATTTCTTTTGCACTCCCATCCCGTATAATGAAAAGGACATCCTTTTTTTTTGCATTAGTTCTAGAAGGTCTTGTAAATCTTCACAGAACCATTGAACTTCAGCTTCTTCAGCATTAGTAATTGGGGCACAGGCTTGGATTACTGTGATACTGAATGGTTTGCCTTGGGAAGAAAGATTCTGTCATTTTTGAGATTGCACCCAAGTACCGTATGTCAGTACTACTACTCAGTACTACTGTACTGAGCTTCCCTGGTGACTCAGATGGTAAAGCATCTGCCTGCAATGCGGGAGACCCAGGTTTGATCCCTGGGTTGGGAAGATCTCCTGGAGAAGGAAATGGCAACCCACTCCAGTATTCTTGCCTGGAGAATCCCACGGACGGAGGAGCATGGCAGGCTACAGTCCATGGGGTCACAAAGAGTCGGACACGACAGAGCAACTTCACTTCACTGGACTTCAGAATCTTTTCTTAACTATGAAGGCTACTCCATTTCTTTTAAGGGAGTCTTGCCCACAGTTGTATATATAATGGTCATCTGAATTAAGTTTGCCCATTTCTGTCGATTTTAGTTCAGTTCAGTTCAGTTCAGTTCAATCTCTCAGTCGTGTCTGACTCTACGACCCCATGAATCACAGCATGCCAGGCCTCCCTGTCCATCACCAACTCCTGGAGTTTACTCAAACTCACGTCCATTGAGTTGGTGATGCCATCCAGCATCTCATCCTCTGTCGTCCCCTTCTCCTCCTGCCCCCAATCCCTCCCAGCATCAGGGTCTTTTCCAATGAGTCAACTCTTCACATGAGGTGGCCAAAGTACTGGAATTTCAGCTTCAGCATCAGTCCTTCCAAAGAACACCCAGGACTGATCTCCTTTAGAATGGACTGATTGGATCTCCTTGCAGGCCAAGCGACTCTCAAGAGTCTTCTCCAACACCACAGTTCAAAAGCATCAATTCTTCAGTGGTCAGCTTTCTTCACAGTCCAGTTCTCACATCCATACATGACCACTGGAAAAACCATAGCCTTGACTAGATGAACCTTTGTTGGCAAAGTAATGTCTCTGCTTTTTAATATGCTGTCTAGGTTGGTCATAACTTTCCTTCCAAGGAGTAAGTGTCTTTTAATTTCATGGCTGCAGTCACCATCTGTAGTGACTTTGGAGCCCCCCCAAAATAAAGTCTGACACTGTTTTCACTGTTTCCCCATCTATTTGACATGAAGTGAAGGGACCAGATGCCATGATCTTTGTTTTCTGAATGTTGAGCTTTAAGCCAACTTTTTCACTCTCCTCATTCACTGATTCCTAAAATGTCAATCTTCACTCTTGCCATCTACTCTTTGACCACTTCCATTTTCCCATGATTCATGGACTGAACATTCCAGGTTCCTATGCAATATTGTTCTCTACAGCATCGGACTTTACTTTCACCACCAGACACATCCTCAGTTGAGTGTTGTCTCTGCATTGGCTCAGCCTCTTGATAGACAACTAGCTCCTTCTGGAGCCGTTTGTCTGCTCTTTTCTAGTATCATATTGGACACTTACTAACATGGAGGGGTTCATCTTGTGGGATGAAAAAGATCTTGTGGGATGTTTTTGTCTTTTCATATTGTTCATGGGGTTCTCAAGGCAAGAATGCTGAAGTGATTTGCCATTCCTTTCTCCAGTGGACCATGTTTTGTTGGAACTCTCCAGCATGATCTGTCTGTCTTGGGTGGCCCTGCATGGCATGGCTCATAGTTTTATTGAGTTAGAGAAATATCAGTAACCTCAGGTATGCAGATGATACCCTCTTATGGCAGAAAGTGAAGAGGAATTAAAAAGTCTCTTGATGAAGGCAAAAGAAAAGAGGGGGAAAAACTGGCTTATAACAACATTCAAAAAATGAAGATCAAGGCATCCGATCTGATCAATTGATGGCAAATAGATGGGGAAACAATGGAAAAAGTGACAGACTTGATTCTCTTGGTCTCCAAAATCACTGCAGATGGTGACGGCAGCCATGAAATTAAAAGACACTTGCTCCTTGGAAGAAAACCTATGACCAACCTAGACAGCATATTAAAAAGCAGAGATATCACCTTGCCTACAAAGGTCCATATAGTCAAAGCTATGGTTTTTCCAATAGTCACGTAGGGATGTGAGTCGGACCACAGAGAAAGCTGAGCACTGAAGAATTGATGCGTTTGAACTGTGGTGTTGGAGAAGACTCTTGCGAGTCCCTTGGACTGCAAGGAGATCCAACCAGTCCATCCTAAAGGAAATCAGTCCTGAATATTCATTGGAAGGACTGATGCTGAAGCTCCAATATTTTGGCCACCTGAATGCAAAGAGCTGCCTTATTTGAAAAGACCTTAATGATGGGAAAGATTGAAGGTGGGAAGAGAAGGGGACAGCAGAGGATGAGATGGTTGGATGGCATCACTGACTCAATGGACATAAGTTCGAGCAAACTCTGGAGATGGTGAAACACAGGGAAGCCTGTGCTGTAGTTGCTGATGTGCTGCAGTTCCTGGGGCCGCAAAGAGTCCAACATGACTGAGCGACTAAGAAAAAACAATGGAGGAAAGTGAAAGCTGGCCGATAGGCCTGCCTTTAGAAGGGAAGGTTTTCCCCGACTCTGGCTCACTTACCATCTGGAGCAGAACAAATGCACCCACCTGCAGCATTGGGAGATCGTGTACACCTGTGGCTGATTCATGTCAATGTATGGCAAAACAAATACAGTATTGTAATGTAGAATAAAGTATTTAAAAAAAAGAAAGAAAGAAAAGAAAAAACCTCCCAAAGAATGAAAACTTGCACCTGTAATTGTTTCTTCCATTCCTAACCAATTATGTGAGTAAAACACCGGAGAGGTGAGTGTAACACACTCCCAAACATTAAAGAGCAAATGGGTTTCTCTACCTGAGAAAAGCCTGAGACAATTGGAAAGAAATTAGACCTCAGAGAGGTGTGGCTGAAGAGAAGAACTTGAGGGTTTAATCTTGGAGGATTTTCGAAGTAATGGGACTTAGTAAAAAGCCATGAAAAGTGGTTAAGAGAGAAGAGATGGTATTTTCCCTTGAGTTTGGAAGTTAAGATCAGCACAGAGATATAAAGGCTGAGAGGAAGTCCTGTTAGACGCTTTATGCGATGTTCACAGATTTCTCTCCAGCAAAGGAGAAGCCATCACCTGCTGTGTCGAGAGCGAAGGCTTGGCGGGGCAGGTAGAGAGATTTCAGAGAAAATACCTACTTATGAAACACTGTAAACAAGAATGCAATTCCATTAATTTCCACATTAAATAAAAATAACAGTGAGATATTTTCACAAAACATATGCATCATGAGACACAATGAAAATAACATCCATATTTAACATTTCCTCTGAGAGTAATCTCTTCTCTTAGCACATCTTCTGTGTCTAATACTCCCACACAAACCAAACAAGAACACTCTTCTTACGGAAAGATCAGTCTTCAAAATATTGGATTGGCCAGAATGTTTGTCTGGGGCTGAAACATCTTACAGAAAAACCTGAAAGAACGTTTTGGCCAACACAATACTAGCGTGTTTAGGAAGAGCACAGTTTCTGAAATTTGCAACATGGTCCTTCCCCAGGGGGCTCAGCAGAAATTGGTTTTTCCAGCAGTCATGTACAGATGTGAGAGATGGCCCATAAAGAAGGCTGAGCCCCGAAGAATTGATGTTTTCAAATTGTGGTGCTGAAGAAGACTCTTGAGAGTCCTTTGAACAACAAGGAGATAAAACCAGTCAGTCCTAAAGGAAATCAACCCTGAACATTCAACAGAAGCTGAAGCTCCTATAATCTGGCCACCTGATGTGAAGAGCCAACACACTGGAAAAGACCCGGATGCTGGGAAAGATTGAAGGCAGGAAGAGAAGGGGACGACAGGGGATGAGATGGTTGGATGGCATCACCTCAACAGACATTAGTTTGAGCAAACTCCAGCAGATGGTGGAGCACAGGGAAACCTTGAGTGCTGCAGTCCATGGGGTCACAAAGAGTTGTACACAACTTGGGGCCTGAAAATCTTAAGTCACACCGCATCCCCTCCTGCTGTGTTGTTTAGCGAACACCATGGCTTCAAGAAACTGAAGGAGTCTTGCTTTGCTCAGCACTTGGCCTCATCCGCTCTCCAGAACTGACTGCCCTCATTATCTTATAAGCTGTGTCATATAAATGTCATTTTCAATAAAAGGATACTCTCTTCATTTAGCTAACAGTGTGTCATTCCAAGTGCTCGTTAGAACTTGCTTAGCTAAACACTTCCGGCTGCACTTTGACCTCCAAGGGGAGCTCTGAAATGTGTTGAGTCCAAGATTTGTGTCGTTTCTTTGATCCTGGGCTTTGGTTTATTATGTGATGAGTTAATGTATATAATTCTGGCTGTCAGCTAACTGATGGCCTTAGTTGATTGAACATGTAAATATGTTTACTAATCTGCACCAAAAATCTGATGTAAGCAGTGGAGATAAAGCAGCAAGTAACAGAGTAGCAGTGGTGGAATTTGGGTCCTGAAGGAGGATGCAGGGATTGAAAGAGGGCAGAACTGCATCATCCGTGAGAAAGAGGGAAGGGTGGAAGGTCAGGCAGGAAACTGTGGAAGTGTTAGCAATACAACAAATGAAATGTGGATGCCTGTAGAGTCTTATACAAGAACCGAGGTCCCTCTTGGAATAATACATATATCCATCGATACATACAATTTCACATATAAGCTCGTAACTGGAAGTTGAGATGTCTCACTTAGGACACTGTCACAGATTATGTATTTTAAAGTCAGGGCATGGCCCAAAGTGAGGATTGTCTGGTGGCTCAGTTGTAAGAATCCACCTGCAAATGCAGGAGATGTGAGTTTGATAACTGGATCCAGAAGAAAATGACAACCCATGGGTAAGGAAGATCCCCTGGAGTGACAACTACTCTAGTATCCTTGCCTGGGAAATCCCGTGGACAGAGGAGCCTGGTGTGCTGCAGTCCATGTGGTCGCAAAGAGTCAGACATGTCTTAGCAACTAAACAACAACAAGAAATGGACCAAAGGATGTGGAGGACACTGTCGTGTTTAAAGGGCACATTCACGGTTGCAGAGATTAGGCTGTGATTTTTTTACTTCTAACCCAAGGGTAAGAGGTGGTGAACCATACATCGTCATCTTCCCCTAAAGAAAAATGAACTTGACTGTGATGCTTCTGGACGAGTGCCTATAGGCTATTAGGTTTCCCATTTCTAGAAATGAAGCAAGTTATTTGAAAAACTCTGCCAAACCCAATCCCATTTGCTTTTCTTTTTCTCGGGCTGCACAGAAATTCCCGGGGGCGGTGAGAGTTCCCTAGAAAATGAAACTTCTTGGGAAGACTTTGTACGGATGCTCACGGTCAACTGGGGCAATTTGGCATCGCTCCTGGCGATGATGACTAACAGCATCTCACCAGTTGTTACTTTCCTAATGTTTCTATCTTTAGATAAATGTTCGTGTAAACCCAGAGTGAGCTGTTTCTAGGTTAATGAACAAGCAGGCATAAATAGATAATCACAAATAAATGATAGTTTTTATTTAAGGAACAAGTGTAAGTTTAAGAACTTTCATGGTCCTGAAGGCTAAGGATTTAGGACCTCCGTTTTCTTAGTTAGCTAACATCTCTGCTGTGTCTAGTAGAAATCATCTAAAAATCATAAAGTCACTCCTTGGTAAATTTATGTGCATCTTGTAAGAATATCGCACTTCGACTTTTACAGCAAGCTGTAGGACACTGAGGTATAGGCAGTCTGTTCAGAAAGCTGGTTGTCAAGGAAACTGCACCTTCATCCAATGAAAAACCAAAGGGATCTTCCAACAACATATTGGGGAGGAAATGTTTAAGCTTTCATGGCCCTCACGTGTGTTTTGCTTTGATCCATAGGTGGTAATATGTGTGTCTTTATTAATGTTACTTCATAAATCAGTAAAAAGATACTTTCCTCCATTTAATTATAAGTAGGAGCAAAAACTGCTGTAGCCAAAGGCATTAATACTCACGTTACATTTCATGGCTTTTTTCAGAGCATTTTTAGCATATGTGAGAAAAAGAATTAAGAAGGATCCAAATCTCTTGTCTTATATGGTGAGCAATATGACTATTTAATTTTCTAACTATCAAAATACAAAACGTGAGCACACTGTTCCCCTACTGCCTTTTCTTCCTGACTAGCTCTATAGTTCTGACATGTACAAAGATCAGATAATGAAGGCAACACAGAGTGAAACAGCTCCAAAGATGTCCTCAAATCAAGTCCCCGAGACAACACTTATTACATATCCCTTCCTGGGTTTGTCTCCCTTTTTCATCTGAAAAAGAAAAATAAGATTTCATTAGGTAATTGAGGGAATCACACAAGAAAGTGTGATGGGACAGTAATTTATACAGGACAGGAGACCAGTGGTGTTAGGATGGGAAGCACATGAAAGGCAGTGTAGCCTCATGGTTAGGAGGGTGTAGAGCTGAGTTATTCAGACTGCGTTATAACCCTGACTATGTAGCCAAGACACATTTTTCTCTGTGTGTCAATGATCCTGCCTGCAAAATGGCATGATACTACGTATGATTTCTTCATGGAAGCATAGTGAGTCTTTCATGAAATTAGGTACCTAAAGCCATCCACAATGCCTGGAGGATTGATCGCGATCAGAAGCAAAGGAGTAGACTAAGAGGAGACTCTTGAGAGTCTCCTTGGATCAAGGAAATGGAGCCAGCCAATCTTAAGGGAAATCAACCCTGAATATTCACTGGGAGGACTGATGCTGAAGCTGAAGCACAAAGACTTTGGTCACCTGATGGGCAGAGCCAACTCATTAGGAAAACCTTATGCTGGGAAAGACTGAAGGCCTAAAGAGAAGAGGGTGCAGAGGATGAGATGCTTAGATAGCATCACTAACCCAGTGGACGTGAATTTGAGTTGGTGTCTCCCTATCCAGGAGAGAGTGAAGGACAGGGAAGCCTGGTGTGCTGCAGTCCATGGGGTTGCAAAGGGTCAGATATGACTTAATGACTAACCAACAGGAGATCTCATTTCCAGTGGAACCAACCCAGTTAATACCACTTGGTCTTACTGCTTAAACACCTGAGAACACTCAGGAAATAATACAATAAGCAGGTTAAAATGGAGGAGCTGAGAACACCTTCTTACCTCCACCAGATTGTTACCTGATCACATGTAGGTCCCCTCACCCAACTCACAGCAAAGCCAACACACTGGGCACTGGATGTGATGAGGGAAAGTAGAGCATTCATTGCCGGGCACCCATTAAGGAGAGCAGCTGGCTCTCGCCTCCCTGAACTTCGCAGTGGCTCCAGGGAAAGCGTTTTTTTTATTGGAATATAGTTGCTTTACAATGTTGGGTTAGTTTCTACTATTCAGCAACGTGAAACCAGTCAGATGTAAACATATATCCTCTCCCTTTTGGATTTCCTTCCCATTTGGTCACCACAGAACACTGAGTAGATAGAATTCCTTGAGCTGAACAGTAGGTTCTCATTAGGTATCTAGTTTATGCATAGTGTCAATGGTGAATATATATCAATCCCAGCATCCCAATTCCTCCTACCCCCTTTTCCCTCTTGCTGCTGCTGAGTCGCTTCAGTCGTGTCCAGCTCTGTGCGACCCCATAGACGGCAGCCCACCAGGCTCCCTGTCCCTGAGATTCTCCAGACAAGAGCACTGGAGTGGGTGCCATTTCCTTCTCCAGTGCAGGACACCCCCTTGGTGTCCATGTATTTATTCTCTACATCTGTGTCTGTTTTGCAGACGGGTCCATCTGTACCGTTTCTCTAGGTGGCACGTAAGTGTATTATGATATTTGTTTTTCTCTTTCTGACTCACTTCACTCTGTGTGGCAGTCTCTTGGTCCCTCCATGTCTCTGCAAATGGCACAATTTTGTTTCTTTATGTGATCTGGCAATCCCACTCCTGGGCATATACCCAGAGAAAACCATAATCCCAAAAGACACACGCACCCCGATGTTCACAGCAGCACTGTTTACAACAGCCGGGACATGGAAGCAGCCTAAATGTCCATCAACAATGAAATGGTAAGGAAGATGCGGCGCGTGCGGACAGTGGAACGTTACTTGGGAAAGGGTTTCAAAGGCAAGATGAGGGAGAGGGCTCACAGGGGGCCTGATTGGCTCGTGCACTTTTTTCTGATTGATTTCTGATGGGTGGTGAGCTAATACTCAGTGTTATTTGGGGCGTCAACAGTGTCAGCCTTATCATGGTTCCAAATGGTCTGGGGTCTCTGCGCCTTTGTCAGCATGCAGTCAACTTCTTCCATTTGGCAGGGAGGCTTAGTATTTGTAAAACAACTCAAAGATATGGCTCAGAATATTATTTATAGCCCTTGAGCAGGAACTAAAGGGTCCTTGACTTTTGTTTTAAGGTTGAATTATTTTATCTTATTTGACAGTTCTCCTTTGTTTCTGCATTTTCTCACTTCTCTGACTGAATCTGCTGTTTGGAACTTGGGGAAGGCCCAGAGGCTAAATTTTTGTACAAAAAAGAGGTGGGGTGCATGCGGGGTGAGGGGTTAGTCCTGTGGAAGGCCTCACAGGGTCCAGCTTTAGGATCATTTTGTTTTATGAAGGAAAGTTAATGCCAAGTAATGCTGGTGGAATTCCAGCATCTGGTGCCTCTAGTTTAAAAACTAAATTTCAGGAGGGAAGAAAAAAAAAAAGAAGAAGCAGAAAGATGCATTCAGTATTATACCCAGATGGGGGTGAGGAGGTCTGTGCTGCTGAGAGAATGAGGCTTCTTGTGAGGAACAATGAGAAAGGGAGTAGCTCATTTTGAGAAAAAAAAAAAAAAACCAACTTGGGTTTCAATACCTAGAAGTCATAAAGGATGTTAAGCTCTTCAAGCAGCTAATGCCTTGAAGGAAGGGGTGGTTTTTCTATATGATTTGGTCATTTGGAAAAGGCAATTGGCTTGCCTCCCATAGCAAAAGCTGAATCATGGCAGCACGGCTTAAAGTTGCACATGAATTTGAAAAGGTGCGTCACGTGTCAGTTCAGTTTAGTTCAGTCGCTCAGTCGTGTCCAACTCTCTGCAACCCCTGCAGCGTGCTAGGCTTCCCTGTCCATCACCAGCTTCTGGAGCTCACTCAAACTCATGTCCATCAGGTTGGTGATGCCATCCAACCATCTCATCCTCTGTCTTCCCCTTCTCCTCCTGCCTTCAATCTTTCCCAGCATCAGGGTCTTTTCCAGTGAGTCAGTTCTTCTCATCAGGTGGCCAAAGTTTTGGAGCTTCAGTGTCAGTCTTTCCAATGAGTATTCAGGAATGATTTCCTGTAGGATTGATTGGCTGAATCTCCTTGCAGTCCTAGGGACTCTCAAGAGTCTTCTCCAACACCACAGTTCAAAAGCATCAGCTTTCCTTATGGTACCCCTCTCACATCCATACACGACTACTGGAAAAACCATAACTTTGACTAGACGGACTTTTGTCAGCAAAGTAATGTCTTTGCTTTTTAATATGCTGTCTAGGATGGTCATAGCTCTTCTTCCAAGGATAAGCGTCAATTTAATTTCATGGCTGCAGTCTCCATCTGCAGTGATTTGGGAGCCCAAGAAAATAAAATATGTCATTGTTTCCACTGTTTCCCCATCTATTTGTTATGAAGTGATGGGACCAGATGCCGTGATCTTAGTCTTTTGAATGTTGAGTTTTAAGCCAGCTTTTTCACTCTCCTCTTTCACTTTCATCAGGAAGCTCTTTCATTCCTCCTCGCTTTCACAGTTAGCATTTTTCTCTGCCACCGACTCCAAACCTAGGTTTATTGCTTGACCTTTCTTATTGTTCTTATTGCTCTCATTGATCTTGAAAATGATTATCATATTAATATTGCCAAAATAACATTTCTTTATCATACGATTCCCTGGAAAAAGACTTGCCATGGGTCCCATTGGCTATCACTGACTCAATGCATATGCGTTTGAATAAAATGCAGGAAATGCTAAAGAACAGGGGAGCCTGACATGCTGCAGTTCAGGGGTCGCAAGAGTCAGATATGACTTAGGAACGATACAAAAACAACAGCAAAGGATCCCATTATGATCGAAACCCGCTACCATCCCGTCTGGCCTGCCTTTGTAACCCTGTCCCCTGCCTCTACCTGACAGGAGCCCCCACTTTATCCAGGTAATCCCACCCTGCCCCAGCATCCTTGGCAGGCTTACCCACTTTCCTCATGTATTCAAATACTGCTCATTTTATTAAAGCTCTGCTCAAATTCTGCCTTCTTGTTAAATGCTTTCCCCATCCTTCAGTCCCCCATGGTCTCACAGTCTCTGACTTCCGACAGTACTGTCTTCCTTCACCTGGCACTTGTTCAGATATTTTCTTTCTCGTCTTTGAAATAGTTTTGCCAAATCTCTTCTACCAGGAACAGTAACCGTTATTTTTTTTTTAAATTCTCACTGCTAGCACAATGCCTTGTACATAACAAGTATTCAAAATATATTCATGGATAGATATAAAATCCTAAAGGAAATCAGTCCTGAATATTCATTGGGAAGACTGATGCTGAAGCTGAAACTCCAATCCTTTGACCACCTGATGTGAAGAACTGACTCCCTGGAAAAGACCCTGATGCTGGGAAAGGTTGAGGGCAGAAGGAGAAGGGGATGACAGAGGATGAGATGATGGGACGGCATCACTGACACAATGAACATGAGTGTGAGCAAGCTCTGGGAGTTGCTGATGGACAGGGAAGCCTGGTGTGCTGCAGTCCATGGGGTTGCAAAGAGT
Organism: Litocranius walleri; assembly: GCA_006410535.1. NCBI lineage: Eukaryota > Metazoa > Chordata > Mammalia > Artiodactyla > Bovidae > Litocranius > Litocranius walleri. The sequence continues at coordinate 963,415 of SJYG01000683.1, forward strand.
TGGACATGACTGAGTGACTGAACAGATTAGAAAGTCTAGCCTCTCACATTGTTTACATACCATCTGTGTTACATTTTCAAATAAATAGAATTCCTCCACCCACACTAAAATTAACTGAAGTCTTCTAAACGAGTGTCTGAACGACGGACACTGTGCTTGCAGGCTCAGCTGTCAGCTCTCATTTCTGAAGAGCTAAGGAAGCGAATGATCTGACATTTCTAACATTTCCGTACATATTCTACTTTCTCGAGTACAAGAAAAGGTCTGTGAACCTAAAATTCCTAGCTGTGAAATACCCAACTTTGCCTTTCGCTCAAGTTTTCCTTGAATGAAATGTTATCTCCCACACATTTACCCTAAGAATAAAATAGCAACACATTAGAAGCCAGGCAAAGAAGCAGTCTTTTTATTCATGAAAGCAAAAGGCGAATTTAAGATATTTTGTAGAAAGCAATGTTTACAGTAAAACTGTAGAGTCAGAAATCCTTAGTTCTAAGGTAGATCTTGTTTGACCAGCACCTCATCTGTCTCTCCACATATGAAGTGGTGGCACTCCTAGTCTTCACTGATGTCTCACCTGCTTCTGTTTAGGTGAGCTCTAGAGGGAATCATCATGGGGTTTTTTCTTTGCATCTTCTAGAAAATTAGATTTGAATCAACATTTATTCAGTTTCCATACTATTCTATCAGGTTTTTGACACGATATAGAGTGTATAAACATAAAATTCAAAAGGCTATACGTCTAGAATGGGCACAGGTTAAATGAGAGTAAAGAATATGGCGGGTAGAGGCGTGGAGTGGGAGCTGGGCATTAGCAGATGCGAACTATCACGTGCAGAATAGATGAAAAACAGAGCCTGCTGTATAGCACAGGGGGTGAGCTCGCTCAGTCGTGTCCGACTCTTTGCGACCCCATGGACTGTAGCTCGCCAGGCTCTTTCATCCATGGGATTCTCCAGGCAAGGGTACCGGAGTGGGTTGCCATTTCCTTCTCCAGGGGAGCTTCCTGACCCAGGGATCGAACCCAGGTCTCCCACATTGCAGGCAGGCGCTTTACCCTCTGAGCCACCAGGGAAGTATCTCAATCTCCTGGGATAAACCACAATGGAAAAGGATATTAAAAAACCATGTATATACGTGTAAAACTGAGTCATTTTGCTGTACAGCAGTAATCAACACAACATTGTCATTCAACTGTTCTTCAGTGAAACAGTTAAAAATATACATTAATGAATATGGCAATAAGGCAAGTAAAAGAAAAAAAAAGTTAATGTGGACTAAAACTCTCCTAATGTTAATCCCACCAAACATTTGCCTAAAACATGTGCATTACAGAGCACTTTATATTCCCCATTTTGACCCTCCTGACCTTCTGAGGTAAGCCTTGGCTGTATCCATCTTCTTCCCACCCACCCCTGACTCCCAGTTTTTTCAACATCTGAAGAAAATAGTGCTGAGAGGTTAAATGGTTTTTCCAAGATTTTCCAGTTATGAGTAGCTGCGGCAGGATGCCAGCTCATAAAAGGCAACCCACACTCTTTTTGTGACTCAGGTGACTCTGGGTGCAGTGCTCTTGCAGACGGACTGAAGGTGTAACTACTGCATCCTCTAAAGACCCAGATGGAGCGGTGTTCTCACCTTCTCCCCTACCCTCCTTTCCAACGCTGGCGCCGTGCAGCAGCACACCAAGGCTGGGAGCCAACAGGTTCCAAATAAAGACACTTTTCACTGTAAGAGGAGAAGGAAAGACATGTGAAGGGCGTTTAGCCTTCAGGGGCTTTATAAACTAAAGTCACCCTTGAAAGGTTTATGTGATGCTTTCTAATCACACCCAAGAATGAGGCTCCTGGCTCTTGTTTCTGGTTGGAAGTGATTTTCACTGCTCATGAAATTTAGAAGCTTATCATTTAAATAAATAAATAAATAAATTACCAAGGGTAAGAAATTCCTCTGTAGGAGAAAATGAGACTTGCCAAACCAGCATAACAATGGGAAGGTGGTATTTTAAAGAGAGACTTGGCCGTTCTTCCTTCAGCCTGCCAAGCCCTGAGCCGCTGTGCTGGCCACGGTAGGGATTCAGTCCTGCCAAGGGCAGCGAAGGCCAGCGGCCGATGTCCTGTCCCGAGCAGGTCTGTGGACCAGACCCAGCTCAACAGCGAGTCCATCTCAGGTGCCAGCCCATCTATCCATCTGGCCACAGAACTGGAAGTAGTAACTGGCAGAGTCAGAACTCCTCGTGGTTCTTCTCCAGGGACCCTGCTCCCTGACGCTGCTCACCATTTCTGTCATCAGCAAGACTTTTGCGAGATCCCCTCCTGGATGAAAGCTCTGTTGGTATTTTAGGAGGCTGACGGAGATGAGGAAAATGGGCAAGAGCTAGGGATAACCCCCTGCTGTGGACAGTTTCAGTCTATTTCTGCTACACTCATGGGCTCCCCGGTGGCTAGATCATAAAGAATCCGTCCGCAATGCAGGGTCAGGAAGATCCTCTGGAAGAGGGCATGGCAACCCACTACAGTATTCGTGCCTGGAAAATCCCATGGACAGAGGAGCCTGGCGGGCTACAATCCATAGTCACAGAAAGTCGGACACGACTGAGGTGACTTAGCACACTGGCGTGGAAGACCAGGGAAGCAGTGAGGACTGGGACTGATGACCTGGAAAATCAGCTCAGATTAGGAAATGGCAAGTCAGTGGAACTTGAGATGAAAACAAGTGGAATTGTCCCCCACCCCTTTCATTTTCTATTTTTATTTTATAAAATGAAAAGGGATGGTTTACAATTTTCTGTAACAAACCATGCTTTAACAAACCCAATTTACTGGTACCATCTGCATTGTATATGCAAAAGCTGCAAATCTTATAGAAAAGAAATAAACAGCAAAAAACTCCCGAGACGACAGCTAGTATTTTGCAAAGATATGTGTAACACAAGTGCATCAGAGCCACTAATCCATATTTCACTACGCTAGGAACCTGAAATTTCTCATTAAAAATAGCATTTCCTGAAGTGCCACCAGGATATATTGACTGTCAGGTGGTGCTTTGTTGATTATCTACTGAAGCCCAAGAAAAGTATTATTATACTTTACATCCAGGTCTTTTTTTTTCCTCCCCAGAGAATAATGAAAATGCATTAGTCTGCAGCAGCAGCCTTGATTTCCTTCTATTATATTTGTTCATCTAATCACTTATCTGCCAAATTTAATAGTTTTCTCACCACTACAAAAATGTCTTCTGAATTTAAGTTGGAATAGAAAGCAGTTGACTCTTTGTGCTTCAGGAAAATGAATAGACACGTGTTAATTCCAAGGCAGACTTTGTGATGTTTATACATTCCTGTAATTTGATGTGAGACCTTGTTGTTTCAGACTAATTTGATGTAAAATAATAATCATAGCTAACTTTTATTGAGTGCGCTCCGTGTGCCAGGCCCTATTCAAAGTGTTCCACGTGTACTAACTCATTTGATCCTCTCATTAGCCCCATATGGTCAGCGCTATCACCTCTATTTTACAGACATAAACTGTAGATACGCTGTCGGCAGCCTTTTTGGCACCAGGGGCCGCTTTCATGGAAGACAATTTTTGTTCTGAAGGGGTGTGCAGAGGTGGTTTCGGGATGCTTCTCATAAGGAACGTGCAGCCTAGAGCCCTCATACACACAGTCCACAGCAGGGTTCTTGCTCCTGGGAGAAGCTAAGGCTGCCACTGCTCTGACAAGAGGCGGAGCGCAGGCTGTGATGTCAGCGATGGGGAGCGGCTGTGAATACAGACGAAGCTTCACTTAGTCTCCTGACGCTCACTGCCTGCTGTGCAGCCTGGCCCCTAACAGGCCACAAAACCAGGACAGTGGGGGCCCCGGCTGTAGATGACCCAGTGAGAAAGGAGCATGCCTAAGACCCAAAGGCAAGCTGTCTCTCAAGTCAGTTTTTCAACCTCCTTGTGATTGACTGTTGAGACCAGGTGACTCTTCATAGTGAGGGAGGGCAGAAGCGTGGAGCAGGACTTGTAGCAGCATCCCTGGCTTCATCCCACAGCCACCTGGAGCATCTTCCCACCCCAGCCTGCAGTCGCGACAGTCAGGCATGTCTTCAGACCCTGCAGACTTTCCCCGGGGATAAAAATGCTCCCGATAGCAAACCATTGCTCTAGAGTAAACATTCTCAAAAGCGGGCAATAGCACCTTCAAGAGGGAAAAATTTGGTTCTAGGGCGTCCAATACTTTGGCCACCTGATGCAAAGAGTTGACTCATTGGAAAAGATCCTGATGCTGGGAAAGATTGAGGGCATGAGGAGAAGAGGACGACAGAGGATGAGACGGTTGGATGGCGTCACTGACTCAATGGACATGAATTCGAGCAAACTCCAGGAGATGGTGAAGGACAGGGAAGCCTGGTGTACTGCAGTCCATGGGGTTGCAAAGAGCTGGACACGACTGAGCAACTGAACTGATTGAATGAACTGACTGACAATACATTTTAGTAGTATAATTTTACAAGAGGAATCAGGGGGAAAAAAAAGTCTAGAAGGATTCCTTAGGAGAGAAATCAGGAAAATGGACTGAGAAACAGAGCTGGTGCTCTTCATCTCCGTGCTGCACACTCTGAGATGAATCTCTGCTTGAATGACTCCCACAACAAGATCAGGGCAATACGTTCTGTGATCTCCTAGAATGAGGCCATTACCTTCACCTTCTTGAGGGTTCAACATCATCCCCTTTTCCCCATGGATTGGAAAATCTGGGGCTTAGAAATTTGGGTTCAACAAAAACTTTAGACTATTTTTCAAACATTTTCATTCCAGCAAGAGCTACAAAACTGTATCTGCCAAGAGCTATTTTTCTTAAACTTTTTAATCCTGGGTGTATTTCAAAGGAGATTTATCCATATGGTTCTCATTCATTTACTCTTAATTCATCAAGATGGTGTTTTGTAAAAGCCAGTTGACAACCAAGGAGCCGTATGCATGTTTTTTTAACTTGAACCAGGAAGTTGGGTTTTGCTTGTGCTAAATAGAATTTAAAACCTTTCAAGTTTTTCCGTATTTGGTTAAATGTAATTTTCCTTCTCTACTAATCATTAATTTGGGGTCTACCTTTATGATGCAAAATTTTTATGGTAGAAGAAGGAAGAGAGGAAAGAAAAAAAAAAAAACACTTCAATGAGAGAGAAAAACTTTAAAAACTGGAACCTAAGACAAAGGATGTGGCCAGAAAATTGTGTGTTTGCAGAATATATTGCTTCTGTAATCTAACTGGCACTGGGTTATACTTAGTAATATAAGAATTACATACCTCTTTTAGAAGGTGGGGTTGTAATTGCCAAGTATTTCTCTGTTTGGGATAATACTGTATATTTAGGAGACTTGCTGGAAGACTCTTTCCTTCTCCCCCAGATCATGCCCCCCACAACCTTCTAGTTTTTCTTTACTTTGAACATAACCACTGAAAGTAAATAGTGGGTTTAATTAAGAAGTGCTAAATATAGTTGTGAAACATAATGAAAGAAATGGGATGAAAACCAAGAACTCATCTTTAAAAGGTGCTCTATATACTGCATGGAATAAATTGTTCAACACTGACTGTAAATGTGAATTTTGAAACCTTTAGATAGACATGCTATTAAAAAAAAAAAAAAAGACCAGTCAAATGGTTTGGATAGCTTAACTCTTAGTAACCCTATAACGAAGAAATGCACTATTTTATGTGGCAGGAGACTGGGATCGGTTCCCTTTTCTATTTTTATCACTATTTCGGCTCCTGGGTGTTAGATGAATGCATTTTTTTAAAAAAGCAAAAAAAAAAAAAAATCAAGGAAAAAATTATAAAATACTGAAGATTTTTAATAAAAAAGCCCATATTTTTCTTTTTTACTGGTGAATTCTTATTGGCATATAGCTGCTTTACAATGTTGTGCAGGTTTCGGCGTGCATGCGCGTGCTAAGTGGCCTCAGCCGCGCCGACTCTGTGCGACCCTGTGGACTGCCGCCCGCCAGGCTCCTCTGTCCGTGGGATTCCCCGGGCGAGAACCCTGGAGCGGGTCGCCATGCCCTTCTCCAGTGCTGGTTTCTGCTGTATGGCAGAGTGACTCCCATGAGTGAATGTCTGTCCCCGCCCTCTGGGACTTCCTTCCACTTCGGGTCACCGGGTGCCTAGAGCTCCCTGTGCCATCCTGCACGTCCCGTCGGTGGCCTATTCCATATACAGGACCCGTGGTGCACACATGTCAGTCCCAATCTCCCAGTCCCCCCGCCCCCTTTCCCCCTTGGTATCCACACATTTGTTTTCTGAAACACTGAAGATACATTTAATGCAATGGAAACTTACAAAACTGTGCCAACAGGGCACTGATTTAGAAATATCTACAAGTCATTTCATCACATACACGTTTCTAAGTTAAGAAATGGGTACTGGCCTTCTCTCCAAATCCACTCAGTCAGCATCTCTGGAAGAGGAGTCCAGGAATCTGCACGTTACAAGCTCCTCAACTGGTGCTTATGCATAGGCATGTTTGAGAAACGCTGATCTAGGTAATGGTGGTAACTGGCTGAAAGAACTGATTGCCACATCAGATTTAGATGATGCAGAGTTCTTAGCCAGGATCAGCTTCACTTAATTATCGCAAGGGAACAGACATTCAGAAATCTTCGGTGGAGCAGAGTGTCCTGGGTCGTGTGGGATGGGCCCCTCTGGCCCTGAATAGATGGGTGTCTCAGTGAGGTCCAGGGGGTCGCTCACAGAGTAGGAGCATCTCAACCACAAAGCATCTCCTCCACTCTGCTTCCAGGGGCCTGTATGGACTACATGGCTCTCTGGGAGCTGTAATCAGAGCCAAGGTATCTTTCTCCTAATAAAATTTATTAATCTCTTCACCCAGAGTCCAGTTGAAAAGGAGAAATGGCTCTTTTGTTTCCCTGGGAGGCATTCTGGTAAGAGGGGTGAGTGGGTCACAGACCGACTGCTTTAGCTCCCACTTCCCAAATATAAAGCTAGAGTATTCCTCTGCACTGGGTGATCAGGCTGTAGTAACACGGAGACCATACCACAGCGTGGGTGGTGTCTCAGGCTCCAAAGACTGACCTTCTCTACCCTAGACTCCGTCCCCAACACTCAGCCAGAGTTTCTTGGAATGAAAACTTTTGATGTAACTGAGCTCCTTCTCTGAGAGTATTTCTAATATTTAGTTATGGTTAGTTTTTCTCAGCTAAAGGCTAATTGTTTCTGATCAATAACTGCTTTCATTTATTGATATAACACCCAAGTTGATAGAAATAGAAGTACATAAGAGTTAAATTAATCATCACTTTATGATTTTGGTGATAAAAGGCAAATAGTGTTGCTCTTTTCAGAGTTTACATTAATTCTAGACATAATAGATGTTCTCCGTACATTTGTTAGAAAATTAAATGCAAATATAATTTTTAAATAATTTTGAATACTTTCCTCTTGAAAAAAAAAAACAGCTTTTCCTTTTACTGAATAGATAATATTAGATTCAATTTAGTCACTCAGTCATGTCCGACTCTTTGTGACCCCATGAATCGCAGCACGCCAGGCCTCCCTGTCCATCACCAACTCCCAGAGTTCACTCAGACTCACATCCATCGAGTCCGTGATGCCATCTAGACATCTCATCCTTTGTCGTCCCCTTCTCCTCCTGCCCCCAGTCCTTCCCAGCATCAAAGTCTTTTCCAATGAGTCAACTCTTCGCATCAGATGGCCAGAGTACTGGAGTTTCAGCTTTAGCATCATTCCTTCCAAAGAAATCCCAGGGCTGATCTCCTTCCGAATGGACTGGTTGGATCTCCTTGCAGTCCAAGGGACTTTTAAGAGTCTTCTCCAACACCACAGTTCAAAAGCATCAATTCTTTGGCACTCAGCCTTCTTCACAGTCCAAGTCTCACATCCATACATGACCACTGGAAAAACCATAGCCTTGACTAGATTGCTATCTAGGTTGGTCATAACTTTTCTTCCAAGGAGTAAGTGTCTTTTAATTTCATGGCTGCAGTTACCATCTGCAGTAATTTTGGAGCCCCCCAAAATAGTCTGACACTGTTTCCACTGTTTCCCCATCTATTAATATGGTACAATTCCAATTTATTTATTATAAAATGTTTTCAGCTTCAAGTTTGGAAAACTTAGGTGTCAAACTCACTGCATTTTAAACATTCAAAATGACAAAACTCATTTGCTTTAAACTGATAGAGCATGTGTGTCTCTATGAGGCCACATTACTACAGGAAGTTGTTGGAAGCTACCTGGATTATCCTGACCAATTTTATAAGGGAAACCACTCTATGTGTGTGTGCTAATCGCTCAGGCATGTCCAACTCTTTGTGACCCTGTGGAGTATAGCCTGCCAGGTTCTTCTGTCCATGGGCTTCTCCAGGCACGTATACTGGAGTGGTAGCCATTCCCTTCTCCGGGGGATCTTCCCCACACAGGGGTCAAACCCCGGTCCCCACACCGCAGGCGGCTTCTTCACCATCTGAGCCGTCGGGAAAGCCCTTTGGGCGTCGTGTGTTCTTTTCAGCTTCTGCTTTATGTCGCAGTGCAGTTGACTGGCAACAATATTAGTTTCAGGCACACAGCACAGCGATGCAGACACACGTCTACAGGTTTCTCTTCTTTTTCCAGTTCTTCCACCATTCAGGTTACCACAGAGTATCCAGCAGGGCTCCCTGTGCCACACAGTAGGGCCCTGTCGATTATCTGTTTCATATGTAGGGGTGTGGACCTGTCCATCCCAAACTCCTTCACTCTCCGTCCCCTCCCCACTTTTCCCCACTGGATACCGTAAGTTCATTCTCTAAGTCTGTGAGTCTCTTTCTGTTTTGTAAATAACTTCCATCTGTATTATTTGAGACGATCAAACTAAGTGAAGTTAAGTCAGACAGAGAAAGACAAATATCATATGATGTCACTTATATGCAGAATCTAAAGAAAAAACCTGTACTTAACTATGTAGGAAGATATCCAGAAGCTTGTCTCTTGGTGCCAATGGCAAGTTCAGCATCCACTAAGCAACCAGTGGACACTAGGAGAAGCCCTAGGTTAGGGACTGAAGCCCATCTGCCAACATTGGGTCTCTCTGAGTGGGTCCCATGGAAGCCCTGAGATGGCTCAGTTAAGATCATCATCTAGAAATCACACGACAGACAGAATATCTTTTTTGGTTAGTCTAGCTAAAGGTTTGCCAATTATGTTCTACATGTTTAAACTCAGGACTACATGGTTTCACAACACTGTCCTTATTAAGCAAAATACTAAGACTTATGAAAGCTTTCGCTTGAGAGTAAGTAAAAACCTTTGCGAAGTAACCAGAGTTCCATGACCATACTTCTGAATGACCTTTCTGACTACCAAAGGGAATCTTGTATGATGGAAGAATATTTATCATTATACAGTATATCGAACAATATTATATTAACTGCAAAATCTTAACATTCCTATTATTTCTCTTAGGCATCAAAATCATAATCAAGCATAAAAGCTTAAGATTTGCAATACTGTTCGAGAATAACACAAGAATGATTATGTCTTGGTACTTTTTAAAACATACATGCATCTGATTTTCTCCAGTAAAATGTGTTAAATTAGTAGTCTTTCCTACTACCATTGTTGAGGTATTGCTCTTTTCCAGGAAGTTTACCTTTTTACCGTATATATTTTAAGTTCTGACTATATGTCAGGCACTTGATTTAGCTTCATAACTCTATAAGACTGGACAATGACTTTTTCCTGGATTACAAATGAGAAAGCTTTTACCAAAAGAGAAGGAGAGAGTAAAGGAGGGAGAGAGATGGAGACAGAGACAGAGAGAGAGGGGGAAAAGAACAGATCAGAAGCTCATTCAAGTCCACATGGCTTGTAAGGGATAGAACCAGGATTTGAATTTAATCAATCTGACTTTTCTTAAAGCCTCAGTGGTACATGATGTTAACAATGAGGCAATTAAGTACATATATTTTATAATTATATCAAGATATCTGATATAATATTTTATAAATACCTTGTAAACTCTGTGGAGTCGATAGCATAACTTTGTTGTTGTTTTTCAGTGGCTAAGTTGTGTTCAACTCTGCGACCCCATGGACTGCAGCACACCAGGCTCCTCTGTGCTCCACTATCTTCCCGAGTTTGCTCAAATTCATGTCCATTGAGTTGGTGGCGCTACCCAACCATCTCGTCTAGGTTGAGTTAAGATTCTGTAAGCTTTTGCAACCAGAGTTCTAACTCATCCATTTAATACATGGGTGCTGAGCATGTACTGTTGCCAAGAAACTGTATTGGGGGCTGGGAATACAGCAGTGATGAATGAGGAACACTTACCCCATCTTCATGGAGCTGTTGAGTGGAGGGACACCACCAAGTGAAACAGTGATAAGCAGACTAGAGGATGAGCCAGATGATGACTGTATGGAAGAAAGCAGACCGTTAAAAGGGGACAAGGAGCACCACCCTTATGGCAGAAAGTGAAGAAGAACTAAAGAGCCTCTTGATGAAAGTGAAAGAGGAGAGTGGAAGAGTTGACTTAAAGCTCAACATTCAGAAAACTAAAACCAGTCAGTTCTAAAGATAATCAGTCCTGAATACTCACTGGAAGGACTGATGCTGAAGCTGAATACATTGGCTCCAATACATTGGCCACCTGACGTGAAGAACTGACTCATTGGAAAAGAACCTGATGCTGGAAAAGATTGAAGGCAGGAGAAGGGGATGGCAGAGGATGAGATGGTTGGATGGCATCACTGGTTCCATGGACATGAGTTTGAGTAAATTCCGTGAGATGCTGATGGACAGGGAAGCCTGGTGTGCTGCAGTCCATGCGGTCACAAAGAGTTGGACATGACTGAGTGACTGAACTAATGAGTACCAAGGCATAGAGGTGAGTTTGTCACTTAAAAGAATGTTCAAAGAAGGCCCTGCTGAGGTGACACTTGAGCAAAGAACTGAAGCAGTGAGGGAAACAGCCTTGGGCATCAAGGCAATTTTGAGAATGGATTCAACAATTTGGATGACCTGTTATTATTACTTGCCATCAGTATGCGTGATAGCCATTCCTAGTACATTGTTTGATAAAATCAGGACCTAAACCATCACAGTATTTGAATATGAACCAGATTTCACTCTGTAAAATTCAGAATGAATAAACACACAGCCCTTGTTGTGCATAAGAAAGTAAATAGCTGCCTACCTATAGAAATCTGGATTATCAGTGATGTATTTGGAATTAATTTGTAGCTGTAGTCTGTTTGAGCTACTTGACACTGAGATATCACTGCCAAAAATAAAGCTAATTGGTTATTAGGCATCATTAACAAAAGTGATATCCAGTAATATCAGGTTGTACTTACATGTCTTGCAATCATACTTTAAAAGACATGCAAGGTAGAAGATATTCACTTAAAGAAAAATGACACAAAGGGATATCTTTACCTTTAGGCTTTGGGGCAGCTACATTCCATGAGGAAATGCTCCCCCCAGAAAATGTGCTGGGTTAGTAATCCTGAAACTATTAGCCTTACAGTATTTAGAATTACACACAATTACAGATACTAGCTGATTAATTCAACCCCTAATTGGAAAATCTAGTTTATATAAGCAACAATAGAAAGCATTTAACCTAGCTTTTGGTAGAACAGTCTTTTTCAGGCTTTCACAGTCAAGGTTCCTACAGAGGGGAAAACTAATCTTAAAATCAGCAAATGTAAAAAGATAAAGCAAGAGAAAACATGGAGATGATCTGGAGAGTAATAATCATATAGACACAAGTTGATTAATTGGTAGGATTTCCAATTAGGAGGGTTCCACTCAGTAGAGAAACCTTTACAACAGTAAGATTTCATCATCGAGGCTGTGAACTGAGAGACGTCAACAGATACACACAGTGATCTATAATCCAGATCTCTTAGGAAGATGGTCAAAAACTTTTTTAAAGCTAGGTCTTGTTTCCAAGGTCTGAAACTTGTCATCAGAAAAGGGAGCTATTGGTGGGAAGTTTCAGTGTTTATGGCTCTAGGCTCTCTCCATGGAAGATCCTTTGGCATCTATCAGCAGGTGGCACTAGTGGTAAAGAATGGACCTGTCAACACAGGAGGCATAAAAGACGTGAGTTCGATCCCTGATGGGGGAAGATGCCCTGGAGGAGGGCATAGCAACCCACTCCAGTATTCTTGCCTGGAGAATTCCATGGACAGAGGAGCCTGGCGGGCCGCTCCATAGGGCCACAAAGAGTTGGACATGACTGAGCAACCAAGCACACATCAGCAGAATTAATTTTATCCTAAAATTCAAAGCTACTAAACTTCTTAGTCCACGTAAGATTACAGATTTTTGGTCAACCTACATTAATAAGGGGCTTTTCTGGTGGCTCAGACTGAACTGTGTGCTAAAGAAGACTCTTGAGAGTCTCTTGAACAGCAAGGAGACCAAACCATTTAATCCTAAAAGGAATCAACCCTGAATATTCATTGGAAGGACTGATGCTGAAGTTGAAACTCCAATATGTTGACCACCTCATTTGAAGAGACAACTCATTGGAAGAGACCCTGATGCTGGGAAAGATTGAGGGCAGGAGGAGGAGACGACAGAGGATGAGATGGTTGGATGACATCACCAACGCGATGGACATGAGTTTGAGTGAACTCCGGGAGTTGGTGATGGACAGGGAGGCCTGGCGTGCTGCAGTTCATGGTGTCACAAAGAGTCGGACACAACGGAGAGATTGAATTGAACTGAATGTCTAATTCTCACCACCATACTATGAAGTATGTCTTACTAATATCTCTCTTTTACAGATACAGAAACTGAGGAAGTTAAGGAACTTGCCCTAGATTAGACTTTTGGTATAGGATAGAATCTGGATTTCAATAGCCAAGTTCAAGATAAAGAAAAAAGAAGCATGGGGCTGTGAGAGTGCTGAAAACTAGAATGTTAAAGAAAAGGGAATGTTATTTAAAGAGAAATTTTGAAATCTTTATGATTTGTCAGGTAAACACCCTTATCATCTCTCCATGAAACCCATTTAACCATCAATGTCACTTTTCAAGGGCTTAGTCTCAGATTTGTGGTTTTGCGATGAATGGGAATGTCCCGATTGTTCTTTAAATTACATCAGGATGATTCCACAAGGCCTGTTACATGAGGTCACACAAAGATTAATGAAGGTTGTCAAAGCATAACCACATATTAAAACCAAGATGTTTGCACACATCCTCTGCCTCACGCACTTTTTAAATTAATCTCTATTTTAGAATGAATAAAATTATACAAGCAAACAGGACATGTTCTGCGATTTCATCAATAATGTATAGGAAATCCTTTTGCTATACAGTAAGCTACAAACAAAGAGAAAAAGAAGGTCAAGGAGAGGAGGAGTGGAAGTATTGATTTCATTCGTTTTTTAAATGAATCATGGGCAGAAGTTGCAGAGATGAGTGACAAAGAGTTTTGTCAAAGCATCTCTGTAGATATTCAGCCTTCTCGACACATTTTGTTTATCACTAAGGAACAATGAAAACAATCTCACATTTGGTAAGCAAATGTATAATAAACCTATAAATTAAAATATAAGATGTTTCTTTCCAGGAGCCAGTTGTTTGCCCATTAATTAAGTGAGCTCTCTATTATCATGGAATCAGAATGTTTTTGCTAAATTGCATCCTTAGACAAGAACATATTCTCTACTTTGTCAAAAGTTACATTTGGAAAGAAGTTTGTTTTGTTTTGATCAGTATATATGGTCATGTAATTACTAATATAATTTAGAAAAAAAAATAGTGTTTCCTCTCAAATTTTTCTTTATAATTACTTCTTATTTCTGCTTTTCCAACTCAGCATTTGAAACACAAAATGAAAAGAAAAATAACAAAATTATTTGATTCTTGGACCTGTCATATAAATGAACGTTTTCCAAGTTTGTAAAATAATGTCTATTATTGTAATTAGAACTTGGAAAGCTAATTCAGAGAATAACATCAAACTGAGCCTTTTCCTGAACTGAACTGAACCTTTTAGGGTTCATAGGCATTCACCTCTTCCTAGAACCTTGAGAAGTGTGCTGTTTTTAATTACAGCGGCTATCAGAAGTAGCTCGTTGTCATCATTCTATATTAACCAGGCGTGTGTCAGACAGGCAGAGTTCGATGCAGTATTTCATGCTTCTTGCCTTTTGACCACCATCGTTTTCCTCATGCTTAGCGTCTATAAGTGATTAATTGATAGACCGAGAAGAGTGATGAATGTAAATAACAGTGCTAAGATATGAAAGGTTAAGAATGCGACACATTTTTTATTTAGCAAAAAATGAGTTTACACAACCTCAAGGAGGCCAAGAATCCTGAAAAGACTTGCTGTGCTTCCTGACCCCCCGGGCTGGTTGGGTGGAAGACACGCCGAGCACTGTGTGACTGGTTACTTTTGACAGTGTGATTCCAGAGGCTTTTATTTCCCGTTTGCAGTTTTACTCCTCAGGCACATGCTGAGTTGTTTTTTGTTTGTTTGTTTCGGGTTTTTTTTTTTTTTAATATCAAAATAGTCCCATTTGTGAAATTCCCCTTTTGTTTCCAGCTTCTTCCTAGCCACATCTTCTACATTCTCTCTTGTATAAAAATTGTTCTTTAATCCTTTCATTATCTCCAGTTGTTTGACCCATGCATCTAGCTAGCTGATATCATGGCAATCATGATTATAACTAAGAATTTTATATATAGTTTCTCATTTAATATTCAAAGGCATGTACTTTGATTTTCCCCCTTTGACCAGTGGAGACATGTTGGTGCAGAGACGGGAAGTTGATCAGGGATGGGCGTAAGGTCTGCCCAACCACAAAGCTCAGGTTCTGAACCACCACAAAATATATCCTCTGTCTTTTTACATTCATCCCTGTCCATCGTCGATGTCACGGTCAGCTCACCAACACTACGTATAATATCTTGAAGTATTTCTCTTTCATTTTTGAAGACCCAATTTTGCACTACCCTCAAATACAAACCCCTTTGTATTCTCTGGTTTTGCTTTCAGCTCCTAAGAAATGTTAGAGAAAACTAACTTCATGTGTTCAAAGGCTATATTCAGTTCAGTTCAGTCGCTCAGTCGTGTCAGACTCTTTGTGACCCCATGAACCGCAGCACACCAGGCCTCCCTGTCCATCACCAACTCCCGGAGTTTACTCAAACCCATGTCCATTGAGTCAGTGATGCCATCCATCCATCTCATCCTCTGTCGCCCCCTTCTCCTCCTGCCTTCAATCTTTCCCAGCATCAGGGTCTTTTCAAATGAGTCAGCTCTTCGCATCAGGTGGCCAAAGTAATGGAGTTTCAGCTTTAACATCAGTCCTTCCAATGAACAACCAGGACTGATTTCCCTTAGGATGGACTGGTTGGAGCTCCTTGCAGTCCAGGGGACTCCCAAGAGTTTTCTCAAAAATATTATTTCAAACTTCAGTTAGAGGCTTAAATATACATGGCAACATTTTAACTAATTTTAAACTACTTCTTTTTCTCATGCTCCATCCCAGCTGTCCAAAATCTGCAAGTTTTTCAAGGTCTCCAATTCTGCCCCAAGTTATCTCACCCTTAGAAGAACATGCATTCTTAAACTAAATTTTTTTTCTTTTAATCAGAAAGTCCATAAACTTTCTTTCTTCCTCTAAACCTTAAAATAAAGGATATCAATAATTTTTCACCCCAGCTTCAGGGACTTCTTCAGCTTATTAAATTGTAAACAGAAATCTGGGTTTATGTACAATTTTTCTTTTTAAAGGACAGTGGTATTTATTAGATTCTCCAAAGGAATCTGTGATCCAAAAAAGATAATACCTAAAAGATTTGACCTAAATCTTTTCTTTTTAACTTTCTCTTTAATTTCAAAAGCACATGAACTTTTTTCCAAATTTAGAATTATTATATCTTCCTGATAAATGGAAGTTTTGCATTATAATGAAACACCTACTTTTAACATGCTTCTTGGTTTGAAGTGCTTTTATTTATTAATTTTTTGAAGTGCTTCAAAAATTAACATAGGTATATGACATTGATTTTGGTTTGCATGGGTACCTTTTTCCATTCAATTATATTCAACTTACATTAAAGTTATGTGTCTTGTAAGTAACATGAGTTGAGTTTGGAATTTTTGACAATCTCTCAATTGTGTCTTCAATTGAATTATTAACATATTTTCTAAAATAGTGGGGCTTAGATCTGCTACTTTTTCTATCTTGCTTTTTATCTCCCTCCTGCCCCTGCCTTTTTTAGGAATGTACTTTTTATCACTCTAATTTTCTTCTCATCTATTATGTTACACACTTTTTTGTAAATCCTTCTGGTTTATCATGGAGATTTTGCTATTAAGTCTTTACTTATGAAAGTCTAAAATAAATTAGTACATTTCCACTTCTCAGGCAACACAAAAATCATAGGATAACTATTTATCTCTCCCCTAACTTGCATACTATTGTATTGCTGAAATTCCCCAGACATTATGTCTTATATTAACATAGATCTAGACATCTGTTTACTTTTTTCAGTGTTTTTTAGAACTTCTAATATCTCTTGAGTGTTCATCTGGAAGTGTCTTCTGCCCAAACACATTTTTCCGTATTTCTATATTACATGTCTGCTGGCTACAATTTAAAAAATTTTTAATTATCTAAAAGCACGTTTATTTTATGTCCATTTTTGAGATGTATTTTTAACCTAGAATTCTACATTGACAATTCTATGTTGACAGTTATGTTCCTTTCAGTCCTTTAAAATTATCATTCCACTGTTCACTGACTTCCATTGCTTCCATCGAGAATCCCATCACTGCTACTTTTAAAGTAATGTCTTTTCTTCTCTGTTAGTTCCTTTGTCTTTATTTTCAGTTTTCAATAATTTTAGCATACAGGTTAGCTGTTCCAAAACTGATGAAAGACATTAAGCCATAGATTCAAGTACTGTGACTTCTAAACAGTGTAAAAACAAAGGACATCACCTCATTCCTTAGACTTGTTAGGTTCTCAGCAGGAGTTTGTTCTGAACCCTGTAATTGCCATTGCCAACTGCACAGTAAGTTCTGGAAACTTTTCCCACATTAACCCGGCCATTTGCATGTGCTTTCCGCACTTATTTCATCTTCTATTCAGGCTTTGTTTTGCTCAAATCTCTCCCATAGGAAGAATATTTTAAAACCCTGCCTCGTTAAAATCACCAGAGTCTTTCTTCATGGTTGCCAGGTCACTGGCCTTGCTCCAGTCCATAATCGCATGGGCTTACTGACATGGTCCACACTGCTACGGGCGCATCCCTCTTGTTAAACTTATTCATCCCTTGGTTTCTGTGACTCTGCTTGTTCTTATTTTCTTTCTAAATACCCTGCAGTATCTCCTCTTCCTCTGCTTCTCTCTCAAATCTGTGATTTTTGTGGGTTTTCCCTCAGCTACCTTTGCTTCTCACTATAGTTTTCACCACTATATGGCTGCATCTTCATATGTAAACTTTCCGATCTTTCTTCTGTATGATGCGTCTCAAATATCCACCTAAGTTATTTGAGCTTCAATTTTATCATTAGCTACCTCACCTTAAAAAGCCCCAGATCAACATACTTTCCATTCTTTCTCCCACTACACTAGTAACACTTACCTTGCTTTAAATGTCCTATAGCTCATTTCACAGTTGAAAACATCAAGGCTCCAAATCTGGATTCAGCTTTAGTTTATTGGTTTTAGATTTTGTTGGAATATTCTTGCTTTACAGTGTTGTATAAGTTTCTAGTCTATAGCCAAATGAAGCCCTTCATATCAGTTCAGTCATTCAGTACTGTCCAACCTTTTCAGACCCCAAGGACTGCAGCACACCAGGCTTACCTGTCCATCACTAACTCTGAAGTCTTCCCAAATTCATGTCCATCGAGTCAGTGATGCCATCCAACCATCTCATCCTCTGTCATCCCTTTCTCATCCCACCTTCAGTGTTAAACAGCATCAGGGTCTTTTCCAGTGAGTCAGTTCTTCCCATCAGGTAGCCAAAGTACTGGAGCTTCAGCTTAAGCATCAGTCCTTCAAATGAATATTCAGGACTGATCTTCTTTAGGATTGACTGGAGAGATATCCTTGTAGTCCAAGGGACTCTCAAGAGTCTGCTCCAACACCACAGTTCAAAAGCATCAATTCTTCCATGCTCAGCTTTTTTAATAGTCCAACTCTCACATCTGTACATGACTCTTGGAAAACCCATAGCTTTGACTATATGGACCATTGTTGGTAAAGTAATGTCTCTGCTTTTTAATATGCTGTCTAGGTTGGTCATAACTTTTCTTCCAAGGAGCAATTGTCTTAATTTCATGGCTACATTCAACATGAAGTGATTTTGGAGCCAAAAAAATAAAGTTAGTCACTGTTTCCATTGTTTCCCCATCTATTTGCCACAAAGTGATGGGACCAGATGTCATGATCTTCGTTTTCTGAATGTTGAGCTTTAAGCCAACTTTTTGACTCTCCTCTTTCACTTTCATCAAGAGGCTCTTTAGTTCTTCTCTTTCTGCCATAAGGGTGATGTCATTTGCATATCTGAGATTATTGATGTTTCTCCTGGCAATCTTGATTCCAGCTTGTGCTTCATCCAGTCCAACATTTCTCACAATGTACTCTGCATATAAGTTAAATAAGCAGGGTGACAATATACAGCCTAGATGTACTCCTTTCCTGATTTGGAACCAGTCTGTTGTTCCATGTCCAGTTCTAACTGTTGCTTCTTGACATGCATACAGATTTCTCAGGAGGCAGGTCAGGTGGTCTGGTATTCCCAGCTCTTGGAGAATTTTCCACAGTTTGCTGCAATCCACACAGTCAAGGCTTTAGCATAGTCAATGAAGCAGATGTTTTTCTGGAATTCTTTTAATTTTTCCATGATCCAACAGCTGTTAGCAATTTGATCTCCGGTTCCTCTGTCTTTTCTAAATCCAGCTTGAACATCTGGAAGTTCATGGTTCACGTATTGCTGAAGCCTAGCTTGGAGAATTTTGAGCATTACTTTGCTAGCTTTGAGATGAGTGCAACTGTGTAGTAGTATGAACATTCTTTGGCATTGCCTTTCTTTGTGATTGGAATGAAAACTGACCTTATCCAGTCTTGTGGCCACTGCCTAGTTTTTCAAATTTGCTGGCATATTGAGTGCAGCACTTTCATAGCATCATCTTTTAGGATTTGAAATAGCTTAACCATCACCTCCACTAGCTTTGTTCACAGTGATGCTTCCTAAGGCTCACTTAACATTGCCTTCCAGGATGTCTGGCTCTAGTTGAGTGATCACACCATCATGGTTATCTAGGTCATTAAGATCTCTTTTGTACAGTTCTTCTGTGTATTCTCACCACCTCTTCTTAATATCTTTTGCTTATGTTAGGTCCATACCATTTCTGTCCTTTATTGTGCCCATCTGTGCATGAAATGTTCCCTTGGTGTCTCTAATTTTCTTGAAGAGATCTCTAGTCTTTCCCATTCTGTTGTTGTCCTCTATTTCTTTGCATTGATTGCTGAGGAAGGCTTTCTTATTATCATCTCTCCTTGCTATTCTCTGGAACTCTGCACTCAAATGGGTATATCTTTCCTTTTCTCCTTTGCCTTTCACTTCTCTTCATAGCTGTTTGTAGGTGCCTCCTCAGACAGCCGTTTTACTTTTTTGCATTTCTTTTTCTGGGGGATGGTCTTGATCCCTGTCTCCTGTACAATGGCACAACCCTCCGTCCATAGTTTATCAGGCACTCTATCAGATCTAGTCCCTTAAATCTATTTCTCACTTCCAAAGTATAATCGTAAGGGATTTGATTTATGTCATACCTGAATGGTCTAGTGGTTTTCCCCACTTTCTTCAATTTAAGTCTGACTTTGGCAATAAGGAGTTCATGATCTGAGCCACAGTTCAGCTCCCAGTCTTGTTTTTGCTGACTGTATAGAGCTTCTCCATCTTTGGCTGCAAAAAATATAATCAGTCTGATTTTGGCATTGACCATCTGGTGACGTACATATGTAGAGTCATCTCTTGTGTTGTTGGAAGAGGATGTTTGCTATGACCAGTGCATTCTCTTGGCAAAACTCTGTTAGCCTTTGCCCTGTTTCATTTTGTACTTCTAGACCAAACTTGCCTATTACTCCAGGTGTCTCTTGACTTCCTACTTTTGCATTCCAGTCCCCTGTACTGAAAAAAAAAACACATATTTTGGGGGTGTTATTTCTAGAAGGTCTCATATGTCCTTCATAAAACCGGTCAACTTCAGCTTCTTCGGCATTACTGGTTGAGGCATAGACTTGGATTACTGTGATACTGAATGGTTTGCCTTGGAAATGAACAAAGATCATTCTGTCATTTTTGAGACTGCATCCAAGTACTGCATTCTGGACTCTTGTTGACTATGATGGCTACTCCAGTTCTTCAAGGGATTCCTGCCCACAGTAGTAGATATAATGATCATCTGAGTCAAATTCACCCATTCCAGTCCATTTTAGTTCACTAATTCCTGAAATGATGTTCATTCTTTCCATCTCCTGTTCGACCACTTCCAATTTGCCTTGATTCATGGACGTAACTTTCCAGGTTCCTGTGCAGTATTGCTCTTTACAGCATCGGGCTTCACTTCCATCACCAGTCACATCACAGCTGGGTGTTGTTTTTGCTTTGGCTCCGTCTTTTCATTCTTTCTGGAGTTATTTCTCCGCTGATGTCCAGCAGCATATTGGGCACTTACCAACCTGGGGAGTTCATCTTTCAGTGTCCTTTTTGCCTTTTCACACTGTTCATTGGGTTCTCAAGGCAAGAATCCTGAAGTGGTTTGCCATTCTCTTCTCCAGTGAACCACGTTTAGTCAGAACTCTCCACCACGACCCATCTGTCTTGGGTGGCCCTACATGGCATGGCTCATAGTTTCATTGATTTTGACAAGGCTGTGGTCCATGTGATCAGATTGGTTAGTTCTCTGTGATTTTGATTTTCAGTCTGTCTGCCCTCAGAAGGAGAAGGATAAGAGGCTTATGGAAGTTTCCTGATGGGAAGGACTGACTGAGGGGGAAACTGGGTCTTGTTCTGATGGGCGAGGCCATTCTCAGCAAATCTTTCATTCAGTTTTCTGTTTAAGGACAGGGCTGTGTTCCTTCCCTGTTATTTGACCTGAGGGCAAACTATGGTGGAGGTAATGAAGACAATGGTGACCTCCTTCAAATGGTCCCATGATGCCCTGCTACACTCAGTGTCCCAACCCTGCAGCCGGCCACAGCCAACCCACACCTCTCCGGAGACTCCTGGACACTCCTGGGCAAGTCTGGACCAGTCTCTTGTGGGGTCACTGCTCCTTTCTCCTGGGTCCTGGTGCCCACAAGGTTCTGTCTGTGCCCTCCCAGAGTCTGTTTCCCAGTCCTGTGTAAGTTCTGGAGGCTCTATAGTGGGTTAATGGTGACCTCCTCCAAGAGGGCTTATGCCAAACCCAGGTCTGCTGCACCCAGAGCCCCTGGCCTGCGGCAGGCCACTGCTGACCCAGACCACCTCAGGAGACACCCAGACACAATTCTGTCTCACTCTCTGTGAGGTCTCTGGGTCCTGCCATGCACAAGGCATGTTTGAGCCCTCCAAGCATCTCTGGTGGGAATGGGGTTTGGTTCTAGATGCAATTTCGCCCCTCCTACCATCTTGCTGGAGCTTCTCCTTTGCCCCTTTTCTCTCTTTGATATCATAGACAGTATCTTAACTATAAGATGCATATCGGCATCCTGAGAGATATGGAGTCATAATATGAGTGGTATTCAGAAGAAATAATGACTAGAGGAGGTTAAGACTTCAGGATATTTCAGTTCAGTTCAGTCGCTCAGTCGTGTCCGACTCTTTGCAACCCCATGAATTGCAGCACACCAGGCCTCCCTGTCCATCACTATCTCCTGGAGTTCACTTAGACTCATGTTCATCGAGTCAGTGATGCCATCCAGCCATCTCATCCTCTGTGGTCTCCTTCTCCTCCTGCCCCTAATCCCTCCCAGCATCAGAGTCTTTTCCAATGAGTCAATACTTCGCATGAGGTGGCCAAAGTACTGGAGTCTCAGCTTTAGCATCATTCCTTCCAAAGAAATCCCAGGGCTGATCTCCTTCCGAATGGACTGGTTGGATCTCCTAGCAGTCCAAGGGACTCTCAAGAGTCTTCTCCAACACCACAGTTCAAAAGCATCAGTTCTTCGGCACTCAGCCTTCTTCACAGTCCAACTCTCACATCCATACATGACCACAGGAAAAACCATAGCCTTGACTAGACGGACCTTAGTCATTAGAGACTTTTAAAAATGACTGACAGTTCTTAATGCCAAGAATGCACCTCCACAGGGTTAAGGCTATGAAGAGTTATGTAAGAAACTGTTCTTTGTTAATGTTTATTTTTTCAACATTTAGCACAGTATTTGGCACTGTGTATCAGCTGTCCAAATGCTTTTAAGTTCATTTGAATTACCTGTCTCACTATACAAGGGGTTAAGACCACTTAGGGTGTGCAAGAGGATAAAAAATGGTAAGGGAGCATAGGGTGAGTGTGTGGTTTCCTGACTCAGGCTACCTGGTTCACATCCCAGCTTTACCACTTAGGAGAGCTGTGACTTTTCCTGTTCTCTTTCCTTCAGTGTCTTCCTTTAGCCATTAGACAACTCACAGTAGCTGTGCTATCTATTCACAGGTTGTTGTGACAACTGAATATCAATACACGTTCCCTGGCGAGCTTCCCTGGTGGCTCAGTGGTAAAGAATCTGCCTGCAGTGTAGAGGACCTGGGTTCGATCCCTTGGTTGGGAAGATCCTCTGGAGGAGGGCATGGCAAGCCACTCCAGTATTCTTGCCTGGAGAATCCCATGGACAGAGGAGCCTGGCAGGCTGCAGTCCATGGCGTTGCAGAGTCAGACACTACTGAGCACTAACACTTTCACTTATAAAAGTGTAGTCCCTAAGACAAAATAAGCATTGTTAAATTTTTTTCCTCTACTAGTAAGACAAAATGCAGATTTAGAGAACAAACTTATGGTTACTAGTGGGGAAAGATGTGGGGAAGGCGTAGCTAAGGATTTGGGGATGGACATGCACACACTGCTATGTTTAAAATAGATAACCAACAAGGACCTACCGTATAGCACAGGGAACTCCGCTCAGTGCTGTGTGGCAGCCTGGAGGGGGCAGTTTGGGGATAATGGGTACGTGTTTATGTATGGCTGAGCTGCTCTGCTGTGCACCTGAAACCACACTGTTAATCAGCTGTTAATCAGTTGTTAATGTTAATTAACAACATTGTTGATGTATTCCAGTATAAAGTAAAAAGCTTAAAAAAAGACAAATGGTCATGGAAACAAAAATTTAAAGGACAGGTAAAAGAAGGGGTTGGATATGAAAGAAGCTGCATAAGATACTGAAGAAAAGTAGTTGAAGAGGTGAGAGGGTACACACCTACCTACATACATGTAAGCAAACACACACGAACATGTATGCACACATGAGTACACAGCCATAGGACCCAAGAGGAGGGTGTGGCCAGAAAGAAGCAAGGCAATAGCACTGAATGTACCCATGACATCGGGAAGAGCAGCAGTGGAAACTGCTCCTTGAATTTAGGGAAGAGAGGATTTGTGAACCCTGGAAGCAGTCGTATAAGACCAGTTCAGCAAACTGACAAGTGAGCACAAGAAACGGAAGAAGTAAAGGTAGGGATAATGGACAGTTCACCCGGACAGTCTGAATCTGAAAGAGGGGAAATAGAATAGCGGCTGATGGCACACAGTGGACAGACTGAGGGCTGCTTTTATTTGTATTGGGTTGCCCAACAGGCCCATTTGGATTTTTCTGTAAAATGTTACAGAAACCTTTTTGGTCACATAAATGAGAGAAACTATTAATAGTGTTTTATAAGTATGAACTCATTTCATTTGCACATATTTGAGGTAGATTATGGTAGAGATAACCCAATACAAGCATGGAATTACAGGAGAAAATTGATAGAGTATCTCTGTGAAATAATTGGTTAACATAACTACCTTGTAAGATAAAATAAAACATTTGTCATTTCTCCCTCTCATTTGTGTAAATATAAATATGCACGTCCTGATTTGAAATGGGTGAGATACATATTTATACATATATAATATAGACGTGTATATATCAGAATCAGGATCTGTCACTCAAAAAAGACAGTGAACAAATGTCTAGTAAGACACTGTGTTACAAGAAATTAATAGTAACTTCAGTGACGTGTATCCCATATCATGGTATTTATGATACAGAAGAGGGATATAGGAAATGCACAGACAGAAGGAAGTATGTTAATAAGTTTAATACAAGGTGGTAAGTAAGAAGTGATAGTAAATCCTGCTGAGTTTGGAGCTGAAGAGAGTTGAAGTGGTCAGAGAAACTTTCCTGGGAGAAATGACTTTTGCATTTGAACTTTATGAACACCTTGGATTTGGAAATACAGGTGGTGGGCTTATTTTATTCCAGGTAAGAGAGAAATGTTTCATAGAATACAAGAGATGAAAAGGCTATAGAAGGAGGAAATTGGAGAATTTCAAGAACATACATTTTCACATTTTATGTTATTTCCACAAAAGGATTTTGAGTGGAAGTCACTTGAACATTGAAAAAGAGAATGGAATAAGAAGTGGGCTGATGGTCCACATGTGGCCAGTGCAGATTACTGTCACCCTTGCGGGGCCACTCCCAGAGTGCAGAGGGCCGTGGGCCGCGCCACAGGACCATGCTGAGCTGCTTCAGCCGTGTCCGGCTCCTTGCAGCCCTGTGGGCTGTGAGGCCGCCAGGATCCTGCGTCCATGGGGATTCTCCAGACGAGAATACTGGCGTGGGTTGCCGTTTCCTTCTCAAGGGCTCTTCCCAGCCCAGGGACTGAACCTGTGTCTCTTGCGTCTCCTGCATTGGCAGGCTCATTCTTTACCATTGGCGCCACCCGGGAAGGCCATAGAGAAATGTTCCACTGGCGACTTCAAAAATCATGCAGATAGAAACTCTAGGCATTAATTATTATTATTAATCATTAGTATCATTAATATTGATAGTAATGCTAAATATTAATATTGACAACATTAATGTTAATATTAAGGTGGATAGCATTCATTTAATACTACTGATAGCAGTAAGCATCAGTAACATTAACATCAGTGATGGTAGTAACCCAAAGCCTGGCCTGGCCGTGCCACGGCTGATCTGCTGAGCACGTGCAGGGGGCCCATAATGTGGGAGGTGTGGGCAACTGGCAAGACAGGTATATTTTACAACATGAGAACAAGTCTAGACCAGTCAGCATCTTAAAGACATTTCAGGTCCTTTACGTAAAGGCTCAGTCATTGGAAGCGATTCCCAACCCAAGCTGTATAAACCAGTTCAGGTGATGAAGGTAGCAGGCGCTGCAAGCACAAGGGATTTATTCATAAGAATATTTATAGCAGAAATTCTCTGTCTGCCTGTCCCTCCTTCTATGTATGCAGAATTACAGAAAGGACTAGTGCTCCTTACAGTACTGAATTCAGGACTCATCTTAATTTTTAGTCTTGTAGGGAGCTGCTGATCTAGTCAAAAGATTAAGAGCAATGTTTAAATTGCTTTTCTTGAATCAATGTGCAAATATTTGTTGGGACATTTAGCAAAATTGGAAATGGTAGAGTTGCCCAGTTTTGCCGAGCTCTAAGCTTGGAAGCAGAGCCTGCTGCCGCGTTCAGATTTCACGAGAAGCCCAGACTCAGGGTGAGTCTTGAAGGTTGATCCATCATAAAGCTTCCTCCATCTCCCTCTGTGCAGGGCTGACTGGAGAAACGCTTAAATAAGAAGGAAACTGCAAGGTGGGGGCGGGCAGAGGGTAGAGTTTGGGGCGGGAGCATGTACAGCTGTGGGTCATTAGCAATAATCACGGCCTGCCTGCAGGAGAGGAAGCCGACCCCCTGCCCCCTCTCCCTGTAAGAAGCCATCTGGCCAAGGCAGTTTCGAATAAACGCTAGTAAGGGAATTTTATCCTGTTTGACTTTATTTAAAGTCCTAGTGTAGACCACGCCTTGGCTTTGGCTTTGAAGTGTGGGACTGAAATAAAAGCACGCCTCTGGGTTTGCAGCACCACGGAGCTGGAGTTGTCCTAAAGGAGAGTTCACGGCGGGACCGGGCTTCCGGCCCCCGGGGGCGGCGGGGTGGGGGGCGCGGCCCCGCGTGCTGCGCCCCTGTGTTGTGTTCTGATTGGGGCTGACTGACCAGCACTCTCCTCTCTGTCTGGTAGAAATGTCAGTGTGCTTATAATCGCCTCTTTACTTAAAAATCCTCAGCCCTAATATTTATTTAGAAATAAAAGACACTAAAGGAAATATTTTCAAGGGGAAAAAATGGAAAAAGAACCAACTCCCAGATTTCTTTTGGAGTATAACGTCTACTGATGGCGTCCCTTTCATTTTGTTTTAAAGTTGCCTTTTATCTCACTCACCAAGGTCATTCTGTGTGAAACTTTAACATGTCCAAGCAATTGTAATTATTCGTGTGGTGCATGGAGCAGGATTCTGCTACATTAAATTCATCTTTTAATTCCATCTTTGACGTTTTTATTACACTTTGAGGATTGTATAGAAATATGTTCAGTTGAAACAGCCATTTGTTTGAAGACCCCATTTTTGACTGGCCAGTTTTATTTATTACAGAGATGCAAAATAATGTGTGATTTGTAATGAAATCATAGAGGCCCCCTGAGTTGCCTCTTATTACGAATAGAGTTGCTCTCTTATTATATTTTAGAACACAATTTTTATTGTGAGGTTTGACATCAAGAACCCAGTGATGTGGTGAGGATGATTTAAATACTAGAGGATACATGTGTGAACACTCGAAGTTAGTCCTTCAACTTCTCATAAGTTATATACTGACTCAAAATTGTTGGTCTTAAAGCAACATCTCCGAGCCAGTGGGCAAAAAACAGGATGCTGCATTGTGGCAACATAGATGTCCACAAATAGTCAAACACGCAAAGCCCAGCTGGCAAATGTTGTATAAAATTAGCTCAAAACTTAAGCATTCTCACCCAAAAGGAGTAATTTTAGTTCCCCAAAGAATTCCATCTGTCTTTTGCATGAGCATATAATATATGGTTGAGATTGGAGCAGTAGTACTGAAGATGAGAAAAGATTATGACATTCAGAGAAAAAGGTGATTTATACATTTTTACCCAGAGGAAAAAAGTTTCCTTGTGGCATCTTTATGTAATTTTATAGCATGTTTGTTGTATAATTTGCATTTTAAAATAGTATAGGTTGGGTAGAAAGAGAGAGTATACATCTGGTAGAAAGAAATAAGGCAAATACAATTTTAAGCTTGATTTTTTTTAAGACGTTACTTAAAAAAGAAGTGATTCTCTTGTTTTGGTGGTAGCACTGAAGAACACATGAAATTTCATTCTCCCTCCTCTTATCTGATGTCTTTATAAGGTTATATATTTAGCCCTGCTTAAACCAATCAGTCAAGACATGAAGCTAGAAAGCTGCTAATGGTGCCTTGATGTTCAAAACCTTTTTGTGTGAGGACTGACTTAGTGAATTATGTCAGTTAAGCGTTTTCTCCTCAAGATCTAACTGGAGCTCGGTTTACAAAACTCAAAATGAATCCAACAAAAATAAGCTGAGAAAAGACCAGCTGTCCTCATTTGTCCCGCTGTCCTCTTTTCAAGCTATTTTTTTCCTTCGGTGGTAAAGTTTTTACTTTGGGGTTTCTGAAATGCTGTAGCTGGCTGTATTTACGTTTTGAGTACCCAGTCATGTGGAAGTTTTAATTCTCTATTGACACAGCTTGGAATGACGTGTTTCTTTGAGAACGGTCCAGAGAGAATGTTCTGGATTCACAAACAGCTGATGCCACCCCTTATGTCTAAAACGGAAAAAAAAAAGAGAGAGAATAAAACCTTCTCAGCCACAGAGTGGTTCTGTTGCTGCTAGGATAATGTGTACAACTAAAACTGATGGGCTCATTTTGAAGGCAGTGTTGTTAGAATGCTTTCCTCAGTTCCCGCTGTGGTGGAGGCCCTGCTGGAGAAAGGGCTCGACAGAAATAAATGGTCATTGTCCAGAGATGTCGTGGCAGCATGACAGAATGAAAAGAAAGGACTGCACTTTAGAATCACCTGGGGAAGCTTCCCCTGGAGGAAAGGGCACTGGCGGCCACTGAAGGGGTAAAATTCGAACTAGGAGCTCTGCCAGGAAAAGAAACAGCGGCTGAGAGTCTGGGGGTTGCCAGTGAGTTTACAGGGGTGGCTGGGTCTATGGGGCAGCTGGCGCTAGGCTCATCTGTATCCCGTCCTTGGGGCTGCGCCCACCCCGAGCAGAGGCGGGATGAAGGTGGACAGCGCTGGCGCCGAGCTGACCATCTTCTTCACCTGTCCTGGACCTCGTGTCGGGGATTCTCCCTCGCCCCGCTTCCCCCATAAACACGCCCGTGGAGGAGCTCTGGCTCCACCGCACACTCCGCGCCCGGATCTCCGGGGACAGCTCCTCGGCAGGCCGGCCCTCCTGCTGGCCCGGACCCCCAGCCCTTTCTGTAATTCTTTCAGGGAGACACACAACCCGAGCTCCCTATTTTGACCATGTGCTATTTGTCTACTTAAAAAAATCTTCCCTTGAATGTTAAAAAAAGAGGAAAAAAAACTCAAAATGCCTAAAATCAGAGCTTTCCTTTTTCCCATGAGCTTCTTCTGATCCTCACCTTCCCCGTCAGTCAATGGGATCCCCACCCTCTCCTGTCCTCTCAAGCAGCCATCCTTGCCTTAACAGGATCCCCTCATGCCGCCATCCAGTCCACCGCCAACTCCTGTTGGCTGGACTGCCAGCCAATCCACCATCTCCTCTCTAGTGAAACCCATCATCTTGGAGGCAGGTAGCAGCTCGTCCCCGCCCCTCCCCTGTGCCCACTCATTCATCAGGCCGCATTCAGGATGATTGTGTGAAACGGCTTCCTGTAATCACCTTCCTTTGCTTAAAAGCCCTCAGTGTCTTTTCTCTGCTCTTAAACTTAGCCCCCTCACCTCGGTCTTCAACAGGCTCCGTATTTCTTTTCTTAACTCATATCCTCAGCTTCACTCCTTTCTCTTGTTCATGTTGTTACAGCCCCCTTGTCTGCCCTTCTGACCACGTGCTGTTTGCTTAGATCCTAAACATTTCTATGAACTGAAACCAACCAGACCACGAGACCCACCAGACCTCTACACTTCCGTCTTTTCTCTGGCCCGCTCTGAGCCCCTGGTTCTCGGTCATGCCCTCCCCAGTGCCAGGCAGGCTCACATCAGCGTTGCATACAACGCCCTTTCCTTTCCGTCCGCAGTGGCTGTGCTTGTATGCCTCCATCCTTCAGAAATGGCTTTCATCAGCTGGGGATAGGGGGACTTAAGGACTCTGAATATCAGAGGATACTCACTATGTTGAGGATTTTGCTGACAGAGTTGCTGGGTTTTATTTTAAGTCGGTCACTGATTAAATGTATGACCTTGAGAAAGGTGCTTGACCTCTCTTAAGTCTCAACACTCTCACCTATAAAATGAAGCAACGAGTTAGTGGTATAACACACGTGAGGTGGTCAACACGATTCCAGGTCCAGAGTGAGCATAAATAAACATAACCTGTAATTTTTATGTTTCAATAGGCAACTTTAGGGGGAAAAGTACCATTGTGTATAATCACAAGGAATTCTGAAATAATAGTTGATATGGGAGAAATGCAAACTAAACCCTTTCAGGACAGTTAAAAGCCATTTATTCAGCCCTTGTGCTTTATTGTCTCTGCACTTGAACTCTGGGTTGAGAACAATTTGCTCTCAAAATTATGACAAACTAGTGAATGCCAAAAAGCCAAATTTTCCCCAGGCTATAATTGCAATAAATTTAAAATGTGTTCTAAGAGAGTGATACAGTGACCCAAATTCACTGAAGTCGTTCTAATTATGCTGTTGTTTATTACTCTGACAAGTGTTTTGACCACAGGATTGATATTAGAAACAACCAGAGGCATTATTAACTGGCCATAAATTTTTAAAAATATGTGAGCTGTGTTCTGTACAAAACATGCAGCTCTTATAATTGCAGGATCATGTTTTAAAAGTTCCAAGAAATAAATAGATAGATGATCATTTTTATTTAAGAGGTATAAAAGGATAAAACGGTTTAAAAGGATAAAAATATTTTCTTTGGGTTTTTGTTTTTATAATGTAAAACAACAGAGTTAACTGCTCAGAGGCTGAGATAAACAGTGAGCCCACAGGCTTCCAGCAATCCTGAGGGAATGGTGAGAGGCCTTCAGTGCAGAGGAAGGTGGGCAGGATTCAGGGAGAGAGGGTAAGAAAGTGCCAGCGCTCAAAACCTACGTGTCCATCAGCAGATGAATGGATAAAGAAGGTGTGGTGCATATATACACGTGCACACGCTCAGTCACCTCAGCTGTGTCTGACTCTGTGACCCCGTGGACGTAGCCCACCAGGCTCCTGTGTCCATGGGGTTCTCCAGGTAATACTGGAGTGGGTTGCCATGCCCTTCTCAGGGGTTCATCCCCGACCCAGGATCAAACCTTTGTCTCTCTTGTGTCCTGTCCGTTCTTTACCGCTAGTGCCACCTTACAATCTGGTGTATATATACATATATATACACACAGTGGCTTATTACTCAGCCATAAAGAGAAATGGATTTCTGCCATTTGCAGCAAGATGGATACACCTAGAGATGCTCATACGAGGTGAAATCAGACAGAAAAAGACAAATGCCATATGACATCACTGATATGTGTGATCTTAAAAAATGGTACAAACGAACCTATTCACAAAACAGAAATAGAATCCCAGATGTAGAAAACAAACATCATTGCCGGGGGAAAGGGTGAGGGGGAGGAATAAATTTGAGAGACTAGGATTCACAAATACACAGTACTGTATATAAAATAGATAACTAATAAGGACTATATGGGAAAAGAATCTTAAAAAGAGTAGATATATGTATAATATGTATAACTGAATCACTTTACTACAGAACTAAACATTGTAAATCAACTATACTCCAACAAAAATTAATTTAAAAGACTTTTCTTAAATTATAACAAGAGTGTGTTAATGGCTTCTTTTGAGCATTGTCCACTTGGAGTGCTACCAAGATTTCTCATTTCTCTTAGGGATTTGACTGCACCATTTTGAAAGAGAGAGAGAGAAGGTGTAGGGAGGGAAGGTAGGAAGGTACATGTTAATAGAATACATTCCCAGAGGCTCTTAAAAGCAAGGAGAGAGAGGACACTGAGGCAGCCGTGCTGTCCACCCAGGCCTGGGAAGTGTGGGCTGAGCCTCAGACAAGACTGAGAGACGGCATTCGGAGAGGACCTTCCCCAGACACCACCTGCCCTCCAAGGAGGTGAAGCTGGCGCTAACTGCAGTTCCCATTCTCGTCCGTGAGCTTGTCCAGACTTCGGTCTTTGAATCTAGACTTGAGCCTTTACTCACATTTCATTAAATGGGCTAAAAGCAAACAGAAAATCCTACCCAGTTTAGAATGATAATGTAACCACAGCTTTCATAGCATTCTTCTCTTTTTCCCTTTGTAATTTCTTTCCCCCTGAGTGGTCTTGTTTTCAGCTACACACAGCCTTTCCCAAGTGGCAGAGACGAGTTTCTCTGGGTGGAATCAGTGACATCAGAGTCATCACCAGGGAGCTGGTAAGCCTGCAGATTCCCAGGCCCTGGCCCAGACCTATGGATCTGCGTAAGTCACTGCTACAAGTTGAAAGCTACTGGATAAAAAAATAAAAAAAGCCTAAAACCTTGAAGTTTTAGTACAACAGGGTCTGTATCTTTGTTCATTTTTAAACCCTAGAATACCAAACACAGTTGCTGGCATATGAGAGGCAACTGATCAATAGTTAAGAAATAAAATGAATGAACACTGGTTGAATTTTGGACACCAGGACTGATCGGGGGGGGTCTCCCTGTGGCCCACAAGTACTGTCCAGCCTAGCCTTCTGACCAAACAGGCACGTGGGGTCTGCGGGGAAGGAAGGCTGGGGAAGGGGCAGCTCCAGGGTCCCAGTTAAGTGAAAGGAGGTCGCTCTTCTGATTTGCAATGTGAATGTCGAGGTAACTCCCCCAAGGACAGTCCGGCAGAGAGTGAGAGCTGCTCGCAGGGGAAGCACATTCATTTTCAAATTTGCACAGTTGACTGGGGAGTTCTTACAGGCTCTCAGAGGAATTTAGACAAGTACTTAGTTGTACATTTCTGTAAACTGCTACTTCCCATGGGAGGATTTCTGTAGAGTCTACTTTTTATAATTTTCACCTAAGGAATTTCATCAGTTGGCACTCAGATTTATCCAGAGTAATCTTAGCTAATAGGAAAGTGTTTCAATCTGCAAGTGATTTGCTAATAGCACAAATCCAACCGCTGATCCTACATTTGTGTAACACTTCATGGATTTTTAAGAATGAGCATAAAAAGATAGGAGAGTAATCACTTCAAGGTAGAGCACCTGAAGGGTAGTTACTGCAGTTGGGGTACCTTTTGGCTTCTTCTGCCATCATGCTTTCTAAGTTTCCTTTGCCCTCAGCTGTCCCCTCCACTCATCTTAGTGGTCTACCTGGTGGTGTGACCCCAGCCCCATTGCTCATGTCACCAGGACAAGATCAACAATCCTGTGTTCAGACCGTGTTGTCCCCTTGTGCTGCCATCTGGGTCTTCTCTTTTTATGTTGTGGAAGGCAAGATTTAATAATTCGTCTTTTACTTTGGAGGGATGTCCCCACATGCTCCAACCACTAAAGCCCAAAGAAAGTACTGATATCTCAAGCCCCCTGGTGTCATGGCGACTCCCACCAGCATCTCAACCCACTGATCAGAATCTATGATAATGATTACCTTGTCATTACCTGATGGTCAGGAAAGCAATGCCCCTGATTATCTCTGGTGGTGGTAATGACAGTCTCTGGCAATTATTTTCTTGTTCCGCTAGATCTCCTATGTTCTCTTCAAGGATAATGTCAGCAATTCCTCCTCCCACATCAAAATGTCTTTCTCTTTATTATTATTGCTACAGCATCTATAAGATAGATGCATGTCCTTTTCTTTATTACAGTGAAACCATTGATCCAATTTTCTTTGCCACCTAATGAGCTGTTTCTCTTTTTCCTCTTACAACAAAATGCATGGAAGATTGGCTACACTTTCTTACAGTTCTCTCTTAAACACCTTCTAACAGATTTTCACTATCACAAGTATACCAAATTTTCTCTTCCCAAATTTTCTCTTCTACCAAACTAGATCCAATGATCAGATTTTAATCTCCATCTTAATGATCCTAATAGAAGTATCTGACAAACACACATACTTCATATGGCTTTGAAATGAGAGTAGGTGACTTTGAAATGAGAGGAAGAATGAAAGAATGTATGGATATGATTTTGCCTACATTTGTTGGATCACAGAAAAAGCAAGAGAGTTCCAGAAAAACATCTACTTATGCTTTATTGACTATGCCAAAATTTTGACTATGTGGATCACAACAAACTGTGGAAAATTCTTAAAAAGATGGGAATACCAGACCACCTTACCTGCTTCCTGAGAAATCTGTATGCAGGTCAAGAAGCAACAAGTAGAACCAGACATGGAACAACAGACTGGTTCCAAATTGGGAAAGGAATATGTCAAGGCTGTATATTGTCACCCTGCTTATTTAAATTATATTCAGAGTACATCATCAGAAATGACAAGCTGGATAAAGCACAAGCTAGAATCAAGATTGCTGGGGAAAAGATCAATAACATCAGATATGTAGATGACATCACCCTTATGGCAGAAAGCAAAGAGGAACTAAAGAGCCTCTTAATGAAAATGAAAGAGGAGAGTGAAAAAACTGGCTTAAAACTCAACATTCAAAAAATGAAGATCATGGCATCTGGTCCCATCACTTCATGGCAAATAGATGGGGAAACAATGGAAGTGATGACAGACTTTTATTTTCTTGGGCCCCAAAACCACTGCAGATGGTGACTGCAGCCATGAAATTAAAAACACTTGCTCCTTGGAAGAAAACCTACGACCAACCTAGACAGCATATTAAAAAGCAGAGACATTACTTGGCAAACAAATGTCCATCTAATCAAAGCTATGGTTTTTCCAGAGTCATGTATGGATGTGAGAGTTGGACTATAAAGAAAGCTGAGTGTTGAAGAACTGATGTTTTTGGACTATGGTGTTGGAGAAGACTCTTGAGAGTCTCTTGGACTGCAAGGAGATCCAACCAGTCCATCCTAAAGGAAATCAGTCCTGAATATTCATTGGAAGGACTGATGCTGAAGCTGAAGCTCCAGTACTTTGGCCACCTGATGCAAAGAATTGACTCATTGGAAAAGACCTTGATGCTGGGAAAGATTGAAGGCAGGAGGAGAAGGGGATGACAGAGGATGGGATGGTTGGATGGCATCACCAACTCGATGAACACGAGTTTGAGCAAGCTCTGGGAGTTGGTGATAGACAGGGAAGCCTGGTGAGCTGTAGTCCATGGGGTTGCAAAAAGTCAGACATGACTGAGCGACTGAACTGAACAAAACTCCAAATGGTGATTTTGTTTATCTGATATGAACCGTGATGCACAAAGTTACTTATACTTATCTATGAATAGCTCTAGTTAACCAAGATATTACAACTTCCTCAAAAACAGAAGAATAAATTCATCTTAACAAAGTCCATCCAGGAATTATCTTTGGAATTGAGTCTCTGTGGCTGTGTGGGTTGTTCTCTGTCTCTGCACTCAGTCCTTCCCTGTTTCTGCTCTTCTTTGCGGTGCAGGAAGTGACGACTGTGGGCTATGTGGGCTGGGCTCCTTACAAGCTGATTTCCAGCTGGGTTCAGACGCAGAATTGTACTGGCAGGAAACCTTCCCTGGTAGCTCAGCTGGTAAAGAATCCACCTGCAGTGCAGGAGACCCCAGTTCAGTTCCTGGGTCAGGAAGATCTGCTGGAGAAGGGAGAGGCCACCCACCCCAGTATTCCTGGGCTTCCCTGGTGGTTCAGCTGGTAACGAATCTGCCTGCAATGTGGGAGACCTGGGTTTGATCCCTGGGTCGGGAAGATCCCAACTGGCAGGAAACTGAAGGCAGAAGAGAAAGAAGTCAGGATATTTCTTCTCTGATCCCTCTCTGTTTGGCAGGGTGTCTCAGAGAGCAGGTATGTTCCTCCATGACATACAGCTCCTACAGAGAAGCCCCCTAGGCGGTCCACTCCCACTGAGTCTCTGCAAAACTCATGTCTCTTCTTGCTATTTCAGCCCTACGTTATCATTCCTCAAGAGTGGAGTAAAAACTTCCCACTGTTGCTGGTCTGCAGTTGTTTCAACATCCACTCTTTTCTCTTACGTCTCCTCATACATCTATAAACCCCACTCTTAAAATCCCCTTTACTAGCAGAGATACAGACACATTTTCAGACATGAAAGATCTGCTAATGTATCAATGACATGTTACCAACTAGGCTGATCTAAGCCGATGTCTACTGAAATCATTTTCCACCATGGTTCACTACCAGTGAAACACATGTAGTCATGCTCTCCAGTTCTGAGTCAATTTGATTTTTTTGGAAACAGAATAGTACAGAGCCCTAAGATCAGATTCTCTGGGTTGTATCCTCTAAACATAAACTCATAAAGATGTTCTGTTTGTTTTGTTTTGTGGCATGAAACAAATTGACTAACTTATCAGGTCTTGACTCTTACACGTAAAGTAAGGAAGTGAACTGCCAGATGATCTCCACAGTGCCCTTCAAGTTTCGAGAGTTTTTGGTGAAACTTATCGTAGAAGGGCGGACATTATGAAGTGTCAACAGCCACTGATAGCATTTTTTCAAGTTCCAGTGCATGGGACAGTAACAGCAAGACACCAATTGCTTTTAGTGACAACTAAATGGGCATATACAAAAGAGCAGTTTCCTCTCCACAGATGAACTACTTTCTCTTGGCTTTTTAAATACGCTTTTTCTAGTGTGTAATAGTATTTTTATTTAATATGTCCTTTTACAGGTTCTTCTCAGGAATGGTTTAACCTTAAAAAAATGTATTTATAAGTTATATTTTATGATCACAATGATCATAACCAGTCTCAAAATAAATGTTATCAAGATTTCTAATCTTGAAATCGGTTGAGGAAACAAATCACTTGAGCCCTAAATTTTCTCTGCCTTACTGTGTTGAGAGTTTCAAAGCTGCAGCATAGGGAGAGGAAACCCAGATAGGAACATCCCTAAGGAGACAGACTTGAAAATATAAGAGACAAAGGAACTGTGTTTGCGGAGCAGAAGCATGGAGGGAGGAAAGTAACACAGAAATAGAATCCTTGGCTGGGAGGTGGGGCGGTCGGGGGGGGGGTTGGGGGG
>SJYG01000683.1:1030504-1045204 GCA_006410535.1 Litocranius walleri
AATATACAGCCTTGACGTACTCCTTTTCCTATTTGGAACCAGTCTGTTGTTCCATATCCAGTCCTAACTGTTGCTTCCTGACCTGCATATAGGTTTCTGAAGAGGCAGGTCAGGTGGTCTGGTATTCCCATCTCTTTCAGAATTTTCCACAGTTTATTGGGATCCACACAGTCAAAGGCCTTGGCATAGTCAATAAAGCAGAAATAGATGTTCTTCAGGAGCTCTCTTGCTTTTTCCATGATCCAGCAGATGTTGGCAATTTGATCTCTGGTTCCTCTGCCTTTTCTAAAACCAGCTTGAACATCAGGGAGTTCACGGTTCATGTATTGCTGAAGCCTGCATTGGAGAATTTTGAGCATTACTTTACTAGCGTGTGAGCTGAGTGCAATTGTGTGGTAGTTTGAGCATTCTTTGGCATTGCCTTTCTTTGGAATTGGAATGAAAACTGACCTTTTCCAGTCCTGTGGCCACTGCTGAGTTTTCCAAATGTGCTGGCATATTGAGTGCAGCACTTTCACAGCATCATCTTTCAGGATTTGTAATAGCTCAACTGGAATTCCATCACCTCCATTAGCTTTGTTTGTAATGATGCTTTCTAAGGCCCATTTGACTTCACATTCCAAGATGTCTGGCTCTAGATTAGTGATCACATCATCATGAATATCTGGGTCGTGAAGATCTTTTTTGTACAGTTTTTCTGTGTATTCTTGCCACCTCTTCTTAATATCTTCTGCTTCTGTTAGGTCCAGATCATTTCTGTCCTTTATTGAGCCCATCTTTGCATGAAATGCTCCCTTAGTTTAAAGTTTTTCAGGACAAAAGTTCAGGTAAAGAAAAAATCAATACTATTTCTGTGTGCTAGCAATGAATATGGAGAAGGCAATGGCACCCCACTCCAGTACTCTTGCATGGAAATCCCATGGACAGAGGAGCTTGGTAGGCTGCAGTCCATGGGGTCGCTAAGAGTCAGACATGACTGAGCAACTTCACTTTCACTTTCATGCATTGGAGAAGGAAATGGCAACCCACTCCAGTATTCTTACCTGGAGAATCCCAGGGACAGAGGAGCCTGGTGGGCTGCCGTCTATGGGGTCGCACAGAGTCAGACAGGACTGAAGCGACTTAACAGCAACAGCAATGAATAATTGGAAATTTAAAAGAGCATCAAAATATATGACATACTTTGGAATAAATCTAACAAATTCTGTGCAAAATCTGTATGCTGAAAAGTACAAAATACTGACAAAAGAAATCAGAGTTCTAAATAAATGGAGAGATAGACTATGTTCATGAATCATGAAACCCAGTATCATTAATATGCCAATTCTTCCCATGGTTATCTATAAATTCAATGTAAATTCCATCAAAATTCCATCAGAGTTTTTTTTGGTGGAAGTAAATATTTACATTAAATAGGCAAAAGAATAAGAAGAGCCAAAACAATTTTGTAAAAGTAAAAAATTAGGGAATTCATGCTACCTGCAACTTCAATTCTTTAAGAGAGATTACAGAAATTGTAATAAGCAAGGTAGCATGGTATGATGAAGGTAAAGATTCATAGATCAACTAAATGGAATCGTGTCCAGAAGCAGATCCACACATATATAATAAATTGATTTTTCAACAAAACATCAAAGGAAATTCAATGGAGAAAGGATAATTTTTTCAACAAATTATGATATTTCAATTGGATATTCACATTTTTTAAAAATCAGATTCATCCTATACCTTCTACCATACACACCTCAGCTGTTTAGTCACTAAGTCATGTCCAACTCTTTGTGACCTCATGGACAGCAGCTTGCCAGATTCCTCTATCTATGGGATTTTCCAGTCAAGAATACTGGAGGGGGTTGCCATTTCCTTCTCCAGGGGATCTTCCTGACCCAGGGATCAAACCCACATCTCCTGCACTGGCAGGTGATTCTTTACTACTGAACCAGCATGGAAGCCCCAGTGTGGATCTAACTCTACACTAAAAACCAAAACCATAAAACTGCTGGGGAAAACATGAAGGAAAAAATCTTCAAGACTTTAAATTAGGCAAAACTTTCCTTGATAAAATAGTAAAAGCATTTACCACAAGGAAAAACAGTTTAGCTAGACTTCATCAGAATTTTTAAATTTCTATCCTTCATAAGACACTTTGAAAAGAAAAAATAAGCCATAGATTAGAAAGAAAGTGAAGAGAAAGTGAAGTTGCTCAGTCATGTCTGACTCTTTGCAACCCCATGGACTACAGCCTACCATGCTCCTCCATCCATGGGATTTTCCATGCAAGAGTACTGGAGTGGGTTGCCATTTCCTTCTCCAAAGGATCTTGCTCACCCAGGGATCGAACCCAGGTCTCCCATATTGTAGACAGACACTTTACCCTCTGATCTACCAGGGAAGTCCTCCTAGATTAGAAGAAAGTATTTATGATTCACATATCTGATGTAAAACTTATATCTAGAATATATGAATACTCTAAACACAGTAGGAATAAACGAAACAGTGACTTTAAAGTGAGAAATGATTTGTAAAGACACTTCACAAAAGATATATCAGTGGTAAGTAAGCACATTAAAAATTCTAAATATTAATAATTATTACAGAAAGGCAAACTGAGCCCACAATGAGCTAACACACATCTATTAGAATGGAATTATTAACAAACAAATGAAATTTATCAATATCAAATGCTGGCAAAGATGTTTTGAGCAACTGGAGTTTCTCAAACATTGCCAGTAGAACTACAAAATGGTATAGCCACTTTTGAAATAGCTTTGCACTTTCTGGTAAAATTAACTTACACTAATCATGTACTCCAACAACCCTATTGCTCAGTGCTTACTCTTGAGAAGTGCAAACTTACATTTATATAAACACCTGTACATTAATGTTTGTAAGAGTAGTCAAAATCTGGAAACAGTCAAAATGCACTTCATGTGGAGAATGGGAGGACAGATCCTGAGTTCTGACAATGGAACACTCCTCAAAAAAAAAGAAAAGCACACTACTGATAACGTAACAAGATGGATGAACTACGTGCATAGTAAGCGTATGGCGATAAGTGAAAGACAGACTCCGGAGGTTTCCTGCTGTAGGATTCTGTTCTTCTGATGCTTTGGAAAAGGCAAAACTGTAGGGATAAAAACTCCAGTTGTCAGAGAATGAGGTTGGGGAGAGGGTAACCATGGGTAAGTTTTGAGGGGTGGTAACTGGTCAGTATCTTGATTTTGCTTGCATATTTGTGAAAATTCACAGGACTGTATTCTTCAAAAGAGAAAATAGTATACGTTGATAAAACAAGAAAAAAGCCAGCCGAGTTTTTTACAAAGTCATTTGTATGAAAATTAAGGTCTGATAAATCTAATACAAAAATTAAGAACTTGCTTTCCTACTAAAACTTGTTTGAAACCCCCAAATCTGCATCTGGGACATGTTCAGGGCCACATGTGGCCACATGCAGATGGGGAAAAATTTGAGTCACCCAGTGACCACGTTCCAGCTGAAATCAAAGAAGGTGATACTCAGGTGGCATGCTGTAGACAAGGGTCCTTTTCCTGGTCTGTGCAGTAATACATTCACACTTTTCTGTGCTTTTTGTTGGTGATTTTGCTCTTTAAAATGACCCCTAAGTGTGGTGCTGAAGTGCTGGTTCGTGTTCCTCAAATGAGGTAGGCTCAGACATACCTTTTGGTACCATCTTCTTGAATCTAAAGAGCATCTCTACCTGTAAGGCAGTTCTTGGGTAAGCACGAAATATGCAGACTCTAATAACTTTAATTACTACAATCTTTTCATCTTTCAACTTAAATAGCATCTATTTAATGCATTTTTCACTTTTCATTTGACCTCATTTTGAGATTGCTGTGTATAGTTGAAGAAATAATATCGACATAAAGTTAAGAAGTGATTTTATTGATACTTAATTGAAAGCACAAACATCTTATTTCTAATCATTATTAACTTTAATAATTTCAGCTAAAAATTTTGAAGTGAAAATGTCATTAAAATACTTCGTCCTTTTAATAGGGAGTCAAAATCTCTACTTCACAGATCTAAGTCACACCAGCGTGGAAGTTCCATTCTCTCGAGTAGGTCATGGATACCCCTAGGCTGATTTGGATCACCGAGACTGGCGTTTCGGGAACGGACGTTGGTACTCTGTCGTTACAAGCGTCTGAAAGAAAAGAAGAAAGTGGTTACTTATAAATCAAAATTTTTTATCAGGTTTTGCAGGTTTATCAGGTTTCAAGTTCCAAGGATGACGAATGTCAAGTGTAGTAAAAAGGTAGTGTCGGTCGTTCAAATCAATCCCTGTTTCACATATAATCTTTTGCAGGGATGTTTATGCAGTTGCTAATCTACTGAGAAAGACAAATAACAAGACAAGTACGTCCTCGCAAGGGTACACAACAAAAATATCGATGTTGATTTACAGATAAAGAAAGATTTATTTTGTAAATAAATCTACAAGGTATTACGTAAAAAAAGGTACTTCCACATCCATAACTCCTTTAGGACGCAATTAGTAGATTTATGTATTACAAAAGATCAAATGTGCTCCTCGTTTGTCGTTCAACAGCCGGGTTCAAAGACAAGTGACATATAGAACAACCGAGACTAGTTTTTGACCTGGACCTTCGAGTCTGCTATGGACTTTGGATCAAAGACAGGACTTTGAAGGGGACCTCACACACACGGTCGGAGGTAACTTAATGTGTTTTATATGTGTGTGTTTTTTTCCTGAACGGAGGATCGAGTCAACCATTTCTTAGGTAGACGTTACACCCTCTGGACCCAAGCTAAGGACCCAACCCTTCTAACGGGACCTCCTCCCTTATCGTTGGCTGAGGTCAAAAGGTCGGACTTTTTAGGGTACCTACCTCCTCGGACTACCCGATGTCAGGGACCCCAGTGTGCTCAGCCTGTGTTGAATCGTTGAGTTGGTTGTTGGTATGTGTTTTTTCCTTTTCTCGAATAATAAAGAACCAAAATAAACCCGAAACATACCAATCAAAACTCTCTATTTATGTCTTGTAAGTTATAACTGTTAATTTCACTAAAACTCTTCAGACTCATGATAATTCTTTAGACTCTTAATATTAAGACTTGAATTTGGAAAGGGTCCAGTCACACTAAGGTTTGGACATTTGAATCGGTAATCGACTCACCTTCCTTCTCCTGGGATTGAGACTGAAAAGGACTTACCCAGGTCCACACTTAAGAACGTAAGAGAGTTGAGTGAAATTCGTATCACACACACACACACACACACGGTTCAGCGAAGTCAACACTGAGAAACGTTGGGATACCCGATATCGGCCGGTCCGAGGAGACAGGTACCCTAAGCGGTCCGTTCTTACGACCTCTCCCCTACGGAAGAGGGTCCCCTAGAAGCGTTGGGTCCCTAACTTGGACGTAGAG
This sequence comes from Litocranius walleri, assembly GCA_006410535.1. NCBI lineage: Eukaryota > Metazoa > Chordata > Mammalia > Artiodactyla > Bovidae > Litocranius > Litocranius walleri. The sequence goes on from SJYG01000683.1 coordinate 1,035,920, forward strand.
AATACAGAGGACGCAACCGTCCACCAAGAAATGGTGATCGTGGTTAACCCTTTGGGAATTCGGATCTTGACAGTATTAGCAGTTTACCCCTTTGTGATGAATTTTTATTTGGTCATATATGGTCAATAGTCTTCTTCATGATTCCTAATTCAGTGCCGTTGTCATTACGGGGTTTCCCTCGGAAACCGGTGATAGGGAAGTTAACGGATGAAGAACTCGGTGTCATAAAGGTAGAAGATTAGCTGAGTCGTACAGAAAACCGGTGACTTCATAAAAAGTTTTATTTCGATAACTGAAATGTTTTCGTCGTGGTTATCATTATGTAGTCATCGGTTATCCTAAAAAAAAGGGTGTCAACGTATCTTATATATTGTCGACACAAATATTACCGTCTTTTTAACCCAGAATCCACCACCCCGACTCTTAACGTCTACATGTTATAGTAAGTCTGTGACCCACGAATGTCAGGTAAAGGTGCCCTTGTATGATAAAGAATAAAGGAAACGACAGTAATTAGTGAAAGGTTCTATATCAAGATACAGGGGAGAACAGGAGGATTTAGTTAAATAGAACTTTACGTTAATTACTGAGAAGTTTAGGTGAGACTTTTGTTTTAACACAATTCTATCATCAATAAAAGGAATCCTTTTATGTTTAATATCATTACAGATTAATGACAAACTTCATATCATAATATACTTTTACCTTGAGGTATTGTGTTCTCGTTTATTGAACAAAACCTGGGGTTTTAGGTAAAGTGATTAAGATACTATAAGACTTCACTCGTAAGACAATTTTTTGTTGTTGTTGTTCTCTCAGTGATTACGGATGTATGCCTTAAATCTTTCTACCATTGCTATCGGGACATACGTTCTGTCGTTTTCTCCGTGTCTCCATATCTTGTCAGAAAACCTGAGACACCCTCTCCCGCTCCCACCCTACTAAACCCTCTTACCGTAACCTTGTACATTTAATAGTATAGTGAAATGGATTGCCAGTCCAGGTTCGATGCATGAGACAGGGTGCTTGGGGCTGGTGCACTGGGATGACCCAGAGGGATGGGATGGGGAGGGAGGTGGGAGGGGGGTTCAGGATGGGGAACCCATGTATGCCCATGGCTGATTCATGTCAATGTATGGCAAAACCACTACAATATTGTAAAGTAACTAGCCTCCAATTAATATAAATAATTTTTTTAAAAAGAGAGAGAGTCAAATAGAAGCAGTGAATCAGAGGACTAGATTTTCCCATATTTCAAAGAACTTCTTTTTTCTTCATGTGGACAGTTGCCATCTAAAGCTCCATTAAAAGCTTGCACTTCTTCTGGGAGAATGTGTGATGATGGGACGTTATTCCAGGAAGAAGGAACTCGAGTTTCTCGTGCTTCTTCTTCGGCTTTGCATAAGGAATCTAAAAACACAGGGTGTTTTCTTGGCCGTTGGCAGGCTAGCAACTTTTGGAGTAAGACCAGTGAGTAGATTTGATTTTAAAACTTACCACAATTTTTCTTTGACATTTATAGGCAGTGAGACAGATGTTAACTTGTAATAAACTTGAAAGCATAATTCCATTCTCAGAGCCGTGAACCAAATCTGAACTTTCCATGGCTCTATCCATTCAGCCATCACTTTTTAGTGTTTAATATAATTCATTCTAGTAATTTTCTAGAAATTCTTCCTGTTTAGATGAGTTGGAATACTGCAGTACTATCCTTTTTTTCTTTTTTAACCAGCTTTGTGCATGTTATGTTGCCGCCATCGTGTCCAGCTCTTTGTGATGCCATGGACTGTGCCTGCTAGGTTCGTTCCCCTTTCCATTCCCCAGGCAAGAATACTGAGTGGGTTGCAATGCCCTCCCCCTCCCCCTGGGATCTTCCAGGAGGGTTCTTTACCACTAGTGCCACTTGGGAAACCCTTTTATTGAAGTGTAATTCAAATATCATACAATTCACCCATTAAAAATATATGATCCAGAGTTTTTTAGTATATTCAGAGTTGTGCAACTGTCACTACAATCTAATCTTAGAATATTTTTCATTCCCCAAAGAAATCTTGTATTCACTATCAGTCATTCATATTCTATCCCCAAACTCTGGGTAACCACTTACTGGTTTCTGGAGATTTGCCTACTTTGGACATTTATGTATTGAAGTCATACAATTTGTGGTCTTTAGTAGTAGACTTGTACTTAGCATAATGTTTCCAAGTTCATTTAAGTATGAATTTGTATTCCTTTCCTTTTTTATGGCTGAATAATATTCCATTGTGTATGTAAATAGCTATAAATATATAATATTTTATGCATTTATTAATTCATGAATATTTGGTATTTTTCTACTTATTGGCAGTCATGAATAGTAGTACTATATATAATCATATACAAGATTGTGTATGAATGTAGGTTTTCATTTCTCTTGGGTATATCCCTAGGAGTAAAATTGCTCTAGAAACTCTATGTTTAATATCCTGAGGAACTGTCAAACTATTTTCCAAAGCAGCTGTACAGTATTGTATTCCCATCAGAAATGTGTAAGCTTTCTCATTTCTCCACCTCTCCAGCACATGACATTGTCTACCTATTTGATTATAAATATCCCAGCAGGAATAAAGGACAAAAACTCATAATCATTGCGTTGCGCTTTGGCTTGCGTTTCCCTGTTGACTAATAATACTGAGCATCTTTTCAGAGGCTTACTCTCCATTTGTACATCTTCTCTAGAGAAATGCTATTTGAATCCTTTGTGCATTTTAAAATTGTCTTTTTACTGTTGAGTTGTAAGAATTGTGTATTATATGTTCTAGATATAAGTCCCTTATCAGATAAATGATTTACATTTTTTTCCTTTCCTTTGGGTTGACTTTACAGGTCTATGCTTTTCACAGTTATGGTATTTTTGTTGCACAACAGTTTTTAATTTGACAAAATCAAATTTATCTACATTGCTTTTGGTAAGTTGGGCTCATAGTGCTATATTTAAGAAGAAATTACTTAACTCAGGGTAACTAAGATTTACCCCTATGCTTTCCTCTAAGAGTTCGATAGTTGTAGCTATTACATATAGGCCTATGGTCCAATTTGAATTAATAGTGTGTATGGTGTTTGGAATAGGTTCATTTTTATTTTTTTGCATATGGATATCCTGTAGTTCCAGTACCATTTGTTGAAAATATTATTTTTCCCCATCAAATTTTTGCCATCATTATTAAAAATCAATTATCATAAAAACAGTGATTTCTTTCTGTACTCTAGACTCTGTCTCATTGATCTGTGTGTCCATTCTATATCAGTACCATGCTGCCTGGATTATTCTAGCTTTGTAAAAAGTCTAGAAATCATGAAGTGAGGTTCTTACATTTTTATTCCTGTTTTTCCAGATTGTTTTGACTGATACAGGTGCTTTGCAATTTCCTTTAGAATTTTAGAGAATTTTAGAATTTCCTGTAAATTTATGCAAAAAAGGAAGCTGAGAGTTTGACAAAAATTGTTTTGAAAGTATAGACCAGTTTAATGAGTGCTGACATCTTGACACCTTAAGTCCTCTGAGCTATGAGCACAGGAGGTTTTCCATTCTTTCATGGTTTTATAATTTCCTTCAACAATGTCCTGTGGTTTTCTGAATATAAAAGTTTCACTTCTTTTGTTAAATGTATTCCTAAGTATTTGATTCTTTTCGATGTTACTGCTAAAGTATAGAAATGTTGCTGAACGTATTCACTACTTCTAGTAGCCTTTTACTGAAGTCCTCATTTTCTGTATTCAAAATCATGTCATCTGTAAGTGGAGATGTACTTTGCTGCTTTCTTTCCAGCCTGGGTCTCTTTCAACTCCCGTTGCTCTTCTAATCGCCCTATCTAGAACTTCCACTAAAATATTGTATAGAGGTGGTATAAGTGGACATCCTTATTTTGTTCCTGATTTTATGGAGAAAGCATTCAGCCTTCCACTATTCAAAACACAGCTGTCCATTTTTCATAGATGCTTTTATCATTTGGGAGAACTCATAGTCCTGGTTGTTATGGATTTTTCCCGTGAAAGTATGTTGAATTTTGTCAGTGTTTTCTATCTATTGACACGACAGTGTGTTTTTGCCTTTTCTTCTGTTCAGTTCAGTTCAGTTCAGTTGCTCAGTCATGTCCAACTCTTTGCAACCCCATGGACCGGAGTCCTGTCTTCTGTTAATGAGGTGTAATTAATTTTCCTATTTTGAATCAAACCAGATTGAATCCCCTTTGGCCATGATGTACAATTTTCTTTTTTGTGTTGCTAGATTCAGTTTGTAAATACCTTGTTGAGAATTTTCGCATCAATTATTATAAGAGCTGTTGGTATATGGCTTTATTTTCATGAGTTCTCTTTGTCTGGTTTTGATGTTGTGCTAATGCTGACCCCACAGAATGAGTCTGAAAGTCTTCCTCCTTTTCCTGTTTTTTGAGAGAAGTCTGTGAACTCTTGGTAATATATTTTTTAAATGTTTGGTAGAAATTTCCAGTGAAGGCATCTGAAACTATTTACATGTTCTATTTCTTATTAAGTTAGTTTTGATTGTTAACATCTTTCTGGCCACTTCATTAATATTATTTCATCTGTTGACATATAATTATTCACAGTTTTTTCTTGTAATCATTCTTATTTCTGTGAAGGAAGAAGTCATATTCACTCATTCCTGATTTTAGTTATTTGAGATGCCTGTTTCTGGCATGGTCATACTGGCTAATCAGTTGTCAATTTGTTGATCTTCTCAAATAAATATCTTCTGATTTTTGTTCACATTCTCTGTTGTTTGAGTGCACAGATTTTGGCATATTGTGATTACATTTTTATTCACCTCAAAGAATAATGTTTCCTCATTTCCTTTGTGATTCCTCCTTTGACTCACTGGCTATTTAGGAGTACACTTTTAAATTTCCACATATTAGTGAGTTTCCTAAATTGCCTTCAGTTACTGAGTTCCAGTTTACTTCCGTTGTGTTGGGAGAACATACTTTGTATGATTTAAATACTATTAAGTTTTTTTTTCACTTCTCACTTTCATGCATTGGAGAAGGCAATGACAACCCACTCCAGTGTTCTTGCCTGGAGAATCCCAGGGACAGGGGAGCCTGGTGGGCTGCCATCTCTGGGGTTGCACAGAGTCGGACACGACTGAAGCAACTTAGCAAGTTTGCTTTAAAACTCAAAATGTGGTCTACTCTGGATAATATTTCATGTGTTTGAGAAGGATGGGCATTTTGCAGGGCAGAATATTCTATATATGCCTGTTAGCTCTGATTGGTTTATAGAGATTTTAAAGTCTTCTATATTCTTACTGATGTCCTAAAGAGTTTTCTATTTGTTACTGAAAGTGGGTTATTAAAATTTCCAACTACTTTAATTGTCTGTTTTGCCCCTTGGGTTTTGTCAGGTCTTGCTTTATGTATTTAGGAAACTTGTTTTTGGATGCATATGTGTTTTTAATGATATCTTCCTGGTGGTTGACCTTTTTATGGTACAATGTGTTTCATTGTCTTCAGTCACATTTTCTCTCTTTAAATATCTGTTGGTTGGATATGAGTATAGGCTCTCCAGTTCTTCTGGGATTGTCATTTTGTGTTTCATTGTCTTCAGTCACATTTTCTCTCTTTTAATATCTGTTTTGTTGGATATGAGTATAGGCTCTCCAGTTCTTCTAGGACTGTCATTTGCATAGTATATAATTTTCCTTTCTTTTACTTTCAACATATTTTTATCTTTGTGTGCCTCCTGTAGACAGTGTATAGTTAGATCTTGTTCTGGATACAGTCTGACAGGCCCTACCTTTAATTGGAATGTCTAAAGCACTCACACTCACTCTTATTATTGATGTGATTCGGTTTATATCTGCTGTTTTGCTTTTTGTTTTATGCCTGTCTCATGTCTTTTTGCTCTCTGTTTCTCCTTTCCTGTTTTTTTTCACACATTAAGTGATTATTTCCTGTGTCACACTTTCATTCCTTTAATTAGTTTAACTTAAAAATTAGTTTTCTTAGTGTTTGCTCTAGGGTTTAAACTATGTCTCATAATAAAATCTATTTCAGGTTTATACTAACTTAATTCTAGTGAGATAGTGAAAATTTACTCCTTTATTTTCTCTTCCCCTTTTTAGCAGCAACAGTATTATATATAATATGTTTATATATATATATAATAAATCCAACAGTACAATGAGTTTATCAGTTACTTTACCTAATTTCATGTCTCTTAACAAATTGGAAATTAAAGGGGAGCAAGTGTATACAATTTGTTACATTAAACTTGCTTTTCCTTTCTTCCTCTTTGAGTTACCGTTTGGTGTCAGTTCCTCACTCCAATATGGGTTTGCTGCCACTCACCTTTTTCATGCTGTTATATTTTATATTACATATGTATTAAATTACTCTATGGTTTAAACTCAACAGTACAGTTATATTGATATTCTCTACGCATTCATTTTAAAATAAGTGAAGAACAGCAAAGAAATATGCCATAATATGGTCTTGCTTACCTATTTATCTTTACTAGTCTCTTTGTTTTGCCACGTGGATTTGAAATACTCTCCAGTGTCACTTGTTTTTAGCTTGGAAAACTTTCTTTAATGTTTCTTATAAGAGTCTGTTAATGAATTCTGCTTTTATTCATGTGGGTATATATTCTGACTTTGTTTTTGAAAGGTGGTTTTGCTGGAAATAAGATTCTTGGCAGACTGCTTTTTTTAATCCAACACTGAATAGCACTTGTATTTTGGCATCAGTTGTTTCTGATGAGAATTCAGCTTTTAATCATATTGGTGTTCCCCTTTAAGGAAAGAGACACCTTTCTTTTCTGTGTTCAAGGTTTTTCTGTTTCTTTTCAGATTTCAACATCTGACTGACTGATGTGCCTGTATGTGGATCTCTGAGGTTTTATCCAAATGTGCTAATCTATTAAGCTGTGTAGATGGAAGTTCTTCATCAAGTTTAGGAAATTTTCAGCAGCGTTTTGAATGTTTTTCTATTCCTGTCTCTCCTTTCCCCAGACACTCTTACCATGCAAGGGTCAGTGCGCCGCATCGCTCGGAGGCTCCGTTCGTTTCTATCCACCCTTTCTCTGTGTTCGTTTCTATCCATCCTTTCTCTCTGTTCTTCAGGTTGTACCTTTGTATATTTCCAAGTTCTCTGATTATTTCTTCTACCAGGTCAGATTCATTCTTCATCCCCTCTTGAAAACAGTTCTCCTTTTTATTATTATACTTTTTAACACCAGACTTTCTATTTGGTTCTTTCTCATAACTTCTGTCTCTCTTTAATAGTCCCTACTTGATGAGACATTGGTATTTTTAAAATTCTTTAAGCACAGTTTTATTTGCCATCTAGGCTACTACAAAGGCACTGTCTTTGTTTTTTTTTTTTTTCCTGTGTATCATTCAAACTCTTGATGTTCCGTAGTTTTGGGTAACAAGTGGACATTTTAGACGATAGATGGTAGCCAGCTCTGGATGCTGACTTCCGCACCCCCTGAGTTTTTGCTTGCTTGTTTTCTCGTTTAAAGTTTCAGCTGGACTGGTTCAGTGAGGTCTGTCTCTCCCCTGCTTTGCGTGGCCTCTGCGATTGTTTTCCAGAAGGGCTGGGGTAGTGTAATCAGAACCCAGCATTCTCAGTCTGTTGTGCCTGAAGCAGCACTTCTACCCTCTGAGTGGGTCCGGGTGGAAGAAAGGAGCTCTCAACCTCACCTGCCTGGAATAGAGCTTCTCCCACTTGCGGCTGGGGCAATGAGAATTCTGGTGTCTTGTCTCTCTCAGGGAGAAATGGTTGCCCTAGACTGGAAACTAAGGGTGAAGTGAACTCCGTCTTCTCAACGACAGCCACCCAGAATAGCGCTTCAGTCCCGTAGAACTGGGCTGGGGCATGCCTTCAGCATTGCATGCTTTCACAGTTCTTACTCAGATCAGTACATTTCCTTTAATAAATATTTCTCCATCTGCTTATGTCCTTAGGATCACTTCCAGAGACTTTAAATAGTTGATTTTTAAAATAATTTTCGGAAATGAATCCTTTGTCAATTGTTTCATTTACTATTACTTTCTCCCATTCTGAGGGTTGTCTTTTCACCTTGATTATAGTTTCCTTTGCTATGCAAAGCTTTTAAGTTTAATCAGGTCCCACTTGCTTACTTTTGTTTTTATTTCCATTACTCTAGGAGGTGGGTTACAGAGGATCTTGCACTGACTTATGTCATCACGTGTTCTGCCTATGTTTTCCTCTTAAGAATTTTATAGTTTCTTGTCTTACATTTATGTCTTTAACCCATTTTGAGTTTATCTTTGTATATCGTGTTAGGATGTGTTCTAATTTTATTGTTTTGCATGTAGCTGTCCAGTTTTCCCAGCACCATTTATTGAAGAGGCTGTCTTTACCCCCCATTGTGTATTCTTGCCTCCTTTGTCAAAAATAAGGTATGCATGGATTTATTTCTGGGCTTTCTATCTTGTTCCATTGGTCTATATTTCTGTTTTTCTGCCGGTTCTTGATGACTGTAGCTTTGTAGTATAATCTGAAGTCAGGAAGGTTGATTCCTCCAGCACCATTCTTCCTTCTCAAGACTGCTTTGGCTATTCAGGGTCTTCTTTTGTTTTTCTGTATGAATTGTGAAATTTTTTGTTCCAGTTCTGTGAAAAATGCCATTGCTGATTTGATAGGGATCACATTGAATCTGTAGATTGCATTTGGTAGTATAGTCATGTTCAAAATATTGATTCTTTCTACCCAGGAACATGGAATATCTCTCCATCTGTTTATGTCATCTTTGATTTCTTTCATTAGTGTCTTATAGTATTCTGTGTACAGTTCGTTTGTCTCTTTTTTTTAGTATTTTTATTTATTTATTATTATTATTTTTTAATTAATTTATTTATGTTTTTAATTACAATACTGTATTTGTTTTGCCATACATTGACATGTATTAGCCACAGGTGAACACAATCTCCCAATGCCAAAGCCCCCTCCCACCTCCCACCCCTCACCATCTACCTGAATCATCCTGTGCACCAGCCCCATGCATCCTGCCTCCTGCATTGAACATAGACTGGTGCTTCATTTCTTACAAGATAGTATACGTTTCAATGCCATTCTCCCAAACCATCCCACCCTTTCCCTCTCCCCCAGAGTCCAAAAGTCCGTTCTATACCTCTGTGTCTCTTTTGTTGTCTCACATATAGGGTCATCATTACTATCTTCTAAATTCCATATATATGTGTCAGTATACTGTATTGGTGTTTTTCTTTCTGGCTTACTTCACTCTGTATAATCGGTTCCA
>SJYG01000683.1:1055274-1151631 GCA_006410535.1 Litocranius walleri
AACAACAGACTGGTTCCAAATAGGAAAAGGAGTATGTCAAGGCTGTATATTGTCACCCTGCTTATTTAACTTCTATGCAGAGTACATCATGAGAAACGCTGGACTGGAAGAAACACAAGCTGGAATCAAAATTGCCAGGAGAAATCTCAATAACCTCAGATATGCAGATGACACCACCATTATGGCAGAAAGTGAAGAGGAGCTAAAAAGTCTCTTGATGAAAGTGAAAGAAGAGAGTCAAAAAGTTGGCTTAAAGCTCAACATTCAGAAAACGAAGATCATGGCATCTGGTCCCATCACTTCATGGGAAATAGATGGGGAAACAGTGGAAACAGTGTCAGACTTTATTTTTTGGGCTCCAAACTCACTGCAGATGGTGACTGCAGCCATGAAATTAGAAGACGCTTACTCCTTGGAAGAAAAGTTATGACCAACCTAGATAGTATATTCAAAAGCAGAGACATTTGCTGACTAAGGTCCGTCTAGTCAAGGCTATGGTTTTTCCTGTGGTCATGTATGGATGTGAGAGTTGGACTGTGAAGAAGGCTGAGTGCCAAAGAATTGATGCTTTTGAACTGTGGTGTTGGAGAAGACTCTTGAGAGTCCCTTGGATTGCAAGGAGATCCAACCAGTCCTTTCTAAAGGAGATCAACCCTGGGATTTCTTTGGAAGGAATGATGCTAAAGCTGAAACTCCAGTACTTTGGCCGCCTCATGTGAAGAGTTGACTCACTGGAAAAGACTCTGATGCTGGGAGGGATTGGGGGCAGGAGGAGAAGGGGACGACCAAGGATGAGATGTCTAGATGGCATCATGGACTAGATGGACGTGAGTCTGAGTGAACTCCGAGAGATGGTGACAGACAGGGAGGCCTGGCGTGCTGCGATTCATGGGGTCGCAAGGAGTCGGACACGACTGAGTGACTGAACTGAACTGAACTGAGGCTTTAGTTCAGCACAGTCATAAGCTTCAGAGGATTCACTGTAATTTGATGTGATTAGACTCCTGGTCAGCATGAAATGATAGGAGTGTAACTTAATTCAAACAGGCATAGTTAATGTAGGTGAAACAGTATTGTAGCCCAATTAGAGAAATGGTCAGTCTGTAGTCAAAACTCATGAATCTAAGCATTGGTGCATTTGCCTGGCATTTTTCAGAGGAACAAATAGGAAGGATGAGTAGGACTCATATCCTTCAGGCATACATTACACACTACAAAGCCAGATATAAAAAAAGGAAGGATATTTTCTGCATGCAGTGCAAAAACTTGACAAGTAAATGTAGTGTTGTGGAGAGTGAAAAAATAGCTGGATGTCTCCTTTTAGAAAAAAAATTAGAACATTTAAGAAATCCTCTCCTTGTCTTGCTGAAAATTTTAACTCCCATGAACCACATTTTAGTGTGGAATAAAGCCAGTAAATAAGTGAATAAGTGACAAGGCTATAGTTAAAGTTCTCTGAAGAAAATAAAGGTCTGCTGATGGAAAAAAAAGGACATAGCTGCTGTTTCTCACTGACAAGAGATGATACAAAGGAAAACTGAGTTTTTTAACCTTTCCTTCTAATGTTTTTTCCAAACAAAATTAGTTTTCATACCCAAAAGAATGAACATACGTTGATAGAAAAAATTAAATCTAAGATTGGTAAGATGATACTGAAACTGTATTTTGAGTCTCTGAGTCTCTTCTTTAAATCACCAAAATACGTTGTAAGTGGAATGTAATATGTTATATACCAGATTAGTACATTGTCTTCAGGGTAGACTGATGATGAGTCAAACATAATACGATGTAATCTGATTTCAATAAATATAAAAACTTTCACTTGTAGCCAAAACCCTCACAACTGAATAAGAACAAGATAGGGAAGACATGTTGTTTTTTATATCCTATTTCATCACCAGACAAGGTCATTATAAAATGTGACTGATGAAAGGCTAAGAGCAAAGATAGAAATAGCAACTGTTGTGTTGGATTATAGGGAATGGGGTGATGTGGACTTTGATGAGAAGCCAGAACCTTGTCAATGGTGAAGCAGAGATTGGTTTGGTCAGATACTGTGTTTCCTTAAAAAGACATGTCAAACTGAAGCATGGAAATACCAGAAGCAGAATCCCTAGGAAAATCAATGATCAAACTATATAAAAAGACAAAATACAGCTCCCTAAGCAGGTGTGCAGACAATCCATACAAGTAGTTACGGACAGAATTTCTGCTAAGTTTTTTTCTTAAGGACAGTTGGCTTTACACTGTGCCTAAAATTTAATATCACATCAGATAGCTTAATATGACCATATAAAATCTTTAGAGGTCTGTATCTGAAGACAGCCTAGTTTGAGTCAGTATTGGGACGCAAATTCCAAAAGTAATAATAATACTTATTAGTACATATTAAGAGAAGTACAGTATGAAGAACCAGAGTGTACTCTTGGTGTTTCACTACTGTATTCTAGTTCAAAGACCCATGAAATTTGTACTGGGGGCTATAATTTAAGAGAAGTGAAAAATAGGAGGGTTTTCATAGGACAGTAAACTTAATGAAGAGTGAAATCAAATGTTTATTCTGGGTTAGAGAAACCTCAGTTAAATCAAGTTCAGTTCAGCTCAGTTCAGTTGCTCAGTCGTGTCTGACTCTTTGCAACCCCATGAATCGCAGCATGCCAGGCCTCCCTGTCCTAGCTGTGTTCAAATACTTGAAGACTTACCATTAAAAGGGGAATGATTTGTCCTACGTAATCTCAAGGAGTGGATCTAAGACTAGTGGTTGATCTAAAATAGATGCCTATCTTAATTAAAGATAAAAATGAACCCTGAGGATTTTTTTCAAAATTCAAATGAACTAGATCAGGATATAGTGAACTAAAAGGATAAATTGTAATAAAATCCTTATAGGGAGAAAAACTCAAATACTAAATAAGGTGATTCAAGTAGGTGACTAGGACTTTTTGACTCTATGTTTCCATAACTGCAGTCATTAAGTGTCAAAATGATGGGTCTCAATCTTTTATTTTAGGCTGTTGGCTCAACAATTGAATAAGGATAGCATGGGAGACTACGGCGAAAAGAGAGCACATGAAAGGCAAAAGTAATTCCAAGAAATAGGAAGCTGTTCTCACTGTCTTTTTCCTTGATCTTATCCATCATTATCACTACTATAATCATTAAATTCTCCTTAAAATTCTTTAATATTCTATACTTCTCATTTGGTAGAACTTCTCAACCTAGTGTTCAAATGTTTCTAATAATTAGTTATTATTAATAACCCAAGTTGATTCAAGTCAAATTCATTCTCATCTTTCAAACCTTCCTTCTCCACCAGTGACATGTATTCTTACCTAATTTGTTCCCACTGAGATATGTAGCAAAATAACAGTCCGAGAACAGATTCTTAGCAAAAAGCTGTAGAGTAGGCAGCAAGAAGCAAGGCTCTAAAACCTGAATCTGCATTGCAGAGTGGACATCTTACAAGGTTCACTTTTCCTCCAGCTTCAAAAACTTTAGGAATATCTGTTTAACTGTGGAAGCACTGATGAACTCATAATCCACTTTTCCATAAGTTGATACCTAGGCGTAGCCATTTTCAGCCAAAGAAACAAATACTTACTGAATATCTTAATATGAGAGACACAACATCACAGGCCTAAAGGAACGCATAATCAAAGAGGTAAGAAAGCAAAGAGACTGTGAGGTTGAACGGGAGAATCTCCGTGTGTACCGGGGAGCCCCTAACAGGGGTACTAAAGCATGTTCTTGTGACAATCGGTCAAGTGAACCTGAGGGGTAAGATTAGCTGGCAATGAAAAGCTGTCCAGAGTCTGGAAGCAAAGGGAACTATACATAGGAAGAGCCAGAAACAGGAGGAGCTGGCATATTCAGTGATCTGCAATTTTTTTTTTAATTTAAAGGGGAGGTAAGAGATGAAACTGAAGAGGTAAAAAGGAGACTGTGGAAGATCCCTGATGCCATGATTAAAAGTTTCTTTCTTGTCTGTAGATGATACCCCATAAGACAGTATTAATGTAAGAAGAAACTTTTGATCCATAGAGGAAGATGCTTTCAGAGATTTGTGTCTTTAGGTCTTCAGTACTTAAGTTCAACTGTGTATATCATGGCATCCCTATATTGATACCAAGTCAATACTGGTAACAGTTCAGTCAGTGTACAATGGCTGCAGATAAGGCCACGTGGGAACATAACTAAGACCAAGTCCCCAGAGGTCAGGAGTGGGCCTTCCTGTAAGAAATAGAAGGTAAAGGAAAGCAAAGTGAGGAGCTTTGTTCTCTGGTGATATGTAGGTCACTGGTTGGAACTCATGAAGCATTTCATCCTGGAAACATTTTGGCAAACTGTGGTGAGACCTTCTTCCCTCCTTTCAACCAGTTCAGTTCAGTTCAGTCACTCAGTCATCTCCGACTCTTTGCGACCCCATGAATCACAGCACACCAAGCCTCCCTGTTCATCACCATCTCTCGGAGTTCACGTAGACTCACGTCCATGAGTCCGTGATGCCATCCAGCCATCTCATCCTCAGTCGTCTCCTTCTCCTCCTGCCCCCAATCCCTCCCAGCATCAGAGTCTTTTCCAGTGAGTCAACTCTTCGCATGAGGTGGCCAAAGTACTGGAGTTTCAGCTTTAGCATCATTCCTTCCAAAGGAATCTCAGGGTTGATGTCCTTCAGAATGGACTGGTTGGATCTCCTTGCAGTCCAAGGGACTCTCAAGAGTCTTCTCCAACACCACAGTTCAAAAGCATCAATTCTTTGGCACTCAGCCTTCTTCACAGTCCAACTCTAACATCCATACATGACCATAGGAAAAACCATAGCCTTGACTAGACAGACCTTAGTTGGCAAAGTAATGTCTCTGTTTTTGAATATACTATCTAGGTTGGTCATAACTTTTCTTCCAAGGAGTAAGCATTTTCTAATTTCATGGCTGCAGTCACCATCTGCAGTGAGTTTGGAGCCCAAAAAATAAAGTCTGACACTGTTTCCACTGTTTCCTCATCTATTTGCCATGAAGTGATGGGACTGGGTGCCATGATCTTTGTTTTCTGAATGTTGAGCTTTAAGCCAACTTTTTCACTCTCCTCTTTCGCTTTCATCAAGAGGCTTTTTAGCTCCTCTTCACTTTCTGCCATAAGGGTGGTGTCATCTGCATATCTGAGGTTATTGATTATTCTCCCAGCAATCTTGATTCCAGCTTGTGTTTCTTCCAGTCCAGTGTTTCTCATGATGTACTCTGCATAGAAGTTAAATAAGCAGGGTGACAATAAACAGCCTTGATGGACTCCTTTTCCTATTTGGAACCAGTCTGTTGTTCCATGTCCAGTTCTAACTGCTGCTTCCTGACCTGCATACAGATTTCTCAAGAGGCAGGTCAGGTGGTCTGGTATAGACTCTCAAGAGTCTTCTCCAACACCACAGTTCAAAAGCATCAATTCTTTGGCACTCAGCCTTCTTCACAGTCCAACTCTAACATCCATACATGACCATAGGAAAAACCATAGCCTTGACTAGACAGACCTTAGTTGGCAAAGTAATGTCTCTGTTTTTGAATATACTATCTAGGTTGGTCATAACTTTTCTTCCAAGGAGTAAGCATTTTCTAATTTCATGGCTGCAGTCACCATCTGCAGTGAGTTTGGAGCCCAAAAAATAAAGTCTGACACTGTTTCCACTGTTTCCTCATCTATTTGCCATGAAGTGATGGGACTGGGTGCCATGATCTTTGTTTTCTGAATGTTGAGCTTTAAGCCAACTTTTTCACTCTCCTCTTTCGCTTTCATCAAGAGGCTTTTTAGCTCCTCTTCACTTTCTGCCATAAGGGTGGTGTCATCTGCATATCTGAGGTTATTGATTATTCTCCCAGCAATCTTGATTCCAGCTTGTGTTTCTTCCAGTCCAGTGTTTCTCATGATGTACTCTGCATAGAAGTTAAATAAGCAGGGTGACAATAAACAGCCTTGATGGACTCCTTTTCCTATTTGGA
Organism: Litocranius walleri; assembly: GCA_006410535.1. Classification (NCBI taxonomy): domain Eukaryota; kingdom Metazoa; phylum Chordata; class Mammalia; order Artiodactyla; family Bovidae; genus Litocranius; species Litocranius walleri. The sequence continues at coordinate 1,061,262 of SJYG01000683.1, forward strand.
ACCAGTCTGTTGTTCCATGTCCAGTTCTAACTGCTGCTTCCTGACCTGCATACAGACTTCTCAAGAGGCAGGTCAGGTGGTCTGGTATTCCCATCTCTTTCAGAATTTTCCACAGTTTCTTGGGATCCACACAAAGGCTTTGGCATAGTCAATAAAGCAGAAATAGATGTTTTTCTGGAACTCTCTTTTGCTTTTTCCATGATCCAGCGGATGTTGGCAATTTGATCTCTGGTTCCTCTGCCTTTTCTAAATCCAGCTTGAACATCCGGGAGTTCACGGTTCACGTTTTGCTGAAGCCTGGCTTGGAGAATTTTGAGCATTTCTTTACTAGCGTGTGAGATGAGTGCAACCAGTAGGAGCGAGGAACTCTGGCTTCTTGGACCTCAGGGGGGTTTTATCAATAAAGACAGATAATGAGACGGGTGGAGTGTGCTGTGATACCAGGATAAGAAACCGGAGGCAGGAGGGAGGGCAGCTGCTCCGGGGAGAGGCACCATGGGCGCCGGGAGGTGCCGCTCCTCTCCCTCTCGGGGCCCTTTCTCTCCCTCTTGCGCCCATCTTTAGCTTCTAATCATCCACGCTTTTTCACCCAAGCCCATCCGATCATGGAAACAGTCAGCCTTATGTAACTCTGAGAGAGAGACAGAGAGTGTGTGTGTGAGAGAGAGAGAGAAAGAGAGAGAGATCTTCTAAAGAGTGTTTTCATTGTTGTTCTTTCTGTTTTCAGAGAGAGAGATGGGGCCCATTCAGAAGGTTAAGGCACAGACTATCAACATTTTTCTGTCCCAAGTGTTTTTAATCTAAGGGGGAAGTGAGACAAGTTGTAAACAGGGAAGGGTGTGAAAGAAAAAGTTCGACTTTTTCTTTCCCCTCACTTTTTCTTTTGTCATAACTAATCTTTCTGTCCAATACCCTGGCCTGAACTCTCACCTTGGGCTGGAATGAGAAATTGGAACTCCATGTCTATGGAAGGCAGAATTAGAAAATTGTGCAATTAAACACTGAAGCTAAAGACTTAAAAGCAGCCTTAAATGCTGATTTTTTTAATTCTAATTTTTTAATTTAATTTCAAAGTCTTTATGTTTTTAATACAAAATAAAATATAAAGACAAAGATCCAGCTAGTTCATGGTTTCTGGCTATGCCTAAATCATTTTCCGCACGCCAACAGGCCTTTGTGTCTTTACAGTTTTAGTCAGCTCTCACTAACTGCAGCATAAGCTCTTATTTTTGGCTACAACTTCCTGAATAAAAATGCCTTTTTAGAGGGGGAAAGTGTCTTCCTGTTGGACAAATGCACAATGCATAAAATATTAAAGATCTTAAAATAGCAAAGTGGTGTGATCCCAAAGAGAGGACTTCTTTATACACGTGGTACTTCCCTGATCAGAACAGATACGTTTTGTCATCTCTGAACTGAGGCTTGGTCTCCTTGACCTTAACCAACCTGTGCAATCAGCCAATGGTGTTTTAAGTGATGCTTCCAGTAGCTACACCTTGAACATGGAAGACATAAAATCCCAGCTCCAATTAACAAAATGCAGTTTCAATACTGAACTGTTAAACAAATTTTCTAAACACCATGTGAATCCAAAGAAAAAGGAATTCTCTTAATCAAAACATCATTAGTGTAAGTTAACTAATTCTAGCCAAGGGAGCATAAACTATTTAAAAACACAATTTTAATAAGATGATAAAACATTGATTTAAAACATATATTATTAATCACAAGTATCAGCTGTTAAAGTGGTGTTAAGGGAAACTAAATGATTTAAATCACAAATTACCACCATTTAGAATCTGACACCATTTAGAATCTTAAATGTTTTAAGAAAATTGATATCCCCAAAGTTTGGGATAGATGTGAGTAAGATGATAATTTTCTTGTTAATATCTTCCAACATCACCAACAATGAAGTTCTATTTTTCTTTTTTCTAATAATATGTCTGTTCAATTTTTTTCTGGGCAATTAAAAAACATTCAGAGCCAGAAGAACAGGCATGAATTAGATTCAGCTCAGTTTATGGAAATTCAATCTGATATTCTTGAAGGATAGCTAATAGTCAAGAACCATTATCCCTGATCCCTTTATTTTGTAATATTCTATACAATGCCTGGTGGGCTACCATCCATGGGGTCACAAAGGGACGGGCACAACTGAGCGACTAACACTTAGTTACTTACTCAATGCCTTCTCCATTATAAGTTGCAATAAGACTTTCATGTATTTTTACCATTTGGTTTTGACTTGCACGTCACATTTCTTGACTTGAAGGCTTCATCAGGTACACTGCAAGCTGAGTTTCCCATGGCAGTGTTGCCCCAAATTACTACTCAGCTGCCATAATTGGTGGTTCCATTTCTATTCTCTGAAGACAGAGTATAGTACTCTCTAGGGGTCAGTGACGTTGAATAAGCATGTTTGTCACCACTTGATTAAATAGTTCAGTATTCTTGGGATTTCAACTCCCATATTTTCTGTGATGTGGGCACATCAAGAGCCAAATTGCTCCGTTGGATGAAAGAGATCACTCTGGCGGCAGTTGTAAAGCTACCATTCAGCAAAAAGCACATTGCCTGGAACGCTGTCAGATGTGTTGGAGGGGTAAGACAAGGTGTACAGTTAGGATTCTGCCAGTATTTACACCTACTTATTCTTCCTCAAGGGCTTCCCAGGTGGCGCTGATGGTAAAGAAACACAGGAGACAGGAGACCTGGGTTTGATCTGGGCTGAGAAGATTCCCTGGAGGAGGAGATGGCAGCTCACTCCAGGATTCTTGCCTGGAGAATCCCATGGACAGAGGAGTCTGGCAGGTTACAGTCCATAGGGTCAGAAAGAGTCAGACATGACTGAAGCGACTTTGCACACATGCACCCCTTCTGAACTCATCTTATGAGGGGCTTGCAATCTGCATCAATAATATTCATTAAGCAGAGAATGTGCATGCTGTAAGTTTCAGCAGGTAGAATGATTTTATTTCGGGGAAGACTGGTAACAATAGGGCATCTGTAATGCTTGAGGTGAAGGTGAGACATTAGATTAATATTTATTTAGTTCTAACTCTATGACAAGCACTTTCACGTATAATATTTCATTAAAGCTTCCATTTGAAGAGTAGTCAAGATGGATGAGTAGAAAAGCCCTGAACTCACCTCCTCTAGTGAGCACAGCAGAATCACAGATTATCTGCAGAAAATCATCAGTGGAAAAGACTGGAACCTACAGGCAAAGATCTACAACCAAAGACACAAAGAAGGAACCAGAATGAGGCAGGTAAGGGGGTGACCTTGCAATATAAGAAATCCTAGAGGCCGTGATGTGGGCAACAAACAGATCGGAGAATAAGTATGTTTCAGAGGTTCTCCCACAGCAGTGAGGGTTCTGAGCCCCAGGTCAGGCTCCCCAGCCTGGGATCCAGCACCAGGAAGATGAGACACCAGAGCATTTGGCTTTGAAGGTCATCAGAGCTTAATTGCAGAAGCCCCACAGGATTGGGAGGAGCAGAGACTCTGCTCTTGAATGGCACACACAAGATCTTGCACGCACTGGGACCAAGGGCAAATGCAGTAATTTAATAAGAACCTGGACCAGACCTACCTTCTGGTCCTGGAGAGTCTCCTGGAGAGGTGGGGGTGGCCGAGGCTCACCCTGGGACATGGACACTGGTGGTTGACATATTTGGGAATATTCAGCTGCTGGCAGCTGACATCTTGGCTCATTAGCACCGAGACCTGACCCACGCAACAGCCTATAGCTGTCAGCGTTGGGACACCTCAGCCTGAACAACGGACTAGGAGAAAACAGCCCAGCATCAGCAGACAGGCTCCTCAGCCTTTCAGAGCCCACTGTGGTGGCTCTGTGGCTAAGTCATGTCTGACTCTTTGTGACCTCATGGACTGCAGCACGCCAGGCTCCTCTGTCCTTCACTACCTGCCAGAGTTTGCTCAAACTCATGTCCAGTGAGTCAGTGATGCCATCCAACCACCTCATCCTCTGCTGCCCTCTTCTCCTTACTGCCTCAAGACACACCACAGACATGGTCGTTCCTACCAGAGGGTCAAGACCCAGCTCCACCCAGCAGTAGGCAGGCACTGGCCCCTCCCGCCAGGAAGCCTGCACAAAGTGTAGACCAGCCTCACCCACCAGAAGCAGGAAGACTATGCTCCCACAGTCTGCAGAACAAGTCTGGCCAACACAGGCCAGACCCTGCCCTGGGGCCTGGTGAGCCCTGGGCCTGCTCACAAGGCAGGCCAGTGGACCCTTCAGGATACCATGGATCCCACACCCAATTATGTCAGGAATAGCACCCTCCAACCCCACCCTCAGTGATCTGAAACACGCTCTGGGATCCCTGGGACCTGCAGCCAGACTGTGGGAACCAGTGCTGCCTGCCCATAGTCAGGCACGAACCCAGGGTTGGCTCCACCCACCAGTGGGGGGGCTGCAGCCCCAGCACCTTTGGGCCTCTGACCCCCTCCGCACTGAGCCAGTCCTAGCCCCAGGCCCCAGGGTGTCCCACTTCTGCACCAGTGGCCGGTAGCACACACGCAGGGAGGGCCTGGCAGCCACCCAGACTGGGGACCAACCGGGCCCCTCAGAGGGCCTGCGCCACCAGCCTGCCACAGCAGGGGGCCCGGGCAGCCCTCTCAGGAACCCCTAGAGTGCACAGCTCAGCTGGCAGGAGGGGGGCACCCGGCTGGGAGGCACAGAACATCTCCTACAGAGCGCTGCCTCTCCCAGGCCGGGACATGGGGCTAAGCTGCCTTGCACACGCAGACATGAGTGGCAGCTTAGACAACATGAGGCTGCAGAGGAGTATGCTCCAGACCACATAAGACCAAAATCCCGGAAGGTCTAAAGGAAGTGGAGACAGGCGGTCTGCCTGAGACAGAGTTCAGATTGGTGGGGCGGGGGTGGGGGCACCATTTCTAATACAATTGGGTGTGGGATCCTGAAGGTTCCATTTGTCTGCTGGCGAGCAGGTCCAGGGGCCAGCTGGCCCCAGGGTTCGGGTCTGTCCTGTGTTGGCAGGCTTGCTCAGAGTAATGATCATAAAGATGATCAAAGAACACAGTAGGACAATGGACGCACAGCGAGAAGTCAGAAGTGTTTACCTAAGAGAAAATATAAAGAACAGAACAAAGATGAGAAATAAAATAACTGAAAGGAAAAATACACTAGAAGGAATCAATGGCAGACAAAATGGTACAGAAGAACGGATTGGTGAGCTGGAAGACAGAGCAGACGGAATCACGGTCCCCAAACAGGAAACAGAAAGGAACCAAGACAGCTTAAGAATCCCTGGGACACATTAAGGGCACTAACACTCACAGAGGAGCCAGAGTGCGAACAGAGAAAGGGCCTGAGGAGACACTGGAAGGCACAATAGCTGGAAACCTCCCTAACCGAGGAAATGGAGCAGTCACCCAAGTCCAGGCGGCCCAGAGAGTCAGTTACAGAATTAAACCAGAGAGGAATATACCACGACACATTGTGATCAAAATGACAAAAACTTAAAATACAGAGACAATATTAAGAGCAGCAAGAGAAAAGCAGCAAATAACATATTAATACAGGGGAACTCCCATGAGACTACCAGCTAAATTTTCAGCAGAAAATGAAGGCCAAAATGAAGTAGCATGACACAGATACAGTGATGAAAGGGTCAACCTGCAGCCAAGATGCTCCACCTGCCCCAGGCTTTCACTCAGATTTGACAGAGAAATCAAAAGTTTCACAGACAAGTAAAAGAATGTGGTAGATTAATAGTACATTTTAATTTTATATTAATGAATTAAAACAAATAGGAGAATTTCTATTTTTATGTATTGTGTATATGCCTACTTATAAGTCACGAAAGATAATGGCAAAAGACAGATGGTTCTTTATTCTTAACTGAAGCAAAAAATAAAATATTACTTATCACCAACATTATGAACTGAATTGTATCCTCCACTCAAATTCATATGTTGAAGCCCTCCTGTCCCCTAGTTCCTCAAATATGACTGTCTGAAGACAGACCTGTCAAGAGGTAATTAGGGTAAACTGAAGATTTGTGTTAGTGGCTCAGTCATGTCCAACCCTTTGCAACCCCATGAACTATACAGTCCATGGAATTCTCCAGACCAGAATACTGGAGAGGGTACCATTCCCTTCTCCAGGGGATCTTCCCAACCCAGGAATCAAACCAGGGTCTCTTGCATATCACGCAGATTCTGAGCCAGGAGGGAAGCCCCAAAGTGAAGCCTTAGGGTGGTCCCTAATCCAATCTCACTGATGTCCTTAAATGGAGAGATTAGGGTATCCAGTTACCAGGGATGCAGGCACGCAGAGAAAAGACCCTGCAGAGAGACTGGAACAGGGCAGCCAGCTGCAAGCCAAGGGCAGGCTTCAGAAGAAACTAACCCTGCAGTCACCTTGATCTTGGATTTCCAGCCTCCAAGCTGTGTTTAAGCCCCATGATTTATAACGTTTTGTTATGGCAGCCCTAGCAAAGTAATATGGTCTGCTGCTGCTGCTGCATCACTTCAGTCGTGTCCGACTCTGTGTGACCCCACAGACGGCAGCCCACCAGGCTCCTCTGTTCCTGGGATTCTCCAGGCAAGAACACTGGAGTGGGTTGCCATTTCCTTCTCCAGTGCAAGTGAAAAGTGAAAGTGAGGTTGCTCAGTCATGCCTGACTCTTAGCGACCTCATGGACTACAGTCCACCAGGCTCCTCCCTCCATGGGATTTTCCAGGCAAGAGTACTGGAGTGGGGTGCCATTGCCTTCTCCAAGTAATATGGTCATCAGGCCAGAGAGAAGAAAATTAGCCTTGAAAAGGAAAAATGAAGCAAAGAAAAAAAGTAAATGGAAAAAAAGTCAAAGGGAGTTATTTTATCTTGGCAACTGTTTGTTTATATTCCTTTTCAACTCTTCCATACTTCTGGTCTTTCAAAAATAGTGGCCAGAATAGAAATTAACAGCAAAGTCTTCCCTCAGCTGGTAAGTTCTAGCAAATCTCTCTTATGTTCACACGGTAATGAGGCAAGTCAGAAGTGAGAGCGAGTGAAAGAGTCAGAATCAGTACTTCTCAGCATTTATTGGGCTGACTTTTATCACCTTGGGGCAGGACTGTAGATGGAGCGAAAGCACACATCTGATGCTCCCTGTTGTCTACTGAACATGGTCAGACTTCACTGAACCCCTGGTGGAAGACAAAATATATTCAATCAACAGTAGGGAAATCCCAGAGAATTTGCTTAATATATGCATCACATTAAATGCTAAATTCTCCCTACACTTAAAGCTGTGCTGTCCAGTGTGATAGCCACTTGCCAGGTGCAATTATATAAACTTAAATTTGATTTGGTTTCAGCTCCTTAATTTCAAGTTGCTTACTAGCCCCAAGGGGCCAGAGACTACCATAGCCCAGAGCAGCGACAGAGAACATTCCTGCCATCACAGGACGCTCTCCCAGCACTTCTTAAGAACATAAAATCTGGCCAGCTTTATGGCAATAGCAGCCACCTCCATTTAAATTGTTAAATCCCTATTTGATATGTACTTTTCTTGCAATATTTCCTCTGTTTCAGGGGACGTGTGATTTCCCCGTGCTTGGGTTTAAAACAGAAACACAAGTTTTAATCTGTACAAAACAAGTGCTATATCATCAACTTCCGAGGGAAGGCATACCTGGTCAGGCTGGCTCCTGCACCTTCCCTGCTTCCCAAAGACAGGTTTTCACACTGTGTTAAAAAAAAAAATCATTCCAGGGCCTTCCTGGCGGTCCAGTGGTCAATCCTAAAGGAAATCAGTCCTGAATATGGATTGGAAGGGCTGATGGTGAAGCTCCGATACTTTGGCCACCTGATGTGAAGAACTGACTCACTGGAAAAAACTCTGATGCTGGGAAAGACTGAAGGCGGGAGGAGAAGGGGAAGACAGAGAATGAGATGGTTGGATGGCATCACTGACTCAACGGACATGAGTTTGAGTAAACTCCAGGCCTTGGTGATGGACAGGGAGGCCTGGCGTGCTGCAGTCCATGGGGTCGCAAAGAGTTAGACATGACTGAGTGAACTGAGTGGTTAGAAGTTCACCTGCTGGTTTAAAGGACAGCGGTTCCATCCCTGCTCCAGGAAGATCCCACGCCGCGAGGCAGCTAAGCCGGAGGGCCACAACGCCTGAGGCTCCCTGCTGCAGCTGCGGGAGTCCACGGCCCAGAGCTCGGGCTCCATAACGAGGGAGGCCACCGGGACAGGAAGCCTGCATCCCGAAACTAAGCAGCAGCCCCTGCTCAGGGCAGCTAGAGAAAGCCCGAGCACAGCAACAAAGGCCCAGCACCGCGCGAGGGAGATGCTAGAACAAAAGCAGTCTACAGAAAGGCTTTCAGTTGGCTGCCTTCAGACTGTTCACTTGCAGACCCCTGCGTGGGGCCGTCAGAGGGGCCGGCGGGGTGGGTTCCAGGGGGTTCTGCTCATGCCCCAGCGAGTTCCGAGAAACCCAGGAGGCAGTGCCCTGTCCCCCGAGACCCGCATCAGAGCGCCAAAGTCAAGCCCACGTTCCTCACCACACGGTCAACTGTGCGTTCCTGCCCCCAAGTGATTTCCTCCACCCAGCCTGGGGTCAGCCTCTGTCCTAAAGCGTGAGAAAAGCGTCGCTACTTCTACCCTGAACTGGGTTTTATAAGGATCACGTCAGTATGAAAAGCACAACCGCCTTTAACTCGTGTTTCTATGACTTTCCCTTTAACCTGGAACATCGGAAGGTTTGCACTACTTTTTATTTTAAAAAGAAATATTGACCCGTAATCAAGAGTATTACTGGAGGCTGTGTAGAGAAAAGGGATTCAAATGGAAATGTGAGAGCTTCAGGTGGGAAGTAGCTAAGCGGCTTGCTAGGGGCACACTATTCTCTTTCTTCTCGGTCCACTACAAAACGTGTTAAAGCTGTTGGGGCTTACAGAATCTTCTTAGTGTTTTGTTTCACAGCTCAAAGAATGGCCCACGGGGACTTAAACCCCTTCACCCCTAAGGAAAAGTGTGAGCCTTCCCTTCCGAAGGAGGGCGGCGGGGAAGCGGCGGAAGAGAAGGCTTGGTTTCCGCCCGAAGCCGGGTGTGTGACCGGTCGCCGCCCTGCCGTTGGCGCTGCAGCCGCGCCGGGGAGCGGACCCGGGGGGCGGTCACGACGGGGGAGAGCTGCGGGCCCAGGGGCTGGGTCAGCGCGGGGTCTGCAGAGAGGCGGGGCCAGGCCTGGCATCCGCGCGGCCTCTGTCTTGGCTAAAGCTCCGCGTGAGGCCCGACCACGCCTCTAGCACCATCCTCGCGGAAACAGCGTGACTCAAGGGGAAGCGCTGTGGCATGAAGGCTGCAAGGCCGCATGGGCGGCCACGCTGCCCGCTGCACTGAGCTGCAAGTCGGTCAGCCCCCGTGATTCTCTCTAGCTCCTGAGGTTTGGTTTTCTCTCTCAAGGCCGGCCCCTTCTGCACACTCTCGACGTGAACGGCCGGCTCCACAGCAGCTCCTTCCTCCCAGGCCGCTGGGATAGAGTTATCGTGAAGTGACTCCACGTGGTGCTGACGCCGGAAAGGCAGGCGGCCCCCGGAGGTGGGAGAATTGTGCCGGCGAAGGGGAGGCGCGGTGCAAGAGGAAGAGGCGCGCGGGAGCGGGGCGCGTCAGGAACCTCGCGAGGAGTTTAGAAGCTAAGGGACCGAAGCCAAAGACTTCAACATCCTGCTCGATTTGCGTGCGTGTGCTTTTCACATCACAGTGCTTGAAACCCCACCGGCATGTCTCCTAAGCTTGGCTCTGGACACATCCCTCTGCGCGCGCTCTGCTCAGGCGCGAGTGAAGGGCGGGAGGAGCCTTCTCACCTGCGCTTCAGTTCAGTTCAGTCCCCCAGCCCTGTCCGACTCTTCGCGACCCCATGGACTGCAACACGGCAGGCCTCCCTGCCCATCACCAGCTCCCGGAGCTCCCCCAAACTCGTGTCTGTTGAGTCCGTGACGCCATCCAAGCATCTCATCCTGTCGTCCGCTTCTCTTCCCGCCTTCAGTCTTTCCCAGCATCAGGATCTTTTCCAGTGACTCAGCTCCTCGCATCAGGTGGCCAAAGAATTGGAGCTTCAGCTTCAGCATCAGTCCTTCCAATGAATATTCAGGACTGATTTCCTTTAGGATGGACTGGTTGGATATCCCTGCAGTCCAAGGAACTCTCAAGAGTCTTCTCTAACACCACAGTTCAAAAGCATCAATTCTTCGGGGCTCAGCTTTCTTTAGAGTCCAACTCTCGTATCCATACATGACTACTGGAAAAACCATAGCCTTGACTAGATGGACTTTTATGGCAAAGTAATGTCTCTGCTTTTTAATATGCTGTCAATGTTGCTCATAACTTTTCTTTCAAGGAGCAAGTGTCTTTTAATTTAATGGCTGAAGTCACCACACGCAGTGATTTTGGAGCCAAAAATAAATAAATTCGGTCACTATTTCCATTGTTTCCCCATCTATTTGACATGAAGTGATGGGACCAGATGCCATGATCTTACTTTTACGAATGTTGAGTTTTAAGCCAGATTTTTCACTCTCCTTTCACTTTCATCAAGTGGCTCTTTAGTTCCTCTTTGCTTTCTGCCATAAGGTTGGTGTCATCTGCATATCTGAGGTTATTGAGATTTCTCCAGACAGTCTTGATTCCAGCTTGTGTTTCCTTCAGCCCAGCATTTCTCATGATGTACGCTGCATACAAGTTAAATAAGCAGGGTGACAATATATAGCCTTGATGTATTCCTTTCCCTATTTGGAACTAATCTGCTGTTCCATGTCCAGTTCTAACTGTTGCTTCTTGGCATGCATACAGATTTCTCAGTAGACAGCTCAGATGGTCTAGTATTCACATCTCTTGAAGAATTCTCCACAGTTTGTTGTGATCCACATAGTCAAAGGCTTTGGCATAGTCAATAAAGCAAAAGTAGATGTTTTTCTGGAACTCTCTTGCTTTTTCAGTGATCCAGCTATTTGATCTCTGGTTCCTCTGCCTTTTCTAAATCCAGCTTGAACATCTGGAAGTTCACAGTTCAACTACTGTTGAAGCCTGACATGGAGAATTTTGAGCATTACTTTGCTAGCAAGTGAGATGAGTGCAATTGTGTGGTAGTTTGAGCATTCTTTGGCATTGCCTTTCTTTGGAATTGGAATGAAAACTCACCTTTTCCAGTCCTGTGACCATTGCTGAATTTTCCAAATTTGCTGGCATATTGAGTGCAGCACACAGCATCATCTTTTAGGATTTGATGGCTCAGATGGAATTCTGTCACCTCCACTAGCTTTGTTCATAGTGATGCTTCCTAAGGCCCACCTGACTTCACATTCCAGGATGTCTGGCTCTAGGTGAGTGATCACACCATTGTGATTATATCTGGGTCGTGAAGAGCTCTTTTGCACAGTTCTTCTGTGTATTCTTGCCACCTCTACTTCATGTCTTCTGCTTCTGTTAGGTCCATACCATTTCTGTCCTTTATTGTGCCCATCTTTGTATGAAATATTCCCTTCAACTCTAATTTTCTTGAAGAGATCTCTAGTCTTTACCATTCTAGTGTTTTCCTCTATTTCTTTGCATTGATTGCTAGGAAGACTTTCTTATCTCTCCTTGCTCTTCTTTGGAACTCTGTACTCAAATGGGTATATCTTTCCTTTTCTCTTTGCCTTTCACTTCTCTTCTTTTCACAGCTATTTGTAAGGCCTCAGACAACCATTTTGCCTTTTTGCGTTTCTTTTTCTTGAGGATGGTCTTGATCCTTGCCTCCTGTACAATGTCAGGAACCTCCATCCATAGTTCTTCAGGCACTCTGTCTATCAGATCTAATCCCGTGAAACTATTTGTCACTTTCATTGTATAATCATAAGGAATGACTTAGGTCATACCTGAATAGTCTAATGGTTTTCGCTACCTTTTTCAATTTAAGTCTGAATTTGGCAATAAGGAGTTCATGATCTGAGCCACAGTCAGCTCCTAGTCTTATTTTGGCTGACTGTATACAACTTCTTCATCTTTGGCTGCAAAGAATATCAGTTCAGTTCAGCGGCTCAGTCATGTCCAACTCTTTGCGACCCCATGAACCGCAGCATGCCAGGCCTCCCTGTCTATCACCAACTGCCGGAGTCTACCCAAACCCATGTCCATTGAGTTGGTGATGCCATCCAACCATCTTATCCTCTGTTGTCCCCTTCTCCTCCTGCCCACAATCTTTCCCAGCAGCAGGGTCTTTTCAAATGTGTCAGCTCTTCGCATCAGGTGGCCAAAGTATTGGAGTTTCAGCTTCAACATCAGTCTTTCCAATGAACACCCAGGATTGATCTCCTTTAGGATGGACTGGTTGGATCTCCTCGCAGTCCAAGGGCCTCTCAAGAGTCTTCTCCAACACCACAGTTCAAAAGCATCAATTCTTCAGCACTCAGCTTTCTTTATAGTCCAAATCTCACATCCATATGTGACTACTGGAAAAACCATAGCCTTGACTAGATGGACCTTTGTTGACAAACCAATGTCTCTCTTTTGAATATGCTAAGTTGGTGATAACTTTTCTTCTAAGGAGTAAGCATCTTTTAATTTTATGGCTGCAGTCACCACATGCAGTGATTTTGGAGCCCCCTAAAAATAAAGTCAGCCATTGTTTCCACTGTTTCCCCATCTATTTTCCATGAAGTGATGGGACCAGATGCCATGATCTTAGTTTTCTGAATATTGAGCTTTAAGCCAACTTTTTCACTCTCCTCTTTCACTTTCATCAAGAGGCTCTTTAGTTCCTCTTCACTTTCTGCCATAAGGGTGGTGTCATCTGCATATATGAGGTTATCGATATTTCTTTTGGCAATCTTGATTCCAGGAAAGAATATAATCAATCTGATTTCAATATTGACCATCTGGTGACATCCAGGTATAGAGTCTTCCCTTGTGTTGTTGGAAGAGCATGTTTGCTATGACCAGTGTGTTCTCTTGGCAGAACTCTATTATCCTTTCTCCTGCTTCATTCTGTACTCCAAGGCCAAATTTGCATGTTACTGCAGGTATTTCTTGACTTCCTACTTTTGCATTCCAGTCCCTTATAATGAAAAGGACACCTTTTTGGGGTGTTAGTTCTGTCTGGTCTTGTACGTCTTCATAGAACTGTTCAACTTCAGGTTGGTCTGGGCATAGACTTATATTACTGTGATACTGAATGGTTTCCCTGGTGATGAACAGAGATCATTCTGTTGTTTTTGAGACTGAATCCAAGTACTGCATTTTGGACTCTTGTTTACTATGATGGCTACTCCATTTCTTCTAAGGGATTCTTGCCCACAGTAGTAGATATAATGGTCATCTGAGCTAAATTCACCCATCCTGGTCCATTTTAGTTGACTGATTCCTAAAATGTCAATGTTCACTCTTGCCACCTCCTGTTTGACCACTTCCAATTTGCCTTGATTCATGGACCTGACATTCCAGGTTCCTATGCAATATTGCTCTTTACAGCATTGGGCTTTACTTCCATCACCAGTCACATCACAGCTGGGTGTTGTTTTTGCTTTGGCTCCATCCCTTCATTCTTTCTGGAGTTATTTCTCCACTGATCTCCAGTAGCATATTGGCACATACCAACCTAGGGAGTTCATCTTTCAGTGTCTTATCTTTTTGTCTTTTCATACTGTTCATGAGGTTCTCAAGGCAACAATATGGAGTGGTTTGCCATTCCCTTCTCCAGTGGACCACGTTTTGTCAGAACTCTCCACCATGACCCGCCCATCTTGGGTGGCCCTGCACAGCATGGCTCATAGTTTCATTGAGTTAGACAAGGCTGTGGTCCATATGATCAGACTGGCTAGTTTTCTGTGATTGTGGTTTTCAGTCTGTCTGCCCTCTGATGGAGAAGGGTAAGAGGGCCATGGAATAGAGCACATTGGGGCCCTTTATTTAGTTGGATATGAGGCTCTGCAGGCTGATGCGCCATCTAACTGCACCCTCCCTCACTGGGAGCTACTTGGACCAGGAGGAAGGTAAAGAGAGGGTTTTTGCACACTCTGGGTACCCCTGGTGAACCTCACATCTGTGTTCCTGTGCGTGGTATGGGGAAGACAGGAGGGATGCGGACTGGGTCCTTTTTAAACGTGGAAAGTTAAATGTGCTTAGGGCCACAGGATACCGAATGTGCTTTGAAACCCCCAGGTGGGCCATTGAAGACCTTTCTGGGAGCCTTAAACACAGAAACATTTGTGTTTGTTTAACAAAAAAATCACATTTGGTTTTTTAAAAAAAATTTGTGGTACTTCTGTCAATTCTTTAAAAATCAAGACAATCTTGGTCCATAAATTAAGACAGAGATGATGCGACGGAGGTCTTCTCAACACATAAGCTCTTCAGTGGTTCTAAGTGAAATCTCAAATGTCATCCTTCAAAAATAGTTTTAGTCCTCTAATTTGCTGGCACCCTAAGTCTGGGTGTAGGAGAGCTCTTGGCAGCTGACATGGATGGAGAAGGCAGAGAATAAGGGTGAAGCCTCGTGCTGAATTATGAAAGTGGCTGGGCCTCGAAATTCTAGCGCAGGACAACCCAGGTGGAAGGCACTGTAATTTCTAAACTAGATCAGAGAATCCAGCCTGTTTGGTTTTTTGTCTCTCTGGTAGCATAAAATGACTTTTCTTTAAGACAAAGTTGTCTTTGATAAGTTTTTGGAAGTATTTGCTATGGCATAACATAAAAATATTTCAAAACCATTTGTATTTTTAAAAATTTTATTCTAATTATATCGCCAGAGTCCAGAAAACTGATAAAATAATCCTTAATACAGTAAGAATGGTTTTACTATGACAAGAGTGACAATGTCATGAATACTTCACACTTGCTCTGTACTTTACAATTTACAAAAGAATGGGATTTCCCAAATATCTTCTCAGTTGAACCTCATATCAGCTGCCTGATATAAGAGTTATTACAAATCCTATAAATGAGTCAATGAGCTAACCTCCTTCACATTTTAACAGGGACTATTTGGAGATAGGATTTCTTGATACCCAGGATCAAAGCATTGTTACTAGTGTATACTCATAATTTTCATTTATTTTTTTTGCAGGGGACAAGGAGAGGCTTGGTCACCAGGATAAAGAACACAGTGTAAAAGGTACCAACATTCCTTTTCATAGAATCCTCATTCTTGAAGGCCGAAGGTTAGTCTCTCTGGGAAGCCTGCCTCGCTGCCCAAGGACTCTCTTTGTTCTTTCCCTGCTGCCAGAGGTACTTGATCAAAGCTTCTGTGTATCCTCCACAGACTGTGAGTTCTTTCAGGATTCTTTTATCCTCTCATACATGAGCAGCATGCAAATCAGTGCTCAAAGCACAAAATAGATGTTCAGTAAGTAATACTGACTGCCCCATGACCTAAACGAGTAAATGAATCGAGAAACTACTCAGAAGTGGGACCATGTCTATGGGTTGAAGATGTCTCACAAAGTCAGGATTTCTAAATTTAGCAGGGATTTATGAACTGGAGGATCAGGAAGTCTCTACTAAGTTTTAATGCAGAACCTCACTTGTCAGGATCAAGTGCAGCTTGACATCAGCACCCTTTTTCATAATGCTTTAAAATCGGAGGAGTGTTCTTAAGAGATACACAGACCTGCAGAAGATGACTAGACTCTTAGACGTGTCTGAGAGGCCCTAGGAGGACGCCTTACAATCCTGTCCTTCCCATGAGCTAAGAGATTCATAAGGGATGGAATGCCTTCTGGTTACTCTTATAAATGCTTGCAAAAATTCTCAAAGGCAGCAGCTTGTAGGCAAGGCTTCTGGCAACATTCTGGTAATTTCTTAAGTACTCAGTTCTGAAGAAGGCAGACGTGGAGAGTGTCTTCTGATGCCACTGCTAAAACACAGCGGTTATCCTTAGCGCTGATAAGCTGCTCGTCAGCACGGACTCCACGTTACATGGAAAGCTGCAGGCTCTCCTCGCTGATTAGCACGAGAGCTCGTAAAAGGCTTCAGTAGCGACATTTGAGGCAGATCTCTGTAGCTTCAAACATGTAATCAACAGAGTTCTTTATGGAAACCCAGCTGAAGTTCATACTTCACACCTTGGTACCTTAATAACATTAATTTCACTCTGCCTTTATAATCAGAGAGTCCCACCTACAGATATTTATTTGAAGGTGTCTGAGGACCCACATGAGTAGGGAGGTAATAACTCTTCTTTTAAAGAAAACTGCTCCGTGGAAAAGGTGGAGATTTAGGGAGAGTAATAATTATACCTGAAATGTTAATAACTGGATATCTTTTTCTGAACTCTTGCAAGTATTTACATTTAAAAAGAAAACTGCTAAAAAAAATTTAGAAGAATAAGAGCAGTTTCAGTGAAAAATGGGCAATTTTCTTTTTTGTTGATGTTACTGCTAGTTTCCTGAGTGATTCTTCTGTGTGAGCCTGGAAAACTGAAGGGGACCATTATTATGCAAAGCATTCTGGCACAGATGGCATCACACATCTCCTAGGATAGGGGATTTCTTGAAAAAGAAGAGAAAAACGAGGCATTCAGTGTTTGGGGTTCCCAGTGAAAACTATCGCTGTGCTTGCCAGTGTTACCCTGCAGCTGGATGTATGCTCCTGCTACAGCGGGAGGGGAGGAACTGGGGATTCAGACAGTTCATATTCATGGCAGACTCTTCAGTTCAAGCTAGGGGAAAACAGAACCTAACTTTGGATACCTTTTAACATTTCTCTATTCACAAAAATCACATAAAGAATATTATTCATAGAGCTTGGAGAGTATAGAAAAAAATCAAATGTCTTTAAAATTATTATGAGATAATTTTAGTGAAAAATGAGAAAAGCAAGAAGCATTGTAGGTTTTTAACTTCAATATAGAGAACCCTAATCCTAACAAAGCAACAAACTCAGCTACTAAAAATTTTAAATCTGTAATATTTGCAAGGTGTATCTGTCTCTCCCCTCTTGGATCAAATAAGGGTTGCTGCTGCTACTGCTGCTGCTAAGTCACTTCAGTCGTGTCCGACTCTGTGCAGCCCAATAGATGGCAGTCCACCAGGCTCCCCCGTTGCTGGGATTCTCCAGGCAAGAACACTGGAGGGTGTTGCCATTTCCTTCTCCAATGCATGAAAGTGAAGTCACTCAGTCATATCTGGCTCCTAGCGACCCCATGGACTGCAGCCTACCATGTTCCTCCATCCGTGGGATTTTCCAGGCAAGAGTACTGGAATGGGTTGCCATTGCCTTCTCAGCAAATGAGGGTTAGGTTTACTTAATGTAAGAAGAAAATCAATCCTGTCTATTTCAAATTTAGACTCAAGGCTACCCTGTCTTCAGAAAGAAATTTCGGGAGGGCTGATGGGTTATGACAGCTCTTCCCTTTGACCCTCAGCCAAAGCTAAGCTAGTCCTGTCTCAACCTTTGTTTACATCTTCTTCGTCCATAGACTAACTCTCAGTCTGGAAGGGATGGAGGGACATAGTTAAGAGGGAATTTTACCTGTAAGCAGATCTCCAGTTCCGTATACTAGTTCCACACTAATTAAAGATTTTAAGATAATTCATGATATTGTTTCAGTAGCACATAGAGTAATCTTGATGAGCAAATAGTCATAAAAAGTCTAGAGAAATGCAAATACTATTTGTATTTTTTTAAATCTTTTATTGTTGAGAATTTGAAATGTGTTTGAAAATAGAATAATATAACAAAATCGCTTAAACTTACTACACAGCTTCAGTAATTATCCACTCTTGTTCTATATCCCATTGCCTATGGTGTATCTACTTTCTCCAGCCTGTAAACTTTTGAAGTAAACCTCAAACTTCCTATTATTTCATCTCTTCATTTCAGTATGTCTTAAATAATTCACTTATTAGTAAATGAAATTATAAATTAATGAAAACACCAACATCCTATCTAGAAATTGCACACTTTAAAAAATTGTCAAATATCCAGTAAGCATGGTAACTTCCCATTATCTCATAAATGCTATAAATGGATTATTTTCATTTATTTGAATCAGAACCCGAGTAAGTCCATATGTAACAGTTGATTTTTTTTACATTTCTTTTAATAATTTTCTTCTATATCTCTACTTCTTTATCCCCTCTTTATTTATTGCTTTTTTGTGTGTTGTCGCTAAAGAAACACAGGATGTTTTTATGTATTTGAGCAACTTGTTCTGGGCTTCTATATATCCTGAATGTTGGTAGTCAGATTTAGCATTTTGATCAAATTTGGATTAGATATTTTCTTAATTAGCCAATATTGATATGTTGTGACTTACTAACGTCCGTAATTTAAATTGTTTCATTCTTTATGCTGTACAGATCTTGGGTTTTAATAAATGTATAATGTCACTTATCCTCCATTAAAACACCCTACATAGTAAGGTGTTTCCGCCCTAAAAATCCTCTATTAACACCTGTTCATCCCTCGTTTCTTCCCCTATGGGTGTGCAATGGAAACCATTCGTCTTTTACATTCTCCGTAGCTTTGCTTTCTCCATAATGCTCATATAGTTGGAGCTGAAGAGGGTTTAGGCTTTTCAGATGACTTTGCGTGTGTAATATGCATTTTTTATTTTTTGATTGGAATCTAATTGCTTTGCAACATGAAAGTTTCCGCTGTACAGCATCATGAATCAGCTATGTGTGTGCATATCTCCCCACGCTCTTGACCCTCCCACCACCGCCCCAGCCTGCCCTCTAGGTCATCACAGGCCCTGGGCTGAGCATCCTGTGCCACAGCAGCTCCCCGCTGGCTGTTTCACACGTGGTCGTGTATACATGTCAATGCTGCTGAGAAAGTACGATGCATTTAAAGTTCCTCCATCTGTTTCCATGGCTTTATAGTTCAATTCTTTTTATTGTTGGATAATATTCCATCATATAGAGACACTACTGACTCTAAATCCAGTCCACTATTGAAGGACTTTTTGGTTGCTTCCAGTTTTTTGACAGAGGAGCCTGGGGGGCCGCAGTCCATGGGGTCGGGAAGAATCGGACACGACTGAGCGACTTCACTTTCACTTTTCACTTTCATGCACTGCAGAAGGAAATGGCAACACCCTCCAGTGTTCATGCCTGGAGAATCCCAGGGATGGGGGAGCCTGGTGGGCTGCCGTCTATGGGGTCGCACAGAGTCGGACACAACTGAAGCGACTCAGCAGCAGCAGCAGCAGCAGTTTTCTGACAGTTATGAATAAACGTGCGGTAAACATTCATGGGTAGGCTTTTGTGTGGACATTAAGAATTCAGCTCCACTGGATAAATATCTAGAAGCACAATTGCTAGATAGTAAAACTAAGTAAAAATTTCTGAGAAACTGTCCAGTGGCCTCCAGAGTGGCAGGGCCACCGTGCATGCCCACCGCAAAGCTGACAGCCCTGTCGCTCTGCTTTAGGCCAGCGCTGTCAGGGTTTGGGGATTTCGTAATTCTAATACGTGTGTAGTACCTCAATATTATTTTAATTTAAAATTGGTATATGCTGTTGACCGTCCTTTCCGTGCATATTTGTCATTCATACATCTTCTTTGTTGAAGCGTTCTATACTTTTTCCCCTTTTTCAGTTGGATTGTCTAGTTTTTTGCTTTTTATTATTGAATTTTAAGAGTCTGCTGTATATTTTTGCAGGCAAGTTCTTTATCATACATATGTTTTGCAAATATTTTCATCCATTATATGGCTTGTTTTTTTATTCTATTAAGGTCTTTGATCAGAAGTTTTTAGTTTAATAAAGTATAAATTGCCTTTTTTTCCAGAAAAAGGCTTTTGATATTGTATGTAAAAACCCTTTGCCAAATTCAAGGTCATATAAATTCTCTTCTGTGTTGTTTTCTGGAAGTCTTATAGTCATGTGCTTACATACAGGTGTGTAATGGATTCTGAGTCACTTTTTGTGAAGTGTAATTCTGTATCTAGATTCAACCTTTTTTGGTTCACAAATGTCCAATTATTTTAGCATCATCTGTTGAAAAGACTATCCTTTCCTCCATTGAAGACCTTGTGCTCCTTTGTCAAAGATCGGTTGACTGTACTTGTGTGAGTTTGCTTCTGGGCTCTCTATTCTGTTGCTGCTGCTGCTAAGTCACTTCAGTCGTGTCCGACTCTATGTGACCCCATAGACGGCAGCCCACCAGGCTCCCCCGTCCCTGGGATTCTCCAGGCAAGAACACTGGAGTGCGTTGCCATTTCCTTCTCCAATGCAGGAAAGAGAAAAGTGAAAGTGAAGTCACTCAGTCATGTCCGACTCTTAGCGACCCCATGGACTGCAGTCTACCAGGCTCCTCCGTCCATGGGATTTTCCAGGCAAGAGTATTGGAGTGGGGTGCCATTGCCTTCCCCTGTTACTTTATTCTAATTGTTTGGTCTTTGAAAGTGAAAGTGAAAATGAAGTCGCTCAGTAGTGTCTGACTCTTTGTGACCCCGTGGACTGTAGCCCACCAGGATCCTCCTTTCATGGGATTTTCTAGGCAAGAGTACTGGAGTGGGTTGCCATTTCCTTCTCCAGGGGATCTTCCTGACCCAGGGATCAAACCCGAGTCTCCTGCATTGTAGGCAGACGCTTCACCATCTGAGCCACCAGGGAAGTCTAGTCTTTATGAACACTAAAGTGAATATGTTCCCTTGGTGTCTCTCATTTTCTTGAAGAGATCTCTAGTTTTCCCCATTCTGTTGTTTTCCTCTATTTCTTTGCATTGATCGCTGAGGAAGGCTTTCTTATCTCTCCTTGCTATTCTTTGGAACTCTGCATTCAGATGCTTATATCTTTCCTTACTTCCTTTGCTTTTTGTTTCTCTTCTTTTCACAGCTGTTTGTAAGGCCTCCCCAGACAGCCATTTTGTTCTTTTGCATTTCTTTTCCATGGAGATGGTCTTGATCCCTGTCTCCTGTACAATGTCATGAACCTCCATCCATAGTTCATCAGAGGCCCTCTGGTTATCAGACCTAGTCCCTTAAATCTATTCCTCACTTCCACTGTATAATCATGAGGGATTTGATTTAGGTCATACCTTTTTGGGCTCCAAAATCACTGCAGATGGTGATTGCAGCCATAAAATTAAAAGACGCTTACTCCTTGGAAAGAAAGTATGACCAATCTAGATAGCATATTCAAAAGCAGAGACACTACTTTGCCAACAAAGGTCCATCTAGTCAAGGCTATGGTTTTTCCAGTGTTCATGTATGGATGTGAGAGTTGGACTGTGAAGAAAGCTGAATGCCGAAGAATTGTTGCTTTTGAACTGTGGTGTTGGAGAAGACTCTTGATAGTCCCTTGGACTGTAAGGAGATTCAACCAGTCCATTCTAAAGGAGATCAGTCCTGGGTGTTCATTGGAAGGACTGATGCGAAAGCTGAAATTCCAATACTTTGGCCACCTCATGCGAAGAGTTGATTCATTGGAAAAGACTCTGATGCTGGGAGGGATTGGGGGCAGGAGGAGAAGGGGACGACCGCGGATGAGATGGCTGGATGGCATCACGGACTCGATGGACATGAGTTTGAGTAAACTCTGGGAGTTGGTAATGGACAGGGAGGCCTGGCATGCTGCAGTTCATGGTGTCACAAAGGGTCAGACACGACTGATCGACTGAACTGAACTGAACTGAAAGTGAATGTGGTGTCCTGATTAATTTAACTTTATAATAAGTCTTGATGCTAATGCTCTTACTTTCAGCACTGTTTTGGCTTTTCTGGTAATTTTACTTTTCCATATAAACTTTAAAATCAATTTGCCCTATCCACAAAATGAGAGTTAGATTGGGATTGTATTAGATCTTGGACTTGAGAGTCCCATGGACAGCAAAGAGATCCAACCAGTCCATCCTAAAGGAGATCAGTCCTGAATATTCATTGGAAGGACTGATGGTGAAGCTGAAACTCCAATACTTTGGCCACGTGAAGTGAAGAACTGACTCACTGGAAAAGCCCCTGATGCTGGGAAAGGCTGAGGGCAGGAGGAGAAGGGGACGACAGAGAATGAGATGGTTGGATGGCATCACTGACTCAATGGACATGAGTTTGAGTAAACTCCAGGCCTTGGTGATGGACAGGGAGGCCTGGCGTGCTGCAATCCATGAGGTCTCAAAGAGTCAGACACGACTGAGCGGCTGAACTGAACTGAACATTAGATCTAGTTGGGAAGAACTGACATCCTAATAATGAGCCGTTCTGCAAATAAATGTGAAATTTCTCCCATTTGTTTCAAATTTCTTCGATTTCTTTTATTAGGATTTTATAATTTTCTTCATATAGTGCCTGTATAATTTTGTTAAATGTATACCTAAGTAGTTCATTGTTTTGATACTAATGTAATTTTGATGCTAATGTAATTTTATGATTTTAATTTCAAATTCCAGCTGTTAATTACTGGTATATAAGAATGGAATTGACTTCTGTATATTAACCATATGCCCTGCAGCTTTTATATAGTTGCTTATTAGTTCCAGTAGATTTTGTTTTCCCTATTCTTTGGATTTTTATTCATAAGACACTCATGTCGTCTGAAAAGACAGCTTCATATCTTCCTTCCAAATGTGCATACCTAGTGGGGTTTTTTTTTTTTTTTTGAAGTCATATTGTATTAGCTAGGACTTCTCATATAGTGTTGAATAGAAATGGCGAAAAGGGGTCATATTTGCCTTGTTCTCATATTTAGGGGAAAGGCATCTAATTTCTCACCAATAAGTATGATGTTAGCTATAGGTTGTTCACAGATGTCCTTTATCAAGTTGAGGAAGTTCTCTGTCCCACCCTGATGGAAAGATTTTATAATGAATGGCTGTCAAATTTTGTCAAATGCTTTTCTACATCTATTGATATGTTTAGCATTTTTCCTCTTTAGTCTGTTAATGTGATTGATTACATTGACTAATTTTTGAACCAGCTTTGCATACCTGAAATAAGCCCACTTGGTCATGCTGTATACATCCTTTTATACAGTGTTTAATTTAATTTGTTAATATTTTGTTGAGGATTTTCACAACTGCATTCATGAGAATGCAGTTGTGCATTTTTATTGTAATATCTTGATCTGGTTTTGGTATTTTGGTACTGTGAGCTTCATGAATTAGAAAGTAATCCCTCTACTTCTGTCTACTAGAGGAGACTATCAGTTCAGTTCAGGTCAGTTGCTCAGTCGCTCAGTCATGTCTGACTCTCCGCGACCCCATGAACCACAGCACGCCAGGCCTCCCTGTCATCATCAACTCCCAGAGTGCACTCAGACTCACGTCCATTGTGTCGGTGATGCCATCCAGCCATCTCATCCTCTGTCGTCCCCTTCTCCTCCTGCCCCCAATCCCTCCCAGCATGAGTCTTTTCCAATGAGTCAACTCTTTGCATCAGGTGACAAAGTATTAGAGTTTCAGCTTCAACAGCAGTCCCTCCAAAGAACACCCAGGGCTGATCTCCTTCAGAATGGACTGGTTGGATCTCCTTGCAGTCCAAGGGACTCTCAAGAGTCTTCTCCAACACCACAGTTCAAAAGCATCAGTTCTTCGGCGCTCAGCCTTCTTCACAGTCCAACTCTCACGTCCATACATGACCACAGGAAAAACCATAGCCTTGACTAGACAGACTTCATTGACAAAGTAATGTCTGTGCTTTTGAATATGCTATCTAGGTTGGTCATAACTTTCCTTCCAAGGAGTAAGCGTCTTTAAATTTCATGGCTGCAGTCACCATCCACAGTGATTTTGAAGCCCAAAGAAATAAAGTCTGACACTGTTTACACTGTTTCCCCATGCATTTCCCATGAAGTGATGGGACCGATGCCATGATCTTAGTTTTCTGAATGTTGAGCTTTAAGAACTATAGAGAATCAATTTCATTCCTTACTCAAATGTTTAGTAGAATCACCAGTGAAACCATATGGGCCTGGTGCTTTCTTTGATTTACTTTCTTTGAAAAATATAAACATACTCAGAGTGTTTCCTCTGTGTGAATTCAAATCATTTGTGTCTCCAAAAGATAGATTCCTTTCAGTTCAGTTCAGTTCAGTTGCTCAGTCATGTCCTGTCTGACTCTTTGCAACCTCATGAATTGCAGCATGCCAGGCCTCCCTGTCCATCACCAACTCCTGGAGTTCCCTCAAACTCATGTCCATGAAGTCGGTGATGCCATCCAACCATCTCATCCTCTGTCGTCCCCTTCTCCTCCTGCCTCCAATCCCTCCCAGCATCAGGGTCTTTTACCAAATGTGTGATCGAAGAGTTGTTTGTAATATTCTTTCATGTCATGGGACCAACAGTGATCTCCTCTTTCATTTCTGATTTTACTAATTTATGTCTTCCCTCTTTTTCTTTAGTTTATAAGTTGATCTTTTCAGAGTATCAGCATTTTGTTTAGCAGATTTTGTCTACTGAGTCTTTGTTTTCAATTTTATTGATTTTTGCTCTAAACAGTGCTTCTTTTATTCTACTTACTTACATCTACATTGCTTTTCTTGCTCTATTTTCCCAATAGACTTCTATAGGAAGTCTGTATTTCTACTTCACTTTTTAAGGATTTATTTTTGCTGGATTCAGATTCCAGTTAGTTTTTTTCATCACTCAGTGATTTAAATGTTTCATTCTACTCTCTTGTTGCTTGCCTGGTTTCTGATGAGAAGCCTGATGCGGTTATTATCCTTTTCCCTCTGTACGTGTATTAGTCTACTGAAGCTTCCGTAACAAAGTCTCACAGGTCAGCTGCTTTCACAACAGAAAATGACCTGCTCACAATTCTGGAAACCCCAAGTCCAGGATCAAGGTGCTGGCAGGCCTGATGTCTCCTGCAGCCTCTCTCTTTGGCTTGCAGAGGGTCATCTTCTTGCTGTGTCCTCATGCGGCCTTTTCTTTCGGCATGTGCATCCTTGGTGCCTCTGTCTCTTCTTAGAAGAGCACTAGTCATTCTAAATTAAGTGAAAGCGTGAGTTGCTCTGTCGTGTCCGACTCTGCAACCCCATGGACTGTTGCCCAGCAGGTTCCTCTGTCCATGGAATTCTCCAGGCAAGAATAGTGGAGTGGGTTGCCATTTCCTTCTCCAGATCTTTCTTCACTTAAAACCTCATTTAACTTTAATTATCTACTAAAGGCAGTCACACTGAGTGTTAGGACTTCAGCACATGAATTTTGGAGGGGCCACAATTCAGTCGGTAAACACAAGTAATCCTGGCTTCTTTCAGGATTTTTCTCTTTGTATTTCTGCTGTTTGAATATCATAAGCCTAGATTTAGGTGGTTTGGTATGTATCCTCTTTAGTGTTGTCAGCGTTTCACAAATGTGTGATTTTTTAATCTGTCACTAATTTTGGAATCGTGCCCATTCTTACCGTAAATATTTCTTTTTTTTTCTTTACTTCCTCCTTCTTCACCTCCTCACCTCTTCCTTTCCTTCTCTTTTTATTCTCCCTTTCTCTCCCCCTTGTGGGATTACACTTGCATGTAAATCTTTTATAATTGTCAAGAATTCTTGATCGTATTATCCATTTTTTTATTATACTCTATTTTTTGAAATTCTCTTTCCCCTTTGCATTTTATGTTAGACAGATTCTACAGACATATCTTCAAGTTCAGTGCTTCTGACCACAGCTATGTTCAGTCTCTGGTGAGCTCAGAAAAGGTGTTCTTCATTTGTTAGTTTTTGTAGCATTTCCTTCTTTTTTTTTTTTTAAGTTTTCACCTTTCTGTTCGTATTATCTGCTCTTGCATATTGTCTGTTTTTTTCTGTCAGAGCTTTATTGTATTAATCATTATTATTTTAAGTTCCCTGTCTGATAATTCTGAAATCTGTGTCTACTCTAAGTCTGCCTCTGACGCTTGCTTTGTTGAGACTGTGTTTTCTGCCTTTTAGCATGTCTTGTATTTGTTTGTTGAAAGTTGGAAACAGTATATTGTGTAATAGAAACCGAGGCAATTAGGCTTTCAGTGTGAGGATTTATATTATTCTGGCTAGGAACTGAGCTGTGTTTACTGTTTGCTGTGACTGTAGATGCCAGAGGAATCAGTCTTCTCTAGCTTCTTCACTTTGTTTTTCCCCTGGTGTTTGGATTTGCCTGAGAACGTCTTCTTGCAGAGTCTGTGTCCTGAAGCTCTTTCCATTGTAACTCACTGACACTATTCTGCGTCCCTATCAAAATGTTGGGAAGGTGTTGGGAAGGAGAAGTCATGACAGTTAATCCTATGATTTGATCTTCAGATTAAAGCTGTTATTTAGTGAGCCTGGTCTTCAGAAGGGCTTCTTAGCCTTTCGTGCATGTCTCCCCATATCTGAAATGGGAAGAACGGAGGAGACAGAGCTGGGCAGTTGCCCCACCTGCGTGCGGGAAAGGCTCTGGCCGTAGCAGTTTTCCTTGGGGGGCAGGACTTCATACTGGAGAAAGATCTGGGTATGTTTTAAAATGGTTATTTTCCCATTCTCTGCCAGAAGCAGGAGAGGATTTTTCTCTAACTGTAACCACGAGACCCTCACTGAGTTTTTGGACCTTAGACTCACGTGAGTGTGGGAGAGCCTCACCCTGGCCCATGGGATTGTTTATGTTCCATGCTGGCCTGCTCTCACCCTCCAGAAATGCTTCAAAATGACCATGCAATGGTTTCTCCCAGCTTCTGGCTCCAAAGCCTTCTGCGTCAGGTATGCTGAGCTCCACTTGCTTTTCTGTGCACACAGGCCTTCACATTTTGCATACATTTTGCATAGGTGGCCCTGTGATCTCAGCTCTCTGATGAGTCTAAACAGGAATCGCTGACTTTTCTGTTCAGCACTTTTGTTTTTGTGAGGGATAAGATCTTTGTGTACCGAGCTAAAACTAGAAGTTTCCCCTTTATTTTTAATTCTGACTCATGTTTTTATTTTCATATCTTGTATAATTTTCTTAATTTTCCTTTAATTTTGAAATATGAGGTTAGTTTTTAACCTATTAACCTATTAAAATAGGTAATATTTTTTCACCTGTTTTGTGAGCATGCCTTTCTGTCATTTTTCTCTTCTTATTAAGGGTATTATCTTGTTTCTTATTCTTTTACCTATAGTGAAATTACTTAGGATTCAAGCACAATTATTTTTGATTGTTCATTTCTGCTTTTTAAATGTTTAAAAGGGAGAGAATGTGTTGGGATATCCCTTTTAACTTTATGACCCTGAAATTGTGTTCTATTTTTTTATGAAGTATTAAACTTTATATAGTATATAAATGTATGGTGCTGGACTTCTTGGGGTTTTTTGGTCTTTGTTCTTCGCAAGTGTTTTCTAGGACTTCTCTTTCCTTTGACCTGTGAACTGGATCGTGTGGCCCATCCGAATTCTCCTCTTGAAGCCCTAACACTCAAAATGACCGCACTTAAATGCAGGCCTTATGAAGGTAGTGGGGGCCAGGTGCGTGTCAGTCCTCGCACCAGCCGCCCTGCTGCACTCACACCAGGTGGCAGAGACACCAAGCCTCCGTCCCCCTCTGCGTGCTCCTAGAGGAAAGGGCCTGTAGGACCCAGCAAGCCAAGGAGAGGCCTCGCATCAGAATCGAAATGTCCCAGCATCTTCATCTTGGATTTCTAGCCTCTAGAAAACAACCCCGTTGTTAAGCCACTCCGTCACTGGCCTTTTGTTACGGCAGCCCCAGCTGACTCATGCGCCCCCTTGTCCACGCCGTATTCAGCGTATGTTCTGTCCCTGTGACTCTCTCCCTGGTGTTCGATTTTGTCGTGGAGGAGAGAGCTGGAGAGTTAGCTCGGGGCATTGTGAGGCCTGTGCTGCGTTCTGCACATCTTATTCACAAAGCCCCGCACGTTTCTTGTCGCTGCTAAAATGGGCCCATCACACTTCCCAGTGGGAAGCTCGGCCATCCGGGGCTCTCCAATTTTCACATTTTTCTGATACTCAGATGCTTCCCTCTTCTTTTTTATGCATATTACATGGGTCCCGCCCTACCCCCTACCCTCAGTCTAGTTAATATGTTTGTTTTGACAGTTAACTTGGAAACAAAAAATGATACCACCACTCCTGTTTTCCCAGAATTCTTTTTTTTTAAAAAAGCAACACTGGAAATTCATTTTTACTAGACTTGATGTTTATATCTGTTGATACTCTACCATTGAATATTAAGTATCATTTCTAGAATAGATCAAAAGAAGTAGAGATTAATAGGTTCTAGGGGTTTTTATACTAAACTTATTTTAAGATGGTTATCAAAACTATTAAAATACTTTCATCAAAGTGTTCTTGATATTTTCAGTACTATAGGAAAGGAAAATATTTCATTATCTCAGTGATGGCATGATGTAGCAGTCCAGACTATTTAAATTTCAAGGGACAGAAATTTAACTCAAGCTGGCATAATAGAAAGATTTCTGGGCTCAGGAAACCACGTTGATTTTCCTTATAGTGAACTAAGTCCCTGTAGGGATCGTAGAGAAGGAAACCAGAGACAAAATGCAAAGAGGACTCTCCCTCTTTTATACATTTGCCTTTCCTTGACTTTCTGTACTCAGAATAAATTTTCTTGATATAATAAAAGACTGCTAGCAGTTCCCAATTTACATCTTTCTGAGAAAATACTCAGAGGAAGTTCCTTTTTCTCCAACTCTAAATAAAACAATGCTGGAGAAACACTCTCTTGGCCTGGACTGAGTCACCTGCCCATGCTGAACAATCACTGAACGAAGAAAGCAAATGCTTTGGCTAGACTTGGATCAGTGGTCCAAATCTGTCTATGGAGGAAAGGTATTGCAGATTGATTTAGCATCACAACTATAGACAGAGAGGGATCAATTTTGTACAGAGACGGTTTCCTAATAGAGCTAGGCATGACTGAGTTTTCAGCCAGCAACTAAGCATGATGAACTTGAGATTAGCATACTAATTGTACATGGAAAGAGTCTGTTAGGATTCAGGACCTGCTGGCGGTTGAATTCCAGTGGTGACCAAAGCAATACAGTGCTCACCAAATCTGATTCCAGAACTTTCCTAACTACAATGGAATTAATCATGCTATTTGGACACTTTGCAGAAGCCAGAAACCTCGAGGGGGCAAAGCTAGTGTGCTTGTGGGTACGGTGTTCACTTTACCACTCATCAGCAGAGCTTGGTGTCTGCTCACTGAAGTACGATTACAGCAGTGATGGGCACATCTTAAATATACGGGTTAAGAAGTCTTGACGAACATAACTCAGATTTCAGTCAAAACACACAAGGTTTCCATGACCCAGATGCAGTCCCTCCCACGTCAGTCCTTTCAGTTCCAGTGGTGAGAGCAACGGCGCCTGCAGTTTCCATCACCATCGACTCGTCTGGCCTGTTTCTGAACCTCGGTACCAGTGCAGTTATATGTAAGCGCTATTTTCTGTGGGATTCTTTCTCTCAGCATAATTCTTCTGAGATATATGCATATTATTCTGGGTCAGGTATTGACTCATTTTTATTCCCCAGTGGCTCAGTGGTGAAGAGTCTGCCTGCAGTGCAGGAGACACAGGAGACATGGGTTTGATCCCTGGGTCAGGAAGATCCCCTGGAGGAGGGCAAGGCAACCCACTCCAGTATTCTTGCCTGGAGAATCCCCAAGGACAGAGGAGCCTGGCGGGCTGCGGCCCATGGGGTTGCAAAGAGTCGGACATGACTGAAGCTACTGAGCATACATGCATATTATAAGTTTTGTTTCTCTATTTTCTAATTATTGGATGCAGAAGCTGTTTCCATTTTGGGAGAGGGAGCTTTTAATAATATTTCCTGGACACGTCTTTTGTGGAAATATGTTTTCACTTTTCCAGGAGTAATATTGCTAGGGCATGTTTACTTTACAAGAATCTACCCAACAGTTTCCCAAAGTGTTTATATTCCCACTACCAATATTTGAAAACTCCAATCGCTTCATACTCTCACCAACATTTCATGTGGTCAGTTCTTTTAATTCTTGTGAGCATGAGGTATCTCATCTTAGTTTTAAATTGCATTTACCTGATAACTAACATTGTAGTATACTGTACTGAGTACTTAGTTGCCATTTTATGTCTTTTTTGTATGTGTCTATTTAATTGCTTTATTTTCTCATGAGTTATTTATTTTAGATATAAGTTCTTTATTAGATGTTTGTAATGTGCATTTTCTTTTGGTGGCTAATGAATTCTTTAAGGTTTCATCAATTTTAAAATGTCTATTTTCAAAGGATATATTTACTAGATATAGAATTCTAGGTGGATATACTTTCCTTCTTTGACACTTAAAAAAGATGTTTCCTTGGCTTCTGGCTTTCATTTTTCTGGTGAGAAGTTAGCTATCATTTTTGTCATTGTTCACCTAGAGGTACAGCTTTTTTTTTCTCCTCCTCTGATTTCTTCTAAGATTTGCTCTTTATATCTTATTTCCAGAAACTTGATCATGACGTGCCTTTGCATTAGCCAACATTACGGCTACTCCGTTCCTTGAGCCTCTGTGCTGATATTTTAAGTTGAGGGCACTCTTGGCTGGCACCTCAGGTCCTCCCTTCTGCCCTTGTTCGGCCCCTCCTCTGCTTCTGGGACTACCGTTCCTGTGCCAGACAGTGTGACATCAGCTCACCTGTCTCTGAACCTCGTTTCGTTGTCTTCAGGCTTGTCTTTTTCTCTGCTTCAGCGTGAACCTTTC
Organism: Litocranius walleri; assembly: GCA_006410535.1. Lineage (NCBI taxonomy): Eukaryota > Metazoa > Chordata > Mammalia > Artiodactyla > Bovidae > Litocranius > Litocranius walleri. The sequence goes on from SJYG01000683.1 coordinate 1,091,850, forward strand.
TGTTGTTCAGTGGGTTTTCTTCTAGCATCTGTGTTTCGTCTTGGCGATGGCGCACGCTTTCCTGCTCTTTGTGTGTCTCAGTTTTTGAATCATATTGTGTATGACAGCTAGTGGATATTCCCGTACAGTTTTGTTCTACTTGTCTCCTAAAAGGATGCCAGTTTTCCCCTCAGTCTAGGGCTGGGTAAGGGTCTAGGAGAGCAAGCGCCCCGGGGACTGAATCTGAGCTCTGCTTGGGCCGAGCACAGTGACTGGCTGTGCCTAACCCGTACGGCACTGTCTCCACTATTTCTACGAGTCAGAGCGGAGAGGCAACTGGGCGTCAGAGTTTCTTTTTCCTTCGCTCGTCTCTGGGTTCAGCTGCCCACAGTCTAAGAACCGTGCGGATCAGGGACTACTGCCCCTTCCCTCCGCTTCCAAGCCTGCCATCCACTACACCTTTCCCGGCAAATTCAGGGCTTGCTTAGGACAAGGGACGAGTTGGGCCACACAATTTGTCTGCACACTTGCCACTCTTTCAGATCCCTCCAAACCCCACCGGCCTTCATTCCCACAAAGTCTCTTTGTTTATGTAGATTCAGCCCACCACCATTCACGTGTTCCCAGACTTGAGAACTCTCAGCCTTAGCAGGAGCTGAGGCCCTCTCCTCACTGTGAAGGGCTCGTTTCTGCCTGTAGTTCAGTCTAGCTAGGATTCTGCTCATCCTCTTCTTTACTATACTCACAGCAAAGTATTGTCTCTGTGTTTCTCCAGAAATCTGTGTTTCTTGTGATTACCATGGAGTTACAGGTATTTCACATTCTATACTCTAGCTGGAAGCAAAAGTTTCATGAACAGTATAAAGATTTTAAGAGATCAGAGTGAACTTCAAAAACTGCCAATATCACCAAAAATAAAATCTTTTATGTGAAGACACTTTTTTGGATTAATAGTATTGATAGAAAGTTTACAGAATACAGAAAAATTAGAGTAAACCTTGTATAATCCATAATCTCATCTTGCTAATAAATCATTCTTAATATTATAGTTCAGTTCAGTCACTCAGTTGTGTCCAACTCTTTGTGATCTCATAGACTGCAGCGCACCAGGCTTCCCTGTCCATCACCAACTCCCAAAGCTTGCTCCAACTCTTGTCCATCATGTTGGTGATGCCATCCAACCATCTCATCCTCTGCCATCCCCTTCTCCTCCTGCCTTCAATCTTTCCCAGCATCAGGGTCTTTTCTAATGAGTCAGCTCTTCGTATCAAGTGGCCAAAGTTTTGGAGCTTCAGATTCAGCATCAGTTCTTCCAATGAATATTCAGGACTAATTTCCTGTAAGTTTGACTGGTTGGATCTCCTTTCAGTCCAAGGGACTCTCAAGAGTCTTCTCCAACACCACAGTTCAAAAGCATGAATTCTTCAGCGCTCAGCTTCTTACTTTATTTAATATTTGCAGCAGGTTTATCTAATGCAGGCTTCCCTGGTCGCTCAGCTGGTAAAGACTCCACCTACAATGCAGGAGAGCCCAGTTTGATTCCTGGGTTGGGAAGATCCACTGGAGGAGAGACAGGCTACCCACTCCAGCATTCTTGGGCTTCCCTTGTGGTTCAGCTGGTAAAGAATCTGCCTGCAATGTGGGAGACCTGGGTTTGATCCCTGGGTTGGGAAGATCCCCTGGAGAAGGGAAAAGCTACCCACCCCAGTGTTCTGGCCTGGAGAACTCCATGGACCGTACGATCCATGAGGTTGCAAAGAGTTGGACGTGACTGAGCGACTTTCACGTCACTTCACTTTGGGAGATAGACATGGGCACAACAAAGCACACGGCAATGTTTGTCCTTGTCTATCTCAAGGATATTCGACTAGACTTGATATCACGTTAGGACTCCACGAGTTTGGGTGTGAGTGTTGTATTGTGTGTGTGTGTGTCTGTGCCTACCTGTGTGGTGAGCAGTTGCTCAGAAGAGGGATGAAGACATTCCAGCGGGAGTGAGTGATGCAGAGGCAGAAGCATGGAGCAGACACGCAAGGAGCAGCTGGGGCCCGAAGAGCAGGACATGGCTGAGCACAGACGGGGCAGCGCACAGGGCCCAGCGTGGCTGCAGGGCGGCGTCCCTGGAGGGGCTGCGGGGAACACGGCGGGTGAGGGTGGACAGGAGGCGGCTGGAGGCGGGGCAGGGGACACGGAAGTCTGGCCAGCGATTACAGACTGTGCCTTAGAATAAAGACTCTGTGTCCCTAAGAAGACATCTGAAGGGTTTAAGCCCAAGAATCACGTCAATGTTTCTGTAACCCAGAGCTGTAGCTAAGCCGATGGTGTGGATGACGAGGTCAGATGGGAAGAGACCAGCCCGGAGGCAGAGAGGCTCACACTCAGGCTGCCCATTAGCTGAGGGCGAGGATCAGCAGAAACTGAACTAAGAGGCCATGGGCCTGAGGGTTAGGATGTCCTCAGGGGCAGACTGCCTGGTTTATATCCATACACCAGACTGTGACATCGGGAGTCTCATGAGCCTCTCTGTGCCTTGAGGATGATAATAGGGTTGCTCCTCATGAGGTTGCTGGGATAAAGTTAGTGTCTTTATAGTGTCACTATAGTGGTGAACAGTGGCTGACGCTCAGAGTTATGCGTTTGCTGAACAAAAGGTGAATGGAACTGAACACATAAGGCAGCAGCTATGAAACAAGTCAGATAAGGGGCAGTTCCAGGAGGCCTGACAGTGTTTGCTGATTGCTGCAGATACGGCCATGACCCTGAGTTTGCCAGCTTCAGGGGTGGATGGTGACACTGGGGCATGGGAAGGAAAGCAGAGCACCCATGGTTCAGAGGGAAAAAATAAGTTCAGTGGAAAGTACTGTTTAGAGTTGGTCTTGTCTGTTTTTTTTTTTTTTTTAAATCAGTCCTATAAGTCCAGGATTGAAGAGACTTGGTGTGAAAATAATTCATATACAAACCCAGAGGAGCTGGGTGACCCACAAGCGTGTGTGGGCATCGCTGAGGCTTGGGTTAGTCTGAGTTAATAGACTCGTGATGCTCACCCTATACGCAGCCTGAGCCGGACCACATTCTAAGGTGCAGTGTTAAATTGCCAGCTCCAAGTGAAGTCTGGCGTTTAAGCTCTGCAATGGAGCCAAAGAAAGGTGACGCAGTGAGAAAGGACTTACAGCTGTGTCTGTCGTCTAGTTCAAGGTCCGGGAGTATCTGGTCTCTGTGTCCCCACAGCACTTCGCCTCTGGCACTTGTGTAACGTAACGTACCTCACATTGTGGTGGAGATAATTACACCACTTCCAGTATGTTACAGTCCTGCTTTTCATGAGAGAGCACCTACTATATGCCTGACATAGTCAGGGGTAGATCACAAAAATTACTGCATTCAGTTCCTGTAGCAAACTTACATATCATCAATAATCAGTCATGGAATGGATGCTCTCTGAGTATATATATGCAAGATAAACATGGTACACTAGAGCTGAGATGGGCAGTTCAGTTCAGTCGCTCAGGCGTGTCCGACTCCCTGTGGCCCCATGGCCTGCAGCACGCCAGGCCTCCCTGTCCATCACCAACTCCCGGAGTTCACTCAGACTCATGTCCATTGAGTCGGTAATGCCATCCAGCCATCTCATCCTGTCATCCCCTTCTCCTCCTGCCCTCAGTCATTCCCAGCATCAGGGTCTTTCCAAACGGGTCAGCTCTTCACATCAAGTGGCCATCTGAAACAGGTAAGGGGCTATATGGGCCTCGTAATTAATACACTTAGATAAAATTTCAATCCGAAGAAACCCTGGTCGTTTGTAGAGGCATAGGAAAAGAGATCCCGTAGAAATGAGGGAGTCTTGCATTTTCTGGTCCTGGCGGCCCAGGCTCTCATCAAGGGAGAGACGATAGAAAGCTGGCAGCACCAGGCTCCCACTGTTTCTGCTCCCACGACAGAATCAGTGATTTTGGCATAGGGAGTGTGTCCAGATTCTTCCGGGGGTATGACGCTGTCAGATACCCAATTCTTTGTGCTTGGCTTTATTCTGTTTGCGTACTCAACACCCTGTTCTCATCCCCACACGAGGAAAAAGCATTAATTGTGAAGGTACTTTCATCCCACTTCACAGTAATTTTTCCTGAGAAGTCAGCGCGCCGTTTCCTGATGAGGTTCTGGCTCTCTGAGCAGCTTGACTGCAGGAGTGCACTGCTGCACAGAGGGCCAGCACCCGCGTCTGGTCTGGGTGACAGGGGTCCCTCCCTGTAAATAGGGAGCCTGGGCTTGTGGGTGCTTCTGTGCTCGTGAATCAGGCTGGCAGGGTCTGTGCACCCCTTGATATGACAGGAGTTAGTCTTCCAAGCAGTAGGCCAGATCACATCGATGCGCGTGTATAAGTATATATATGTATATTGTATATACAAATACAATGTACATATATAGATTATGTATGTACATATATATAAGCATATAAATATAAAGATATATATAAGTATATCTATATAAAAATATATATACTTAAAAGTATATAAGGTACAAGGTACTTATATATATACTTACATATATAAAATATAAATAATGCATATGGATATATCTGTGTATATGTACACAATATATATGTAAGTGTGCATAGACAAGTATACATATAAGCATATATAGATAAGCATATATAGACAGCATATATGTATAGACATATAGATATAAGTACATACGTATATTGTATTTTGAACGTACTGTTTATTAAATGTTTATTGGGGCTGATTTCTATGCTCTGTTAGGTTCAGATGCACCGTGAAGTGACTCAGTTGCGCATATACACATATCCGCTCTTGTTTAGATTCTTTCCCACACAGGTCGTTTCAGGGTGTTGAGAAGAGTTCCCTGTGCCATACAGTGGTTTCTTATTTGTTGCCTATTTTACATATAGCAGTGTGTGTGCGTCAATCCCGGTTTATCCGCACCCCCCACCAGCTTTCCCCCAGAAACGCTCAGTTTGTTTTCTACATCTGCCGCTCTATTTCTGTTTTGTGAGTTTATTTGCACCCTTTTTAGATTCCACATGTGAGTGATATCCTGTGATATCTGTCTCGCTCTGTCCAGCTTACTTCCTTCAGTATGACAATCTGTGGGTCCATCCATGTTGCTGCCAATGGCATTATTCCGTTCCTTTCTACAGCTGAGTAGTATTCCACTGTGTATATGTACCACAGCTTCATCCATGACTCATCAAGGGACATTTAGGTTGCCTCCATGTCCTGGCTGTTGTAATAGCGCTGCAGTGAGCATGGGGCGCACATGTTTTCAAATTACCTTTGTTCTCTTATGTGAAATGAAGCGTGATGTGGGCTCTAAGCCGCGTGAGGTCCACACCTTTTTTGTTCACCACTGTTTATGGTTGGTGACACTCTGACATGTGTCAGAAGCTTCATGACCAGCTAATCAGCACATTTTGCCAAAGAAAACCTGGAGAATGTAAGCAAGAAGACAACAGGCAAGCTCAGATACAGGGAGTCAAGACTAGAGACGGCCTTGGCCAGGGGCAGTGGAATGCTCCTGTAAAGAGCTAGTCAATGTTCTGGTCTTACCAGCCTGCAATACAGCATCTGTCACAACCACCCGGTTCTGCGGCAGTGATGTGAAAGCTGCTCAGGTGGTATTTAATGAAAGAGCATGGCTACGTTCCAGTAAAACTTGAAGGAGGTAATGGGCCACATGTGGCTCACAGGCTGTAGTTTGCTGACCTCTTTCTAGACTGTTACACTCTGGAGGAAGGATGATGAGATATTGAAACCTTATGTTCCTAAATGCTAAATACATGCTGCACTGAAAGGAACCCAACATTGAAGAATGTTGGGGAATATTTATTACCTACAGTCTCATATCTACGCACTCCCTTACCACCCCTCTCCTGCCCTGAGTAAGTTGAAAGGCTAAAAGGGTTAGGATGCTGAGTCACCAGTTATTAGTATCTGCAGGAAGCATTACTGCCCCTGCTGCTGCTGCTGCTGCTAAGTCGCTTCAGTTGTATCCGACTCTGTGCGACCCCATAGATGGCAGCCCTTCAGTTCAGTTCAGTACAGTTGCTCAGCCATGTCCGACTCTTTGCGACCCCATGAATCGTAGCACGCCAGGCTTCCCTGTCCATCACCAACTCCCGAGGTTTATTCAGACTCATGTCCATTGAAAGTAAAACTTGAAGGAGGTAATGGGCCACATGTGGCTCACAGGCTGTAGTTTGCTGACCTCTTTCTAGACTGTTACACTCTGGAGGAAGGATGATGAGATATTGAAACCTTATGTTCCTAAATGCTAAATACATGCTGCACTGAAAGGAACCCAACATTGAAGAATGTTGGGGAATATTTATTACCTACAGTCTCATATCTACGCACTCCCTTACCACCCCTCTCCTGCCCTGAGTAAGTTGAAAGGCTAAAAGGGTTAGGATGCTGAGTCACCAGTTATTAGTATCTGCAGGAAGCATTACTGCCCCTGCTGCTGCTGCTGCTGCTAAGTCGCTTCAGTTGTATCCGACTCTGTGCGACCCCATAGATGGCAGCCCTTCAGTTCAGTTCAGTACAGTTGCTCAGCCATGTCCGACTCTTTGCGACCCCATGAATCGTAGCACGCCAGGCTTCCCTGTCCATCACCAACTCCCGAGGTTTATTCAGACTCATGTCCATTGAGTCAGTGATGCCATTCAACCATCTCATCCTCTGTCGCCCCATTCTCCTCCTGCCTTCAATCTTTCCCAGCATCAGGGTCTTTTCCAATGAGTCAGTTCTTCGTATCAGGTGGCCAAAGTATTGGAGTTTCAGCTTCAGCATCAATCCTTCCAATGAATATTTAAGACTGATTTCCTTTAGGATGGACTGGCTAGATCTCCTTGCAGTCCTAGGGAATCTCAAGAGTCTTCTCCAGCACCACAGTTCAAAAGCCTCAATTCTTCAGTGCTCAGCTTTCTTTATAGTCCAACTCTCATATCCATACATGACTACTGGGAAAACCATAGCCTTGACTAGACAGAGTTTTTTTGGCAAAGTAATGTCTCTGCCTTTTAATATGCTGTCTAGGCGGGTCATAACTTTCCTTCCAAGGGGTAAGCGTCTTTTAATTTCATGGCTGCAGTCACCATCTGCAGTGATTTTGGAGCCCCCCAAAATAAAGTCTGATACTGTTTCCGCTGTTTCCCCATCTATTTGCCATGAAGTGATGGGACCAGATGCCGTGATCTTAGTTTTCTGAATGTTGAGTTTTAAGCCAACTTTTTCACTCTCCTCTTCCACTTTCATCAAGAGTGAAAGAGTAAAAATAGTGGACAGCCTGGCGTGCTGCAGTCCATGGGTCACAAAGAATTGGACACGACTGAGAGACTGAACTGAACTATTTCATCAAGTAAAAATAGTACTTTCAATTTACTTTCATCAAGAGGCTCGTTAGTTCCTCTTCACTTTCTGCCATAAAGGTGGTATCATCTGCATATCTGAGGTTATTGATATTTCTCCCAGCAATCTTGATTCCACCTTGTGCTTCATCCAGCCCAGTGTTTCTCATGATGTACTCTGCATATAAGTTAAATAAGCAGGGTGACAACATACAGGCTTGACATACTCCTTTCCCAATCTAGAATCAGTCTGTTGTTCCATGTCCAGTTCTAACTATTGCTTTTTGACCAGCATACAGGTTTTGCAGGAGGCAGGTAAGGTGGTCTAGTATTCCTATCTCTTGAATAATTTTTCACAGTTTATTGTGATCCACACAGTCAAAAGCTTTGGCATAGTCAATAAAGCAGGAGACATTTTTCCAGAACGCCCCTGCTTTTTTGATGATCCAACGGATATTGGCAATTCGATCTCTAGTTCCTCTGCCTTTTCTAAATCCAGCTTGAACATCTGGAAATTCACTGTTCACAGACTGTGGAAGCCTGGCTTGGTAAGTCCATAGAGTTGCAAAGGGTTGAACATTACTGAGTGACTAGCACTTTCATTTTTCATACTAGAAATTAAGATTTCAGTCAAACATAAGGAAAAATTTTCTATTTCCATTAGCTGAATAAGCTGCCTACAAACACCAAACTGCCCATTGCTGGAATTATTGAAGCAGAAGTTAAATGCCGCCTTGTCAGAGATGCTTCAGAGGACAATTCCTTAAAGGTGCTGAAGATGAAATAGCATCGTGTTTGGGTTACCTTCTAGAACTGAGATTCCATGATCCTTGTCTATGAAATAAGTCCTAGTTCAACTCCAGTGTGTTCTTTCTCTTGATAAAGACGCTCTTAGGGTACAGGAGAATGGTAATCATTTATATATTCATATCGCCCTTGACCATTTGCAAAATGCCTCAGATTCCTGTTCTTTAAATTTCACCAGTTTTTGTGAAGTAAAAAGAATAGTAATTATGTTTCAGATGGGAAAACTGAGGCTCTGAAGGTACAGAGCCTTGTTTATCTTAAAAAAAGGTCAAGATGGTAACTAGAGCTCTATGTTTAGATACTTTAAACTCTCTCCGTGCGTGTGCGTGTGTGTGTGTGTGTGCACTGCACACATGTGTGAGAGAGAGAGAAAACTCAGAGGCCACCAAGATAGAATCTGGAACTTCTGAATCCCTAAAGGCTTTGAACTTTGATTTGTAAAAAATTTTAATGTCACTTTCCAAACGATTATTCCTGTTTCCTGGTACAAAATATATTTTAAAATCTAGTCATTTGCCCAGAATGCCAAGAACAGCTGAGTTTTTAAAAGAATGTTTTCTTTACTAAAAAGCAAATAGCCTACTCTGTACTTGTGGAATACCCATTTCTGAAATATTGAGGGTAGGACTATTCCTGGCTCTTGACCTTTCTTCTGCCTTTGGCTCCGTGGTTCTCTGGGTTTAGTTTTACATGTGAGAATGAAACGGTGTAGCCCTTCTGATTTTATGTGTGTGAAAACAAAGGTGTGACACCAAGCAAATACTTCTGCTAAAATGTGGAGGTTATGGGAGCATTCTTTGGCACCAGTATCTTGAGAAGTCAGACTTTTCTGACTCCCCTCGCCCCCAACAAAACAGTGTGGCATTTAAACACTGAATGCACACAAGCACTTAGTGTTCATTAAAATTAGTAACAGGAAGCACAGAGCTTTGGAAGTCTGCTGGATGCTGAACTCAACACCAGGAGCTTAATATGCATTTGAACTAGGGGTAGTTTTCAGCCCAGGAGACATCTTGTACGCCTATAAATATTCTCTGGTTCAGACATACCCTCCTAAATTTAAACACTGAACTACATACAATGATATTTTGTGTATTTACCTTGGCAACAAACAAATATAAGCATACACCTCTATTCTGTAACATTTTCTGTGACATTATTAGAATTAATGAGCACTGATTTCAGGGGGGAAAAGAAACAGTAGGCCCAAATCTATTTTCCACTTTCTGGGTGATAATTTCAAACTGCTTCTCCTAAGTGTCTGCAGTGATATAATAGACACGCCGTGCCGTCTGTCCCCGAGCAGCCTCCCTCTGAGGGGCGGGACGATCGGCCTCCTGGGAGGAGCAGTGGTAAGGAGCCCCCTGTCACGGCAGGAGGTGTGATTTCCTTCCCTGGGTCAGGAAGATGTCCTGGAGAAGGAAGTGGCGACCCACTCCAGTATTCTTGCTGGGAAAAACCCCATGGATAGAGGAGCCTGGTGGGCTACAGTCCATGGCGTATCAAAGAGCTGGACACAACTGAGCGAGCAAGACTAGTACTAAGAGGAAGAGAGGCCTCTGGATGCTCAGTCAGTGCCTGGACCAAACGGAATGAACAAATGATAGAACAGGAGTTAAAACCAAAGGCTTGAGAGGCCCCAGTAACTTCTGAGTTATTCTGCCATACTCAAGAAGTTCGTCCATCTAGTTTCTTAAATTATCAAGCAAATAGCCAGTGCCTCTTCCCATTGAAAAGTAAGTGATTTTGGAAGGTTATGCTGGATAACACAGGAGTTATCATTCTAATCCTTCCCATTCTGGAATTACCTTGACTTTTTTTTACTCATTTTTATGTATCGAGTGCCTATTCTTTTTGACACTAAGGTTATGCTAGGGGTTAAAATAGATCAAGGAGAGGGAAAGAGGCCAAGATGGTGGAGCAGGAAGACCCCCGAGCTCGCCTCCTCCCATGGACACACAAAATTACAACTATTTACAGAGCAGTTATTAACAAGAGTGACATAAAGACCAGCAGAAGAGATCTATAGCCGAAATTGTAAAGAAGAAGCCAGGAGGAGGTGAGCAACCGGGCTGGAGCTGTGGTACACCCATGGCCCAGGCCTCTGGATAGGTGGCCCACAGATGAGATAAGAGTGTTACTCAGCTGTATCTCTGAACCGATTCCATGGTCTATAGCATACCAGGCTGCTATGTACATGGGATTTCTAGGCAAGAATACTGGAATGGGTAGCCATTCCCCCTTTCAGGGGATCTTCCTGACCCAGGGACCAAACCCATGTTTCCTGTGTTGCAGGCAGATTCTTTACTGCTTGAGCCGTTAGGAAACCCAGACCCTTGGATAGGTGCCCCACAAATAAGAGGCCAAGCGCCACTGCAGAGGTTCTCCCCAAGGAGTCAGAGGTCTGAGCCCCACATCAAGCTCTCCAGTCGGGGTGTCGTGCATCAGGAAGACAGTCCCCAGGACACTTGGCTTTGGGTCCAGCAGGGCTTGCTTTCTGAGAGCCAGAGGGCCATGGGAAATGGAAGACCCCACTATTGAATGGCTCAGGATATCTTGTGTCGGGGAACTTAGTCTTTCCACTTTCCTTTTTTTTTGGTAGTAAAATTTAAAAGAAAGCTAGAGCAACAGAATAAACACAGTACTTCTGATAATTCATATTCTTGAAAGAAAGTTGTATGTCGCTCTAGCAGGTTCAATCCCTAGGTCAGGAACAGTCCCTAGAGAAGAGAATGGCAACCCACTCTGGTATTCTTGCCTGCAAAATTCCATGGACAGAGGAGCCGGGGTTGGGCTACCATTCACAGGGTTGCAAAGACTCAGACATGACTGAGTGACTAACAACAACAGCTAATAGGTGAGAACATGACCAGGAAGAACAGGGAAGAGATGAGCATCATCTGTATTCTCGAGACCAGATTTGCAGTTCATGACTGAAGCAGCTAAGCATGTTTTCTCTTCATAGTATTTCATATATATGAACAAAAATGTCCTTTTTATAACCTGCCCCCTATCTTTTTATGTAATGGTTGCTTTTAGTGGTAAACTTGGTCTTTGTGTTGCAGAATAGCCAAAACAATATGGAGAATGAAGAACAAAGCTAGAGATACCACAGTCTTGATTTCAAACTATACTACAGCTAAAGTAATCAGATGGTAGTGCAGAAAAACAGAACATAGGTCAGTGGAACAAAGTAGAGAGCCCAGAAAGGAACTCAGGCTTATATAGGCAATGAATCCATGACAAAGAAGGCAAGAATATACAATGGGGAAAAGACAGCCTCCTCAGTGATGGTGTTGAACAACTACACGTGTGTGACCCTATGGACTCCAACACACCAGGCTTCCCTGTCCTTCACAATCCATTGGAGCTTGCCCAAACTCATGATCATCAAGTCGGTGAAGCCATCCAGCCATCGTGTTCTCTGTTGTCCCCTTCTCCTCCTGCCTTCAATCTTTCCCAGCATTAGGATGTATTAAAGTGAGTCAGCTCTTCAAAACAGGTGGCCAAAGTATTAGAGCCTCAGATTCAGCATTAGGCCTTCCAATGAACATTCAGGACTGATCTCCTTTAGCATGGACTGGTTGGATCTCCTTGCAGTCCAAGGGACTCTCAAGAGTCTTCTCCAACACCACAGTTCAAAAGCCTCAATTCTTCAGCATTCTGCCTTCTTTATAGTCCCACTCTCACCTCCATACACGACTACTGGAAAAACCATAGCTTTGACTAGACAGACCTTTGGTGCCAAAGTACTGTCTCTGCTTTTTAATACACTGCCTAGGTTTGTCATAGCTTTTCTTCCAAGGAGTAAGCGTCTTTTAATTCCATGACTGCAGTCACCATCTGCAGTGAATTTGAAGCCCAAGGCAATAAAAACTGTCACTGTTTCCATTATTTCACCATCTTTTTGCCATGAAATGATGGGACCAGATGCCATGATCTTAGTTTTCTGAATGCTGAGATTTAAGCCATCTTTTTCACTCTCTGCTTTCACCTTCATCAAGAGGCTCTTTAGTTTCCTCTTCACTTTCTGTCATTAGGGTGGTGTCATCTGCATATCAGAAATTTGCTTGATATTTCTCCCAGCAATCTTGATCCCAGCTTGTGTTTCATCCAGCTCAGCATTTCATGTGATGTACTTTGCATAAAAGTTAAATAAGCAGGGTGACAATATACAGCTTTGACGTACTCCTTTTCTAATTTTGAACCAGTCCATTGTTTCATGTCTGGCCTGTAAACAGATTTCACAGGAGGCAGGAAAGCTGGTCAGATATTTCCATCTCTTCAAGAATTTTCCACAGTTTGTTGTGATTCACACAGTCAACGGCTTTAGCATAGTAAATTAAGCAGAAGTATAGTATTTCTTGAATTCTCTTGGTTTTTCTATGATCCCAACCAATGTTGGCAATTTGATCTCTGGTTCATCTGCCTTTTCTAAAGCCAGCTTGTACATCTGGAAGTTCTTGGTTCACATACTGTTGAAGCCTAGCTTGGAGGATTTTGAACATGACCTTGCTAGCATGGGAAATGAGTGCAATTGTGTAGTAGTTTGAGCATTCTTTGGCATTGACCTTTGGGATTGGAATGAAAACTGACCTTTTCTAGTCCTGTGGCCACTGATGAGTTTTCCAAATTTGCTGGCACATAGAGTGTAACACTTTAACAGCATCATCTTTAAGGATTTGAAATAGCTCAGCTGGAATTCCATCACCTCCATTAGCTTGTTCATAGTGATGCTTCCTAAGGCCTCCTTGATTTTGCATTCCAGGATGTGTGGCTCTAGGTGAGTGATCACACAATCATGATTATTCAGGTCATGAAGATCTTTTTTGTATAGTTCTTCTGTGTATTCTTGCCACCTCTTTTTAATATCTTCTGCTTCTGTTAGGTCCATACCATTTCTGTCCTTATTGTGCCCATCTTTGCAGAAATGTTCCCTTAGTATCTCTAATTTTTTAAAGAGATCTCTAGTCCTTCCCATTCTATTGTTTTCCTCTATTTCTTTGCATTGATCACTGAAGAAGGCTTTCTTATCTCTCCTTGCTATTCTTTGGAACTCTGTGTTCAGATGGGTATATGTTTTCTTTTCTCTTTTGCCTTTTCACTTTTCTTTTCATAGCTATTTGTAAGGCCTCCTCAGACAACCATTTTGCTTTTTTGCATTTCTTGATGATGGTTTTGATCACTGACTCCTGTACAGTTTTATGAACCTCTGTCCACATTTCTTTGGGCACTCTGTCTATCAGATCTAATCCATTGAATCTATTGTCACTTCTACTGTATAATCATAAGAAATTTGATTTAGGTCATACATGAATGGCCTAGTGGTTTTCCCTACTTTCTTCAATTTAAGTCTGAATTTGGCAAGAAGGAGTGAGCCATAGTCAGCTCCCAGTCTTGTTTTTGCTGACTGTCTAGAGCTTTTCCATCTTCAGCTGCAAAGAATATAATCAATCTGATTTCAGTGTTAACCATCTGATGATGGTCATCTCTTGTGTTGTTGTAAGAGGGTGTTTGCTACAACCAGTGTGGTCTCTTGACAAAACTCTGTTCACCTTTGCCCTGCTTCATTTTGTACTCTAAGGCCAAACTTGCCTGTTACTCCAGGTTTTAACTTCCTATTTTTGTATTCCAGTCCTCTGTGATGAAAGAAAGTGAAGTCACTCAGTCGCATCCAGCCCTTTGCAACCCCATGAACTTTAGCCCACCAGGCTTCTCCATCCATGGAATTTTCTAGGCAAGAGTACTGGAGTAGGTTGCCATTTCCTTTTCCAGGGGATCTTCCCAACCTAGGGATTGAACCTGGGTCTCCCACATTTGGGAGACGCTTTTCCATCTGAGCCACCAGGGAAGCCCTCTGTGATGAAAAGGACATCTATCTTTGGTGTAAGTTCTAGAGGGGCTTGTACATCTTCATAGAACCCTTCACTTTCTTTGTCATTAGTGGTTGGGGCATAGACTTGGATTCACTGGTATGTTGAATCTTAGATAAACCAATGGAAAACACTCTCAGATACACAGAACAAACAAGTGGTTCCTGAAGGAATGGGGAAGTGAGAGAAATAGATGAGGAATATTAAGAGGTACAAACTTCCAGTTATAAAATAGTTCACCGCTATCAAGTACAGATGTGTGAGTTGGCCAAGTGCTGAAGAATTGATGCTTTGAACTGTGGTGTTGGAGAAGACTCTTGAGAGTCCCTTGGACTGCAAGGAGATCAAGCCAGCCAATCCTAAGGGAAATCAGCCCTGAATATCCATTGGAAAGACTGATGCTGAAGCTGAAGAGTCAATACTTTAGCCACCTGATGAAAATAGCCAACTGATGCTGGATAAGACTGAGGGAAAAAGGAGGTGACAGAGGATGAGATGATTAAATAACATCACCAAGTCAGTGACATGAATTTGATCAAGCTCCGGGATATAGTGGAGAAGGAAGCCTGGTGTGCGGCAGTCTATGGGGTCACAAATAGTCAGACACATCTTGGCTACTGAACAACAAAAACATCAAGTGTACATATGGGAGTATAGTCAATAATTATACAATAGTTTATCTAAAATAAGAAGTTTGCTGCACAAGCAGATTACACATAACTTGCCATGAGAGGGATATCCTTTGTAATCTCTTCTAAATATATTGGCCATAGAAGTCTTCTGACATGAAGCTGTTATTAAGATTCATTTACAAGATATATATATGCTTTGAGGAATGCTGTTCTGGGTTTTATACTTCCTGGTAACACATGACATCACCCCTAAATGCAGCCCCAGTCAAAGCATCAGCACACCACCCCACTGAGCAAAGAATGGCTGTAAAGTCCTTACCTGACTTTTTCAGTGCCTGTGGGAGGCAGTTGGCTTTTCAGTGCACGTGACAGTGAGTATCAGCAGGAATTCCATGTGTGAGAAATCAGTTGAGAATTGGCTCACTCACTTTTCCAGTCTTCAAACCCAAACTGATGGCAGCTATTTTTACTCTGTCTTCATGGTTCTCTGGAGTGAATGCATTAGTGATGAAGACAGAGATGAAGTCTCAACTGGGAGGCAGTGCAACGCTGGATGCCCTGTTGGCATTCTCCATCCATCTCCTTAATGCGTCCTCTTTCCTGTTTTTAATTTAGTCTAAAAGAGGAAGTCCTCTATTTTTCAAGGATGAAGCTCCATCTCCTTTAAACTGGAGACATTTATTTGCTTTTTACGTAATTCTCCTGCTCTTTGCAGCACTTAAGCCATGCTTAGTTTAGTATTTCCCATTTTCTTATTGTCAAAATAATGCTGCAAAAAGATGTTACTAAAAGATGTATTTGTCAGTATATAAAGTAAGGACAGTATGGTCAAAATCATGTGCAAATTCTTTACAACATTCTTTACAATGTATATGTGGAGCCATGCATAAATAACATTTCTATTTGTAGCCAAAGAAGTTGAGTAACAGAGGACTTAAAGGACTTGCTTTAGGTCAAACAGAAATGCACAATGTACACTTGACCTATTGACAGGGATATACAGTACAAACTGATGAGTAATCCACTCTGCATCCTGCTATTAAAGCAACACCTGGGTTCCCAATAACAACCAGAGAGCCAGAATATTAAATAATGATTTGTAATTTTAAAAGTAAGGCTTAAGATGGGTCTTTAAATAGGTCATTCCCTTCTCTGCTTTAAAATCTATTCAACTCAAGATAATGGAGCCAGGAAATACCAGATTTAAAGGGACCTGTCCCAGAGGCAGAGAAAACAGAATGCTGTAGGGGGACAGCCCTTGGGAGAATGAGAAGAGCATCTCTAGGCAAGAGTGGACAGTTCAGAGGGGACGCACAGCATCCAGGCAGCACTGGGAACGTCTGGGGCACTGGTCGCCATTCTGAGCTCTTGGGATCCTTACCCAACCCTGAGTGCTACACGACAGAAGTCCAGTTGTAAAGACAAACTTCAGGATTCATTTGGCTTCATATTGTTTATTAAAGTGGTGGAACCAAGCTTCTAATATTTGTTCATAGCAGCACAGTGATTTTCCTTTATTGATTTCTTTCAGTATTAGGTTTTGTTGCCATTTTGCACTTTAATATTTTAGCTTTATTCACACATCCAGTTTATTGAATTAGAGACACTTAATGCTTTAAGGAAACAGATGGACTCCAGGTCGACTTGACGGGCTGGGAGAGCAGGTAACATACTGCAGAGAAAACCTATCACTATGATACATGTCTTCTCCTTTAGATTTATGATTAAATCACTGATGTCAATAACATTACAAAAACCTTCAAAATATTTACTTAGCAGGTTTACTTCAGCCTGTGAAATTCTGCCAAAAGATCCTCTAGGGGAAGATTTTGAAAATTATCTTTTATGAGGAATCTCTAATTAAAGCAAAATCTTGTAGGATGAAAGGCAGTTTTGGTCACTAAATTGTTATAGATGTGTTTTTCTCTGGTTTATGTGAATTAAAAACTGTATAAATGTGCTAACCTGATGACCCTCTAGACATGTCCATCCTACAGCTCAGAAGTTTTGATTGTGATATGTTACATGGCAAAGGGGAATTTCAGTAGCAGATGAATTAAGGCTGCTGTGTGTGCATGTATGCGTAGGTGTGTCACACTCTTTGTGACCCCATGTGACCCCATGGACCCCATGGACCCCATGGACCCCATCCACCAGGCTCCCCTGTCCATGGGATTTTCCAGTCAAGATTATTGGATTGATAGTTAGCTAAATTCCATACAGGTAGGTCATACTGGATTGTGTGCCTGGGCCCAATGTAATCACAGGGGTCTTTAACTGTGGAAGAGAGGCTGGTGAAGAGGTCCGAGCAATGAGATACAAGAAGGACTCAACCTACTGTTGCTGGCGTTAAAGATGAAGAAAGAGGGTTATGAGCAGAGGAATGCAGGCAGCGTGTTGAAGCAGAAAAGGAGAATAAAGGAGCCGTCCCCTCAGTCTCCAGGGTGAAAAGCAGCTCTGCAGTCACCTGAGCGGTCAGTCACTCAGTCGCGTCTGACTCTTTGCAACCCCACGGACCATCGCTTGCCAGGCTGCTCTATCCATGGGATTCTCCAGGCAAGAATACTGGAGCGGGTACCCTTTCCCTTCTCCAGGGGATCTTCCCAACCCAGGGGTTGAACCTGGGTCTCCTGCTTTGCAGGCAGACTCTTTAACACCCAAGCCGCCACAGGAGCCCTCTTAGTCACCTCAGTTCGCCGAATGAGACGGCTTCAGTTTTCTGCCCTCCAAAACGGTAATGAGATAATAAATGCGTATGTGTTTTAATTGAACTACAATTGATGTGTTGGGTTAGTATCACGCATGCAGCACAGTAGTTCCAGATTCAGACATAACAAGGCGATCACCATGATGTCTATCACTATCTGCCACCATTTAGAGTTGTTACTATATCATCAACTGTACTGCACGTTCTCTTTTACATTCCCATGACTTACTTATAACTAGAAGTTTGTGCCTCTGAATTCCCTTCACCTGTTTTGCCCAAATCTTCCCCCTCTCTGACAACCACCAGATTGTTCTCTTTATCTATTAATCTATTGCTTTTTATTTTTTTAATTGCACATATAAGTGGTATCATATGGTATTTGTCCCTATTTGTCTATTTCATTTAGCATAATGCCCTCCAGGTCCACGCATGATGTTGAAGAAAGGGAAGATCCATTCTTCTTCAAGTCTGAGTAATACCCCGCTGGCTGTGCGTGTGTCCTTCAGTGCGTGTGGGCGTCGCCCCCTTGTGCGTTCGTGCATCAGTGGGCCCTGAGGTTGCTCCCGTGTCTTGGCCGCTGTTCACAGCGCTGCGGTGAGCATGGGGCGCGTATATCCTTTTCAAGGTCACGTTTCTGTTTTCCTGGGTGAACACCCAGGAGTGGAGTGGCTAGCTCAGATGGAGGTTCTCCTTTTATTTACAAGGGGAACCTCCATAGTGCTTTCCATAGTGGCAGGTATGAGATGGTATCTCACTACAGTTTGACTTGGCATTTCCCTGATTAGCGATGTTGAACATCTTTTCCTGTGCCTATTGGCCATCTCTCTGTCTTTGGGAAAACATTCTGGTCCTCTGCTCATTTTTAATATTGTTTATCTTAGGTATTAAGTTATATGAGTTCTTTGTACATTTTGGGTATTACCCTCTTATCAGACACATTGATTGCAAGTATCTTCTCCCATTCAGTAAGTGGCCTTTGTTTTGTTGCAAAAGCAACACCATGCAAAAGCTTTTTACCTCGATGTAATCCCATTTGTTTTTATTTTTGCTTTTGTTGCCCTTGATTGTGCAGTCAGATTCAACAAAATATCCCTAAGACTAATGTCAAAGAGCATATTATACCTATGCTTTCTTCTAGTTTTATGGATTCAGGTCCTACATTCAAGTCTTTAATCCATTTTGAGTTCATTTTTGTATACGGTATAAAATAATGGTCCAGGTTCGTTCTTTTGCGTGTAGCTGCCAGTTGTCACAATGCCTTTATGGAAGAGGGTGTGTCTTCCGCATTGTGTGTTCTTGCCTCCTTTGTCATAAATTGATTGTCCATATAAGGGAGGGTTCTTTTCTGGGCTCTGTGTTCCGTTCCACTGATCTGTTTCCATGCCAGTGCCACACTGGTTTCACTACTGTAGTTTTGCATGTAACAGAGCTTGAATTCAAAGCACGCAGTGTCTCCAGTTTCTTATTTCTTTCTCAGGATTGTCTGGCTGTTCGGAATCTTTTGTGATTCTATACAAATATTAGGATTATTTGTTCTACTTCTGTGAAAACGCTATTGATAGAGATTGCATCAAATCGTCTTTGTTTTTGCTTTGTATAGTATACACGTTTTAACAGTATAAATTCTTCCAATCCATTCAGAATCTTATGGTTTTCCAAATATAGGTCTTTCACCTCCTTCATTAAATTTATTCTGAGGTATTTATTCTTTTGAATGCAATTGTAAATAGAATGATTTTCCTGATTTCTCTTTCTGGTAGTTCGCTGTTAGCATATAAAAATGCAACACATTTCTGTTTGTTACTTTTGTACTCTGACTTTACTGAATTCACTTATTCTAATAGCTTTTAGGTGGAGTCTTAGGGTTTTCTATATATAATATGTCATCTGCCAACAGTGTCCATTTTACCTCTTCCTTCCAGTGTGCATGCTTTTATTTCTTTTTCTTTTATCACTCTTGTGGCTTGGGCTTCCAATAAGAAGTAAAAAGTGGTGAGAGTGGCCATCCTTGTCTTATTTCTGGTCTTGAAAGACAAGCTTTCAATTTTTCATTGTTGAGTATGATGGTAGCTGTGGGTTTGTCATAAATGGCCTTTATTAGGATATGTTTCCTCTATACTAATTTTCAGAGATTTTATCATAAATGGTATTGAATTTTCTGCATCTATTGATATGCTCATGATTTTTATCATTTATTTTGCTAATGTGGTATATCCTGTTGATTGATATTCAAGTGTTCAACTCTCCTTGCATTCTTGAATGATATTTTTTATATTATTGAATTCAGTTTGCTAATATTTGCTGGAGGATTTTTCCATCTGTGTTCATCAAGGATATTGGCCTGTAATTTTCTTTGTATTTTTGTAGTATTTTTGCCTATTTTTGGTATTATGGTAATGCTGAACTCATAACATTAGTTTAGAAGCTTTTCTTTTTCTTCAACTTTTTGGAAGAGTTTGAGGATAGGTATTAACTCTTCTGTATTAATAATTGTTTTGTAAAATTCACCTGTGAAGACATCTTGACCTGGACTTTTGTCTGTTGAGAGTTTTTTGTTTACCTGTTTAATTTCATAGCTAGTAAAAGCGCTATTCAGATTTTCTATTTCTCTCTCAGTCTTAGAAGAGTATGTGTTTCTAGGACATTGTCCCCCCTAGGTTTTCCAAGTTTTGGGCATATAACTATTTGCAGCAGTCTTGTGATATTTGTATTTCTGTGGTATTAGTTGTAACTTCTGTTTCATGTCTGATTTTAGTTTTTAGTCCTTTTCTTTTTTGTTCTTGGTGAATCTGTTTAAAGGTTTGCCAATTTTATCTTTTCAAAGAATCATCTCCTAAGTTTCACTGGTCTTTTCATTTTTTTAGTCTCTGCTTCATTTATTTCCATTCTGATATTTTTTATTTCCTTCCTTTGGGCTTTGTCTTTTTATTCTTTTTCTAGTTCCTTTAAATATCAGGTAAGACAGTTGTTTAGAGATTTTTCTTCTTTTTTAAAGTAGATTTATGTCAGTATAAACTCCCTGTTTGAACTGCTTTTGCTGCGTCCTACATATTTTGGAAGGCTGTGTTATTTTTTTAGGCATTTTAAAATTTCCTCTTTATTTGTTGATTCATTTATTATTCAGTAGTGTATTGTAACCTCCATGGGTTTGTGCTTTTTTGAGTTTTCTACTTATAGTCGTTTTCTAGTTTTATACTATTATCATCATAAAAGATGCTTGATAAAATTTCTGTCTTTTTAAGTTTCTTGGGACTTGAATTGCAACCTAATATTTGATCTGCACTTGTGAATGTCTCATGTGTACTTGAAAATAATGTGTATTCTGGCGTCTGGGGGTGGAATGTTCTGTATGTACACACACATAGATACAGATATGTGGACATAGATATAGGGCTCATTTGGTGTAATATGTCATTTAGGGCCGTGTTAAGTTGCTTCCGTGCCGGCTGACTCTTTGTGACCCTATAGACTGCAGCCAACCAGGCTCCTCTGTCCATAGGATTCTCCAGGCAAGAAGACTGGAGAGGGTTGCCAGGCCCTCCTCCAGGGGATCTTCTGGACCTGGGGATCAAACCCACATCTCCCGTGGCTCCTGCCTTGCACACGGATCCTTTACCACTGGACCACCTGGGTAGACGGCCAGCGTTTCCTTGTTAATTTTCTGCCTGGAGAATCTTATTCGTTGCTGTAAACGGGGTATTAAAATTCCCTACTGTTACTGTTTTCAACTTCTCTTTTTACGTCTGTCAGTATTTCCTTTATATGTGTAGATTTTCCGATATTGGGTGATCGAGCATTTATAATTGGGGTGTCTTACTGTTGGATTAACCCGTTTATCATCGTGTGACATCTTTTCTGTCCCCAGCCACAGCCTTTGCTGAGAGTCTGTTCTGCCCATGCATCGCTGCTCCACCTTTCCTTCTGCCTCTGTGTGGTGGGACATTCTCCCCATGCCTTCATTTTCAGTCTGCATGTGTCTTTGGATCTGTAGTGAATCTTTTAGGCAACATATGCATGGGTCATGCTTCTCTTTCTTTTTTTTTTTTTAATTTATTTATTTTTTTAATTACAGTACTGCATTTGTTTTGCCATACATTGACATGTATTAGCCACAGGTGAACACAATCTCCCAATGCCGAAGCCCCCTCCCACCTCCCACCCCACACCATCTACCTGAATCATCCTGTGCACCAGCCCCATGCATCCTGCATCCTGCATTGAACATTGGCACTTCGTTTCTTACAAGATAGTATACGTTTCAATGCCATTCTCCTAAACCATCCCACCCTTTCCCTCTCCCCCAGAGTCCAAAGGTCCGTTCTATACCTCTGTGTCTCTTTTGTTGTCTCACATATAGGGTCATCATTACTATCTTCTAAATTCCATATATATGTGTCAGTATACTGTATTGGTGTTTTTCTTTCTGGCTTACTTCACTCTGTATAATCGGTTCCAATTTCATCCATCTCATTAGAACTGAGTCAAATTTATTCTTTTTAAGGGCTGAGTAGTACTCCATTGTGTATATGTACCACAGCTTTCTTATCCATTCATCTGTTGATGGACATCTAGGTTGCTTCCATGTCCTGGCTATTATGAACTGTGCTGCGATGAACATTGGGGTACATGTGTCTCTTTCAATTCTGGTTTCCTCGGTGTGTATGCCCAGCAGTGGGATTGCTGGGTCATAAGGCAGTTCTATTTGCAATTTTTTAAGGAATCTCCACACTGTTTTCCAAAGTGGCTGTACTAGTTTGCATTCCCACCAGCAGTGTAAGAGGGTTCCCTTTTCTCCACATCCTCTCCAGCATTTATTGCTTGTAGACTTTTGGATCGCAGCCATTCTGACTGGTGTGAAATGGTACCTCATTGTGGTCTTGATTTGCATTTCTCTGATAATGAGTGATGTTGAACATCTTTTCATGTGTTTGTTAGCCATCCGTATGTCTTCTTTGGAGAAGTGCCTATTTAGTTCTTTGGCCCATTTTTTGATTGGATCGTTTATTTTTCTGGAGTTGAGCTGCATAAGTTGCTTGTATATCTTTGAGATTAGTTGTTTGTCAGTTGTTTCATTTGCTATTGTTTTCTCCCATTCAGAAGGCTGTCTTTTCACCTTGCTTATAGTTTCCTTTGTTGTGCAGAAGCTTTTAATTTTAATTAGATCCCATTTGTTTATTTTTGCTTTTATTTCCAGTATACTGGGAGGTGGATCATAGAGGATCCTGCTGTGAGTTATGTCGGAGAGTGTTTTGCCTATGTTCTCCTCTAGGAGTTTTATAGTTTCTGGTCTTACATTTAGATCTTTAATCCATTTTGAGTTTATTTTTGTGTATGGTGTTAGAAAGAGGTCTAGTTTCATTCTTTTACAAGTGGTTGACCAGTTTTCCCAGCACCACCTGTTAAAGAGACTGTCTTTACTCCATTGTATATTCTTGCCTCCTTTGTCGAAGATAAGGTGTCCATAGGTGTGTGGATTTATCTCTGGGCTTTCTATTTTGTTCCATTGATCTATATTTCTGTCTTTGTGCCAGTACCATACTGTCTTAATGACTGTGGCTCTGTAGTAGAGCCTGAAGTCAGGCAAGTTGATTCCTCCAGTTCCATTCTTCTTTCTCAAGATTGCTTTGGCTATTCGAGGTTTTTTGTATTTCCATACAAATCTTGAGATTATTTGATCTAGTTCTGTGAAAAATACTGCTGGTAGCTTGATGGGAATTGCATTGAATCTGTAGATTGCTTTAGGTAGTATACTCATTTTCACGATATTGACTCTTCCAACCCATGAGCATGGTATATTTCTCCATCTATTAGTGTCCTCTTTGATTTCTTTCATCAGTGTTTTATAGTTTTCGATATATAGGTCTTTAGTTTCTTTAGGTAGGAATATTCCTAAGTATTTTATTCTTTTCGTTGCAATGGTGAATGGAATTGTTTCCTTAACTTCTTTTTCTACTTTCTCATTATTAGTGTATAGGAATGCAAGGGATTTCTGAGTGTTGATTTTATATCCTGCAACTTTACTATATTCATTGATTAGCTCTAGTAGTTTTCTGGTCGAGTCTTTAGGATTTTCTATGTAGAGGATCATGTCATCTGCAAACAGTGAGAGTTTTACTTCTTCTTTTCCAATTTGGATTCCTTGTATTTCTTTTTCTGCTCTGATCGCTGTGGCCAAAACTTCCAGTACGATGTTGAAGAGTAGTGGTGAAAGTGGACACCCTTGTCTTGTTCCTGACTTTAGGGGAAACGGTTTCAATTTTTCACCATTGAGGATAATGTTAGCTGTGGGTTTGTCATATATAGCTTTTATTATGTTGAGGTATGTTCCTTCTATTCCTGCTTTCTGGAGAGTTTTTATCATAAATGGATGTTGAATTTTGTCAAAGGCTTTTTCTGCATCTATTGAGATAATCATATGATTTTTATTTCTCAGTTTGTTAATGTGATGAATTACATTGATTGACTTGCGGATATTGAAGAATCCTTGCATCCCTGGGATAAAGCCCACTTGGTCATGGTGTATGATCTTTTTAATGTGTTGCTGGATTCTGATTGCTAGGATTTTGTTGAGGATTTTTGCATCTATGTTCATCAGTGATATTGGCCTGTAGTTTTCTTTTTTTGTGGTGTCTTTGTCAGGTTTTGGTATTAGGGTGATGGTGGCCTCATAGAATGAGTTTGGAAGTTTACCTTCCTCTGCAATTTTCTGGAATAGTTTCAGTAAGATAGGTGTTAGCTCTTCTCGAAATTTTTGGTAGAATTCAGCTGTGAAGCCGTCTGGACCTGGGCTTTTGTTTGCTGGAAGATTTCTGATTACAGTTTCAATTTCCATGCTTGTGATGGGTCTGTTAAGATTTTCTATTTCTTCCTGGTTGAGTTTTGGAAAGTTGTACTTTTCTAAGAATTTGTCCATCTCTTCCAAGTTGTCCATTTTATTGGCATATAGTTGCTGATAGTAGTCTCTTATGATTCTTTGTATTTCTGAGTTGTCTGTCGTGATCTCTCCATTTTCATTTCTAATTTTGTTGATTTGATTTTTTTCTCTTTGTTTCTTGATGAGTCTGGCTAATGGTTTGTCAATTTTATTTATCCTTTCAAAGAACCAGCTTTTTGCTTTGTTGATTTTTGCTATGGTCTCTTTTGTTTCTTTTGCATTTATTTCTGCCCTAATTTTTAGGATTTCTTTCCTTCTACTAACTCTGGGGTTCTCTATTTCTTCCTTTTCTAGTTGCTTTAGGTGTAGAGTTAGGTTATTTATTTGACTTTTTGCTTGTTTCTTGAGGTATGCCTGTATTGCTATGAACTTTCCTCTTAGGACTGCTTTTATAGTGTCCCAAAGGTTCTGTGTAGTTGTGTTTTCATTTTCATTCGTTTCAATGCATATTTTGATTTCTTTTTTGATTTCTTCTGTGATTTGTTGATTATTCAGAAGGGTGTTGTTCAGCCTCCAAATGTTGGAATTTTTAATAGTTTTTCTCCTATAATTGAGATCCAGTCAGCCACCCAGTGATTATTAATTGGCCCCTTTATTCCATTTATCTGGGCTTCCCAGGCGGCTTGGTGGTAAAGAGTCTGCCTGCCAGTGCAAGAGACGTGGATTTGGTCCCTGGGTTGGGAAGACCCCTTGGAGAAGGAAATGACAGCCCATTCCAATATTCTTGCCTGGAAAATCCCATGGACGGCAGAGTCTTATGGGCTACAGTCCATGGGGTCACAGAGTCAGACATGACTGAATGGCTGAGCATACATGCACTTCTGTTTACATTTAAAGTGCTTGTTGATAAATGTGTACTTGTTGCCATTTTGTTAACTATTTTTCTGGTTGCTTTTGTAATTTTGTCTGTTCCTTTTCTATTCTCTTGCTCTCTCCTTTTTTGATGTAATGACTTTCTTTAATGTGTTTGGGTTTCTCTTCATTTTTTGTGCATCTGTTATAGACTGTGTTTATGTTTGCATGAGGTTCATGTATAATAATCGATGTATATATTAGTCTATTCCAACCTGAAGTATGAACACCTTCTAGAAACATTGCGTTTTATGTCTTTCCCCTTGCATTTTGCATTTTTGATCACATCTTTATATTTTTGTGTGCCCTTTAACTGATTATTGTCGTTACAGCTGATTTCACTACATTTGCCTTTTAACCTTTATATTGGCTTTGTAGGCAGTTGATCCACTACCTTTACTGTCTGTTTGCTTTTACTGGTGAGATTTTTCCTTTCATATATTTTATTATTTCTAACTATGGCCTCTTTATTTCTGCTTAAAGAAAATGCTTTAACATTTCTTATATGACTGATATAGTGGTGATGAAATCATGTAACTGATGCTCTGCTGGAAAACTCCATATATTTCCTTTAACTCTGTATAATAGCCTTTCTGGATAGACCGCTCTTGGTTTTTAAGTTTTTTATTTTTATTTTATATTGGAGTACAGTTGATTAACAATGTTGTATTAGTTTCTGGTGTAGAGCAAAATAATTCAGTTATACATATACACATATCTATATTTTTCAGGTTCCTTTCCCATTTAATTTATTACAGAATATTGAGCAGAGTCCCTGCATTGTACAGTAGATCCTTGTTGGCTATCTTAAATGTAGTAGCATGTACACATCAATCCCAAACTCCTCGTTCACCCTCCTCACCCCAGTTCCCCCTTTGGGAGCCATAAGCTTGTTTTCTGAATCTGCATATTCCTATTTGTTTCAGGAAAAACTCACTCAGGGCTCTTTTTTTATAGCCAAAATGAAAAGAATTCTGCCAACACCTTGAGTGAGGTTGAAAGCTGACTCTGAGCCTTTGCATGAGGACGCAGCCTACAAACACCTTGATTGTAGCCTGTGAGCCCTTGAGCAGAGGACCCAGTTAAGTCACGCCTAGACTTTTAACCACAGAAACCATAAGATAAAACATGTGTCCTGCGTTAA
The DNA here is from genome assembly GCA_006410535.1 of Litocranius walleri. Lineage (NCBI taxonomy): Eukaryota > Metazoa > Chordata > Mammalia > Artiodactyla > Bovidae > Litocranius > Litocranius walleri. Next base: position 1,118,141 of record SJYG01000683.1, read on the forward strand.
GCTGCTCAACTTGTGTCATTAGTTACACAGCAATAGAAAACTAGTACACCTGGGAAGACGGCCCCTCCCAGCAGCAGCTCCCTGCTCGGAAGTCAGTTCCGATGCTCGTTCAGTGGGGACCCGACCTCTGCTCTGCAGGCCTGGCTTCAGCTCCGCTTTGCTCCACCACGGTGCCCCTTCTGCCAGGCTCCTTGGTCATCCTGCAGCCACTTCTTGATCTCATCTGTGCCCCAGAAGAACCAGGTAAAGTTGCTCAGAAATGCTAAATCTTAGTACCTTTCTTTGACCAAACCACCCTGGCAGATTGACATCGCACCTCCTTGAGCTGGTGTGAGAGCCACACGAGGGCCATCATTTTCAGAAATCTGCAACAAAATGGGGCCAGATTTTCTTCTGCCTTCAGTGGTATCTTTACTTGTTCAATGCACAGAAATCAGGACACACATTCTGGTAGTCTTTCTCCTTTTCTCTTCCTCTATAATCTCCTTGGGGAGATAAGGGTGAAACCTCTTTTCCTGCCCCGTCCTCTCCCAGCAGCACATTCTTTCTTTGATAGAACAGGCCTTCATCATTACAGAAAGTTTTCTACTCTAGGGGAGAATTCCATGAATTTGGCAACTCCAGGTTGAATCGGCAGCTCCAGGCTTGGTTTCTGATATATTAAAGGAGGAGATAAAGATTTTATACTCCCTCGTTCATTTGTTCATTCGTCCACTATATATTTGTTGAATGTCTGCTCTTTGTTGAGAGTCTGTTACTGGGCTCTGTTCATAGGGGACGCAGCCATAAACAAAACAAAATACCATTCTCCTGAAGAGTATCCAGAAGGAACGCCTGACATTCAAAGTTATTTCTGCTGCATAATCTTATTTTGCATACTAGAAGCTGGAAGTCACTTCATTCTTTCTCTTTGCATCCCTAAAAAAGCAATGCATTTGTTTGTTTGGGGCTGTGCCTGGTCTTTGTTGCTGCACCGGTGTTTCCTCTAGTTGTGGCAAGCAGGGGCTCCTGTCTCATACAGTGGGCGGGCTTCTTGTTGCAGTGGCTCCTCTTGTTGAGCATGGGCTCTCGGATGCACAGGCTCAATAGCTGTGGTGCATGGCTTTGTCGCTGTGCAGCACGTTCAGTCTTGCTGGACCAGGGATCAAACCTTGCCTCCTGCACTGGCAGGTGGCCTCCTTACCACTGAGCCTCCAGGGAAGCCCTTATTTGCATCTTTGAGTGAGAAAATCCTTCTCTCTACCCCCTCCCCCAGCCAGATGCCAGTCAACATGATGGTCTCATACTCAAAAAGTCAGAGTAAAAAGCACATTAATAGCTTTCAAAATACTGCAATCATTGAAAATGTTTCAGTTCAGTTCACTCAGTCGTGTCTGACTGTTTGCGACCCTATGGACTGCAGCACGCCAGGCCTCCCTGTCCATCACCAGCTCCCGGAATTTACCCAAATTCATGTCCATCGAGTCGGTGATGCCATCCAACCATCTCATTCTCTGCCATCCCCTTCTCCTCCCGGCCTTCAATTTTTCTCAACATAGGGGTCTTTTTTGATGAGTCAGTTCTTCACGTCAAGTGGTCAAAGTATTGGAAGTGATTATTCCTTGCAAATTTAGTGTTAGAAAATGTTTTTTAAAATATTTTTCATTCTTATTGTTTCTTTTATTTTTTTATTATGTTTTTTAAATATAAATTTATTTAATTGGAGGCTAATTACAATATTGTAGTGGTTTTGCCATACATTGACATGAATCTGGCACGGGTGTACACATGTTCCCCATCCTGAACCCCCCTCCCACGTCCATCCCCATGCCATCCCTTGGGTCATCCCAGTGCACCAGCCTCGAGCACCCTGTCTTATGCATCGAACCTGGACTGGTGATCTGATTCACATATGATGATATACATGTTTCAGTGCCATTCTCCTAAACCATCCCACCCTCACCCTCTCCCACAGAGTCCAAAAGACTGTTCTATACATCCGTGTCTCATTTGCTGTCTTGCATACAGGGTTATCGTTACCATCTTTCTAAAGTCCATATATATGCGTTAGTATACTGTATTGGTGTTTTTCTTTCTGACTTCACTCTGTATAATTGGCTCCAGTTTCATCCACTTCATTAGAAATGATTCAAATGTATTCTTTTTAAGGGCTGAGTAATACTCCATTGTGTATATGTACCACAGCTTGCTTATCCATTCATCTGCTGATGGACATCTAGGTTGCTTCCATGTCCTGGCTATTATAAACAGTGCTGCGATGAACATTGGGGTACACGTGTCTCTTTCAATTCTGGTTTCCTCGGTGTGTATGCCCAGCAGTGCAATTGCTGGGTCATAATGCAGTTCTATTTCCAGTTTTTTAAGGATCTCCACACTGTTCTCCATAGTGGCTGCACTAGTTTGCATTCCCACCAACAGTGTAAGAGAATTCCCTTTTCTCCACACCTTCTCCAGCATTTATTGCTTGTAGACTTTTGGATCACAGACATTCCAGCTGACGTGAAATGGTACTGCATTGTGGTTTTGATTTGCATTTCTCTGATAATGAGTGATGTTGAGCATCAATTAATGTGTTTAGTTCTTTGGCCCATTTTTTGATTGGGTCATTTATTTTTCTGGAATTGAGCTGCAGGAGTTGCTTGTGTATTTTTGAGATTAATTCTTTGTCAATTGCTTTGTTTGCTATTATTTTCTCCCATTCTGAAGGCTGTCTTTTCACCTTGCTTATAGTTTCCTTTGTTGTGCAGAAGCTTTTAAGTTTAATTCGGTCCCATTTGTTTATTTTTGCTTTTATTTCCAATATTCTGGGAGGTAGGTCATAGAGGATCCTGCTGTTATTTATGTCCGAGAGTGTTTTGCCTATGTTCTCTGGAGTTATTGTGGACAGTTTGGGGTCAGTTCATTTTCAGATAGTTCCTTGATCCGGCTTATACTTCTCAAGATCTGTAGGCCCCTTCCTATGTGGCTGGTGCCAACTGCAGGGTTTTAATCTGCTGCACCTGTCACTTCCAAAGCGGTGCCCTCCGTTTGTTTTAGCTTCTGTTTGCTGGTGTCCTCAGTGTCTGATTTCTGCCCTGACACAAGGGGGCGGTGGTGGATGCTTTTTTAGGCTGACTTGTTCAGCCGCGCTGTGGGCAGGGAGGGACACTGCAGCAAATAACTGCCTGTGCAGGCGGGCGCAGCGTTTCAGCCCCGCGGGGTGTGCCCCCGCTCCAGCGAGTGAGCGGTCATGGTCTACGCTGCTCAGCCCCCAGGTGGCTCTGCGGGGAACTGTCTGAGGCGGGCCCTGGGTTGCGTGCACGTCCCAGGTCTAAGCCGCTCAGGTTCAGATCTCGGGTACTTCTCAAAGGCGCAGACTCAGTTGGGCCCACATTTGTGCCCTTCCCGGCCAAGCAGCTCAGGCGACCGGGTGCATGGCGAGCGCAGTCACCGCCAGGCGGGGAGCACGTCTTAGCGCCTCCGCCGCCCCAGAGGCTCGGTTTTCTGGTGTGCAACCTGCGCGCCTTCTCAGGTGTGCCGCGTGTCTCCTGGGGAGCTGACCTCTGGCTGCAACCCTCCCGGCGGGTGTCGACCATCCCGAATCCCAGGAAGTCTTGGTTAGCAACGAAGCCTGCTTGCAGTTTGGCAGAGGATGCCTCTCTGGGGCCCGATTGCCTCTCCCGGCTCCGTCTGCCCTCGCGGGCCTGTCTCCGGCAGGGATGGGCCGTTGGCAGCCAGCTGCCTCTGCTTGGTCCTTTGATCTGTGAGCGGGCCTGGCAGTGTCTTAGGTTAGGGCTTTTCCAGGGATGGCTGTCCCACAGTCTAGGTTGCTATCTCAAGTTAGTTCCCTCGGATCGCCCTTGGGGCATTCAGGCCCGTCCTTACCCCAAGCAATGCAGCCCGCGCCTCCCTGTCCAGCCCGCTTGCTAGTGGCTCATGCGAGCGACTGGGCTGCTGCTCAGCTGGGAGTTGCCGTTAGGCACGTGATCTGTGGGGTTTCATTATTTGTTTATTTATTTCTCCTCCCCGTTTTGTTGCCCTCTGAGATTCCAAGGCTCGCCACAGACGCGCCAGTGAGAATGTTTCCTGGTGTTTGGAAACGTCTCTCTTTTTTAAGATTCCCTTCCCTGGACGGATCTCCATCCTGACCTCTTTTGTCTCTCTTTTTATCTTTTATATTTTGTCCTACCTCCTTTTGAAGACAATGGGCTGCCTTTCTGGGTGTCTGATGTCCTCTGCCAGCATTCAGAAGTTGTTCTGTGGAATTCGCTCAGCGTTCAAATCTGTATTCCTGTTTATAGTAAGTTCATTTGTATAACTTTTTTTAGATTCCACATATAAGCAAAATCATATGATATTTGTCTTTCTCCATCTCACTTCAGGAAATATGATAATTTCCAGGTCTATCCATGTTGTTGCAAATGGCATTATTTCACTCTTTTTATGGCTGGGTAATATTCCAGTAATATTCCACATCTTTATCCATTCCTCTGTTAATGGACACCTAGGTTGCTTCTGTGTCTTAGTTATTATAATAGCACTGTGGTGAAGAGCTGGGTACATATATCTTTTCAAATTATGATTTTCTCCAGATATATGCCCAGGAGTGGGATTGCTGGCTCGTATGATAGCTTTGTTTTTAGTTTTATAAAGAAATTCCATACAGTCCTCCACAGTAGATGTACTGATTTACATTCCCACCAGCCGTGTAGGAGAGTTCCCTTCCCTGCATGTCCTCTCCGGCATGTTTTTGTAGACATTTTATGAGGGACAGTCTGAGTGGTGTGAGTTGATGGCTCCTTGTAGTTTTGATTTGCATTTCTCCAATGATTAGAGATGCTGAGCATCTTTTTGTGTGCCTGTTGGCCATCTGTATGGTTTTTGTTGTTGTTAAATATTTATTCAGGTCTTCTGCCTAATTTTGGATTTTTTTGTTTGTTTGTTTGTTTTTGACCTGCATGAGCTGTATGTAAAATCTGCAGATTAATCCATTTTCTTTTGCATTGTTTGCAAATATTTTCTCCCATTCTGTGGATTGTCTTTTAATTTTTTTATGGTTTCCTTTGCTGTGCAAAGCTTTTAAATTTAACTAGACCCCATTTGTTTATTTTTGTTTTCATTTCCATTACTCTAAGAGATAGATTGAAAAAGATATTGCTGTGATTTACATCAAAGTGTATTCTGCCTATATTTTCCTCTGAGTTATATAGTGTCAGGTCTTAGATTTAGCCCTTTAATCCATTTTGAGTTCATTTTTGTGTGTGCTATTAAAGAATGTTCTACTTTAATTTTTTAATGTGTATAAGTCCAGTTCTCCCGGCACCATTTAGTGAAGACACTGTCTTTTCTCCATTGTATTGTCTTGCTTTGTTACAGATTAATTGACCATAGGTGTGTGAGTTTACATCTGGGCCGTCTGTCCTGCTCCATTGATGCATATTTCTGGTTTTTGTGCCAGTGCCATATTGTTTTGATGACAATAGCTTTGTAGTATAGTCTCAAGTCAGGGAGTCTGATTCCTCCAGTTCCATTTCTCTTTCTCTGTATTGCTTTGGCTGTCTGGGGTCTTTTGTGTCTCCATACGACATTTGAAACCCTTCATGTTTTTCAGCTCTAATTTTGTCCTACCTCCTTTTGAAGACAATGGGCTGCCTTTCTGGGTGTCTGATGTCCTCTGCCAGCATTCAGAAGTTGTTCTGTGGAATTCGCTCAGCGTTCAAATCTGTATTCCTGTTTATAGTAAGTTCATTTGTATAACTTTTTTTAGATTCCACATATAAGCAAAATCATATGATATTTGTCTTTCTCCATCTCACTTCAGGAAATATGATAATTTCCAGGTCTATCCATGTTGTTGCAAATGGCATTATTTCACTCTTTTTATGGCTGGGTAATATTCCAGTAATATTCCACATCTTTATCCATTCCTCTGTTAATGGACACCTAGGTTGCTTCTGTGTCTTAGTTATTATAATAGCACTGTGGTGAAGAGCTGGGTACATATATCTTTTCAAATTATGATTTTCTCCAGATATATGCCCAGGAGTGGGATTGCTGGCTCGTATGATAGCTTTGTTTTTAGTTTTATAAAGAAATTCCATACAGTCCTCCACAGTAGATGTACTGATTTACATTCCCACCAGCCGTGTAGGAGAGTTCCCTTCCCTGCATGTCCTCTCCGGCATGTTTTTGTAGACATTTTATGAGGGACAGTCTGAGTGGTGTGAGTTGATGGCTCCTTGTAGTTTTGATTTGCATTTCTCCAATGATTAGAGATGCTGAGCATCTTTTTGTGTGCCTGTTGGCCATCTGTATGGTTTTTGTTGTTGTTAAATATTTATTCAGGTCTTCTGCCTAATTTTGGATTTTTTTGTTTGTTTGTTTGTTTTTGACCTGCATGAGCTGTATGTAAAATCTGCAGATTAATCCATTTTCTTTTGCATTGTTTGCAAATATTTTCTCCCATTCTGTGGATTGTCTTTTAATTTTTTTATGGTTTCCTTTGCTGTGCAAAGCTTTTAAATTTAACTAGACCCCATTTGTTTATTTTTGTTTTCATTTCCATTACTCTAAGAGATAGATTGAAAAAGATATTGCTGTGATTTACATCAAAGTGTATTCTGCCTATATTTTCCTCTGAGTTATATAGTGTCAGGTCTTAGATTTAGCCCTTTAATCCATTTTGAGTTCATTTTTGTGTGTGCTATTAAAGAATGTTCTACTTTAATTTTTTAATGTGTATAAGTCCAGTTCTCCCGGCACCATTTAGTGAAGACACTGTCTTTTCTCCATTGTATTGTCTTGCTTTGTTACAGATTAATTGACCATAGGTGTGTGAGTTTACATCTGGGCCGTCTGTCCTGCTCCATTGATGCATATTTCTGGTTTTTGTGCCAGTGCCATATTGTTTTGATGACAATAGCTTTGTAGTATAGTCTCAAGTCAGGGAGTCTGATTCCTCCAGTTCCATTTCTCTTTCTCTGTATTGCTTTGGCTGTCTGGGGTCTTTTGTGTCTCCATACGACATTTGAAACCCTTCATGTTTTTCAGCTCTGTATGATAGCCTTTCTGGGTAGACTACTCTTGCTTGTACATTCTCTCTTTTCAGTACTTAGAATATATTGTGCTGCTCCCTTCTGCTCTGTAAAGTTCCTGCTTAAAATTCAGCTGATGGTTTTATGGAGGTTTCCTTGTACTTAACTAGTTATTTTTCTCTTGCTGGTTTTGAGAATCTCTCTTTATGTTTAACTTTGAAGTTTTAATTATAATGTCTCTGTTTCCTGGACTTGGATGCCTGCTTCCTTTACCAAGTTAGGGACGTTTTCAGCCATTATTTCTTGAAATACGTCTTCTGCCCTTTTTCCTTTCTCTTCTCCTTCAAGGAACCCTATAATAAGAGTGTTAGTATGCTTGATGTTATTCCAGAGATCCTTTAAGCCAGGCTCCCCAACCTCCAGGATCTAACTCCTGATGATCTGAGGTGGAGCTGATGTAACAATCATAGAAATAAAGCACACAATAAAAGTAACGTGCTTGGATCATTCTGAAACCACCCCCTCCCAGTCCATGGGAAAGGCTGTTTTCCATGAAAGCCATCCCTGGTGCCTAAACGGTTGGGGATCATTGCTTTAAATGATTCCCTTTTCTTCTTTTTTTGCTTTGCAATTTGGTGATTTCCTCTACCCTTTCTTCGAGATCACTGATCCATTCTTCTGCATTATCTAATTGCTGTTGATTCCATGTAGTGTATTTTTCATTTCAGTTATGGTATCCTTCAACTCTTACTGGTTCTTTTTTTTAACTCTTGGGTACCGTGCTTATCCATTCTTCACCCAAGCTCAGTGAGCATACTTACGACATCTATTTTGACTCCTTTATTAGGAGACTGCATGCATGCTCAGTTGCTAAATTGTGTCTGACGTGGTGACCCCACAGGCTATAGCCCACTAAGCTCCTCTGTCCATGGGGTTTCCCAGGCAAGAATCCTGGGGTGGGCTGCCACTTCCTTCTCCAGGAGATCTTTTCAGAGACTATGCATCTCTGTTTTGTTTCGTTCTTTTTCTCTGGGGCTGTCTTGCCCTTTCATTTGAAACATATTTCTTTGTCCTCTCACCCTGCCCATTCTGTATGCTTATTTCCGTGTATTCAATAGTTCAGCTCCGTCTCCCATTTTTGAAGGGATGGGTTTATGTAGAAGGTTCTCTGTGGGGCTCAGGAGAGCAACCCCCCATGGTCACCAGAGCCAGGGACTCCAGGGTGTCCCTGCGTGGATTACAGGCACCCTCCATTAGAGGTGGTCCGTGGTTGCTGTAGGTGCGTTGGTGGGTGGGGCTGGCCAGTGTGACTGTCTGTGACGCCTGGTTTCTGCAGGCAAACTGGTTGCCTATAAACATGTTCTTTTAAGCCACTATCTTCGTAGTTACTAATCACAGCAGCCATAGAAAACTAACGTAATGCATGATCTTCAAGATGACATTGATTATAACTTGAAGTAGAAGTTCATAATGGAGTGCTTCCTCATGAATAAAGATGTCTATATTTTAAATAATACAGTATTTCCTCATGATTAAATCCTGTTTTGTGTGAGTTACAATTAAACTATCATGTGTAGACCTTTGACTTTTTTAATTTAAAAGTTCTGTGCACTCTGTAGTCTTATACTCTTCTTTCGGTTCAGAGAAAGTGAAACTTCCAAATCTTATATCTCTTTATTAGTAGTAAAATAATAATAAAAAAATTGTCCATATATATTTCTTCCTTGATAATAACAATTTCTAGTTGCTCTTTCTTGAACTAACTCACCTACTTCCCGGGAATAGAAAATAGAAAATTAAGCAAGGGAAACTTTGCAATGTTATAATCACAGTATTCACTCTATTTCTGAACTATCATTTCATTAAAAATAATAATAAAGCAAGCAAAGGTAGATTTCCTTTAGTTATTTCTTTTAATTCGTGGTTTCAAAATATCACAACTACCTAAACAATCCTGTTTTAAACCTCAAAACTGACTTAGGAATCCCTTGCATACTGAGTATATTTTTTGGATGTTGTATTCACTAACAAATTTTCTAAAATTTTGAGAGAGTGCTTACCGATAAAAAGCACTTTTTTTTCACATTTTCATGCTGCCCGTCTGGGACTGAGAAACTTGGACCCGCCAGCTCCAGCTCTTGGGTAAAATCGTATCAGTACAGGAGGGAGCAGCCCCATGAAAGAGGCTGTGTCAGCAGCTCTGCGCACATTCTTATTTGTAGTGATCCCTAAGTGTGCCATAAAACGTCTATTGTAAGCTGAAACTTGACACACCAGAACCTCGGCCTAGGAGCAGTTTTATTTTTCTTCAATTTGGAGGAAAGCATCTCAATGGATTGAATTTCCAGAAACATTAGAAGTTAGGTGTTACAAAGATTCCCTGTGTTTTCTTATAATAAGATAGCTGGCTTCTTTTAATTACAGAAAAGAAGGATGATGCTTTTACTGTGGCTCCCTCCCAGCCAGAAAGGGCCATAGGTTGACTTATTTGTTGGTTAACCAGTGGCTGTGAAAACACCGCACTGCTGTCTGTTAAAATAATGATTAAATGACGTGAAGTTGCAATTTACAAAGAAAGTCTTTTACAGCAAACACTCCCCTAAAAAGACCATACAAAATCGTGTCTAATAATCTGTCAGGCCAAATGAAAATAGTATCTAAAATGAAACACAACCATATTACCAGCTTGAACTAAATGACAAGGGGCAAAGGCCAAACTGAATTCGTCTGAACTTGCAATCTTTTTAAAGGGATGAACATCATTAAAAGGAGAACGAAAGCTCAAAATAGGCAAGGAGATTAAAAGAGACTGTTGTTTTAAATGAACTCAAAACTCTAGGCCTACACAGATGATACACCAGAACAATGAAAAAACTTAAGATGGAATTGCAAAACCACACTGTATCTGAGGAAACGTGGAAGTTGCCAGAGAACTTAAAAGGGCCAGTGTTGCCCGGGCATCACAAAAGGAAGAGACGGGTTTAGAAAATGACAAATCAGGAATAGGTTGTCTGTCTTCAGAAATATTATAGGAAAAAAATCGGCAAAAATCAAAGGAAAGCGTTGCTTGTCAGGAATCCTTATGAACGGTCCCCTTCTGCTGCGCCCTTCCGCACCTGCTCACTGGCAGTTCCTCACCTGCCGCTCCGCGCTGCCCCCCATTTCTCCGGATGGACGGTCGTCCTCTGTTTCAAGGCTCAAAGCAGAGTCTTCCTTAACTTCTTCTCCTCCTTTGTATTCATGTCAAATTACTTGGAAGACATTTGGAGAGTTACGTGATTCAGGGTCTTATAGGACATTTTTAAGAATGTTTTAGGACAACTAACTTTCTATTTATTCTCTTTGTGGAAACTTCAAAGGCAAAAACTTCTGCACTTCACAGATTTTATTGTGGGCCCTTGAAAATGTTATTATGCTAATTATTTGTCATGACCATTTGAAGCCTTCCTGGGTTTAGTTAAAATCAACTTTTATGAGTCTTTATGAACCTAAGAGAACATGTAAACAATGTTTCCTTAATAAGAGTCTTTCTTATTTTTGAGGAGAGTAAGGAGTATCCCCTGGAAAAGGAATGGCCACCCACTCCACTATTCTTGGCTGGGAAATCCCATGGACAGAGGAGCCTGGTGGGCCTCCATCCATGGGGTTGTGAAAGAGACACAACGGAGTGACTAAGCAACAGTTTAATTCATGGCACAGAAACTTTACCTTCATCAGCAGTCTTTCACTCACCAGACCTTGCTGATATTTTAAAGTCATACAGATCCTGGATGGCTCTTGTTTAGTCTCTAAGTTGTGTCCTGCTCTTTGCAGCCCCACAGACTGTAACGTGCCAGGCTCCTCTGTCCATGGGACTCTCCAGGCAAGAACACTGGAGGGAGTTGTCATTGCCTTCTGCAGGGGATCTTCCCGGGGGAAAAATAAAAACCTCTATCATCTACCTTTGTTAGTTTCATTTTTAAAAAATCTATTGCAAACCCTAAGCCACGTTGACGGTTCCCAGTTGTAGATTCTTTGATAAATGCCAACAGCCTGTGACCGTCGGAAGCAAGTGGGGACCATGTGCTCTTTTGCCCTCATCCTCACCACCTATAATGATATTACAGACCCAAACACTAAGGATAAACTTGCTACGCATGCAAACATTTATCAAATGGCCCCCACATAATCATAAGGCCAGCTCCTGGAGGTGGGCAAGTTCTTTGCTTTCTGGCTTTGCAGGCATTCCAGTCACCACTTGGCAATAAAGGCTACCACAAGGTGGAAGCAACAGGATTCTTTAGGCAGGACCAGCAGACCTCTTCTTGTTCATCGTCTCCTAGGTGGAAGGAGTCAAAACCAGTTTTTCTCTAAAGATGCTAGACTGTTGAACTTGCTGTTCTTATATTTTTTTCTTATAAAGATATAGATAGCTATATAGTGTTTCCACCCAATAACATGTCTTGAATACCGCTCAGCTGTCCAGTTATTTATAATACCCTTTATCTAATTGACAAGCCTTCTTATTCAGTCATTCATACTTAAAATAGTTGCTCTAGACTCCCCTGTGTTGTACATTCTTGATTGTCAAGAGCAAACTAAGCACCTTGCAGATTCCGGATTGCCGTTGTTTAGTCACTAAGTCGTGTCCTACTCTTTGTGACCTCAAACTGTATCCCACCAGGCTCCTCTGTCCACGGAACTCTCCAGGCAAGAATACTGGAGTAGGTTTCCATTCCCTTCTTCAGGGGAAGAGTCCGACGACTCCCTTCTCAACACAGAGAGCAAACCTGCGATTCCTGCACAGGCAGGCGGATTCTACACCAGTGAGCCGCCTGGGAAGGCCTAGATTCTGGAAAAGGGCACTTTATGTGCTAACAACTCACACAGATCCCCACCTAAGATACAGATTAAAGAAAAACTACACATCTGAACATACTGCTTATACTGAACTAGTTTAAAGAGAAATAATAGACTATGTTCTTAAGAAATGATTTGGAAGTTATAAATAGGATTCCCATTTTATCAAAATCAGGATACTTTAAAAAGCAACAACAAATAGTAACTGAAAGATCCCAGAGAAACTGTGTCTGGTCGTTCTACATACAAAGGATAGTTCTTTAAATAACATTACACATATATTGGACTTCCCTGGTGGCTCAGAGAGTAAAATGTCTGCCTACAATGCGGGAGACGCGGGTTCAACCCCTGGGTTGGGAAGATCTGCTGAAGAAGGAAATGGCACCCACTCCAGTATTCTTGCCTGGAGAATCCCGTGGAGGGTGGAGCCTGGTGGGCTGCAGTCCACGGCGTTGCAAAGAGTCGGACACGACTGAGCAAGTTCACTTTCACACATTATTACTGTCTCATTGATAATTTTTGTTAACTTGGTTGCCTTATTATTGAGTTGTAAGAGCTCTCTCTCTGTGTAGCCTGTTTATGTCCCTTTTGAGCTGTATGTACTACAAATGTTTTTGTGGTTTATGGTTTGCATTGTTAAGAGTGTCTTTCTTTATAAAAGAGGTTTTTATTGTGATGATGACCAATTTATCAATTTTTCATCTTATGGTGATCATTTTGTGTCCCAAGGAATCTGTGTCTACTCTAGAATTATAAAGATTACATCCTATGTTTCTCTGTAAAATTTTCCTGGTTTCAGCTTTCACGTTGAGTCTCTGGTCTCCTCTAGTTTTCTGAAGGTGTGAGGTAAGGGTCAAACATCCTTTTTCCCATGTGAATTAGTAAAAGTTCGTTTGTTGAAAAGGCCTATTCTTCCCACCATTAAATTACCTTGGTCACTTATTGAAAATCAGTATGTGTCAATTTATTTCAGGACTCCCTGCTCTGATCTATTTATCTATACACTTTATCTTATACTAATACCATTTTGATTATTGTAACTTTATTATAAATCATAAAAATCAAAGTGTGAATCATACAAATTTGTTCTTTTCCTTTTTAAAAATTGTTTAGCTATTCAAGGTCCTTCCAGTCAATTCTACCCCTAAAAAACCCTGAAATTATAGAATCTGAGGATTAATTTGGAAAAACTATATCTTAACATTGAGTCGGCCAAAAAGTTTGTTTCACAGCATTTTATGCAAAAATCCAAATGGACTTTTTGGCAGCTCCAATATAATCTCCCAGTGTCTAAAAAGGATGCAGTTCAGCACTTCTTTAAGATTTCTTTAGCTCCTCTTAGCAGCGTTTACAGTTTTCTTTATGGAGTTCTTATACATCTTTCCTAATTTGTCCTTAAGAAGTTTATGTTTCTGATGCTTTTGTACATGTAATTATTGTATACATTTAATTTTTCATCTGTTTGTTGATAGAATACAGGAAAAAAATGGCTCTTGTCTATTGACCACATGTGCTTTGACTAATAAATGCCAAATTCACTTGTTAGTTATAATGAGCTTCCCTGGTGGCTCAGATGGTAAAGAATCCGCCTGCAATGCAGGAGACCCGGGTTCAACCCCTGGACTGGGAAGATCCCCTGGAGAAGGGAATGGCAACCCACTCTGGTATTCGTGCCTTGAGAATCCCATGGAAGAGGAGCCTGGTGGTCTATGGTCCATGAGATCGCAAAGAGTCAGACACGACTGAGCGACTAGGCACAGTTGTAACAGCTCTCATGCAGGTTTCTTGAGATCTTCTGCACACATGACCACATTGCATAGAGATAATGAGAGCTGTGCTTTTCTCTTTCCAGCCTGAATGCCTTTCATTTCCTTGCCTTACTTTTGGAGGGCATCCAGTGCAATGTGTTATATAGCAGCTATGAAGGACAACATTCCTATTTTTCTTGATATTAGAGATTCATGTTTAAATGTATGTTATCTTTTGGTTTATCAGATACTTCTTATCAGGTTGATATAATTCCTTTATTTAGTTTACCAAGAGATTTCATCTTAAGCGTATAGCCATCTAGATGATTATGTTTCCTGCTTATTCTATTTAAGGTAAAGTACTACATTAATTTTTCATTTTTGTTTTTATTTATATTTTCCTTTTATTCTGATAATGTGGTTAAATACATTAGTTATTGATGTGTGGTTGTTTTGAATGTTAATATTGCATCAATGGGATAAATCCCTTCTGCTCTTGAAACCATAAATGGTATTGTTAATATTTTCTTTTCTTTGAATATCTTTCTCTGGTTTTCAGTTCAATTCAGTTGCTCAGTCATGTCTGACTCTTCGTGACCCCATGGATGGCAGCATGCCAGGCCTCCCTGTGCATCACCAACTCCCAGAGTCTACTCAAACTCATGTCCATTAAATCAGTGATGTGATCCAACCATCCTCTGTCATCCCCTTCTCCTCCCACCTTCAACCTTTCCCAGCATCAGGGTATATTAAAGTGAGTCAGCTCTTCAAAACAGGTGGCCAAAGTATTGGAGTTTCAGCTTCAACATCAGTCCTTCCAATGAACATTCCAGACTGATTTCCTTTAAGATGGGCTGGTTGGATCTCCTTGCAGTCCAAGGGACTCTAGAGAGTCTTCTCCAACACCACAGCTTAAAAGCATCAATTTTTCGGCGCTCAGCTTTCTCCACAGTCCAACTCTCACATCCATACATGACTACTAGAAAAACCATAGCCTTGACTAGATGGACCTTTGTTGGCAAAGTAATGTCTCTGCTTTTCAATATGCTATCTAGGTTGGTCATAACTTTCCTTCCAAGGAGTAAGCATCTTTTAATTTCATGGCTGCAATCACCATCTGCAGTGAGTTTGGAGCCCCCCAAAAATAAAATCTGACACTTTCCACTGTTTCCCCATCTATTTGCCATGAAGTGATGGGACCGGATGCCATGATCTTCCTTTTCTGAATGTTGAGCTTTAAGCCAACTTTTTCACTTTCCTCTTTCCCTTTCATTAAGAGGCTTTTTAGTTCCTCTTCACTTTCCGCCATAAGGTGGTATCATCTGCATATCTGAGGTTATTGATATTTCTCCCAGCAATCTTGATTCTAGCTTGTGCATATTAGGAAGGGAGAAATATCAATAACCTCAGATATGCAAATGATACCACCCTTATGGCAGAAAGTGAAGAGGAATTGAAAAGCCTCTTGATGAAAGTGAAAGAGGAGGTGAAAAAGTTGGCTTAAAGCTCAACATTCAGAAAATGAAGAGCATGGCCTCTGGTCCCATCACTTCATGGCAAATAGATGGGGAAACAGTGGAAACAGTGTCAGACTTTATTTTGAAGGGGCTCCAAAATCACTGCAGATGGTGATTGCAGCCATGAAATTAAAAGACGCTTACTCCTTGGAAGGAAAGTTATGACCAACCTAGATAGCATATTCAAAAGCAGAGACATTACTTTGCCGACTAAGGTCCGTCTAGTCAAGGCTATGGTTTTTCCTGTGGTCATGTATAGATGTGAGAGTTGGGCTGTGAAGAAAGCTGAACGCCAAAGAATTGATGCTTTTGAGCTGTGGTGTTGGAGAAGACTCTTGAGAGTCCCTTGAACTGCAAGGAGATCCAACCAGTCCATCCTAAAGGAGATTGGTCCTGGGTGTTCTTTGGAGGGAATGACACTAAAGCTGAAACTCCAATACTTTGGCCACCTCATATGAAGAGTTGACTCATTGGAAAAGACTCTGATGCTGGGAGGGATTAGGGGCAGGAGGAAAAGGGGACAACAGAGGATGAGATGCTGGATGGCATCACTGACTTGATGGACGTGAATCTGAGTGAACTCTGGGAGTTGGTGATGGACAGGGAGGCCTGGTGTGCTGCAATTCATGGGGTCGCAAAGAGTCGGACACGACTGAGCGACTGAACTGAACTGAACTGAACTGATAGTCTTTCAAGATAGTTTAGCTCTATTAGGTTTATCTTTTTAGAATCTCTATTTAGTTTAGTATCCTGCCAAAATTTCAAGTCTCCTCTGTGTGATTTTGGATTTTTTGAAGTATTGCTTTCCTTTCTGGCGGCTCTGCCTTGTAAATCCCAGCTGCATTGGCCTCCCCACATGCCCATCTCTCTGCTGTGTGAGACCCACTCTGCTTAGATCATGCTTCCTTGCGCTTAGTCTGGAAAGTGCCTCCGGCCAGAAAGCCAGAGTAATATTAGGGCTTGTTTTCCCTCCCACCTCTGCAATCACACACTTTGTGCTGCTTGTCGTTCGTGGCTATAAACAATTGTTTCATATTGTTGACTGAAACAAATAGACTGTCAGAAATTCCTCCAGCAAAGATGGATTTATTTGGGATCAGCAAAGAACTGCAATTTGAGATCTGAAAACACGGTGAGCCACCTGCGAGTTCCCACATGGCAAGGGAAGGAGAACGCTTTCAATAGGAAATAGGAAGTCAGAAGTCTGACTCCGTGGGCAAACAGAGAGTCCATGGCTTTGCACTGGCTGAGTCCCTGCCAGTTAGGACGCCTTCTTCTTCCCATTGTCTCTGTTCTTGTACCAGGGCATGAGAGCTGCCCCTGCTGGTCTCCCAATTCTATTTAATTGAGATTTCTATTAATTTTTTAGAGTATTTAGTCCTGCTTTCTAATCATTTCCCATTAGGCAAATCTGGTGACAGTTACTGCATCATGACTAGAGGTGAAAGTTATCTTTTAAAAATACATACTTTTAATGATGCTATTAGAAGGAAAACAAAACAGCTCATAGAACTATTTTCATCTGTATAGCAGTTTATTAATATATACTCCTAGAAAGGAGACAAGTGTGTAGATTTAGAACATGGTTGTGGGGATTGGTAGTGAAATTCTTGCCTTTAGCTTTACTTTTTTCAGTAGCCAATATGCAGTTATTTTTAAATTAGAAAGATGTTATTTTTTTTACTGAAGCACAGTCGATTTACAGTGTTTCAAGGTATACAGCGAAGTGATTCAATTATGTAAATTTTTTCAGATTCTTTCCCTTTATAGGTTATTACAAGATATTGAATATATTTCCCCATGCTACATACTAGGTCCTTGTTTTCTGTATCTGCCAGTCTATGTCTGTTTTGAAATAAGTCCATCTGTATTATTGAGATTCCACACATGAGTGATGTGCTGTGCTGTGCTGTGCTTAGCCACTCAGTCATGCCCCGCTCTTTGCAGCCCAGTGGACTGCAACCCCCCCGGCACCTCTGTTCATGGGGATTCTTCAGGTAAGAATATTGGAGTGGGTTGTCATGCCCTCCTCCAGGAGATCTTCCAAACCCAGGGACTGAACCCAGGTATCCTTCATTGCAGGCGAATTCTTTACCGTCTGAGCCACCACGGAAGCCCGCGTATAAGTGGTATCATGTATTTGTCTTTCTCTGTCTGACTTCACTTAGTATAATAATCTCTAGAAAAATGTTATTGTAAAAGTTCTGTTTAGAATGTTGTATGATATAGAAAATGGTATGGTCTTTCTATACCATATACTTTTTCATAAGCCTTATTGACATCACATTAAATAAATACAGGCTTATGAATTCCAATTATTAAATTTAGGGAGACTTTCTCTACACACCACATTTGAAAAGTTGGGTCATTGATAATTTAAGACTTAACAGTGAACCTTAGAGTTGACAGGAACTTCAAAAGCTTGTCTGGTTCAGTCTCTGTATCTGATGTTTTACAAAGTGATTTTGTGGAGGTTTGATAATTAATAACAGAATCAGAACTAATTTCCATTATAGGAGTTTTCTGAAACTAGTCCAAGCCGCATCCTTCTTTGAAGAGGTCTGGAGGTAACTTAGGTTAACAGGTCATTTCTAAATTAAAGATTCAGGTGTTCATTAGAACTAAGAAAGAAAGCAGGACTAGATGATACTATTAATATAAGACTGTAAAACTGGGTAGAAAATTAAGTTTTCTGTTGAGACAAAATTGGAACATATTTCCAGCTAGAATAAGGATGCATTTTTATATTTATAGAGGCACACATTTATTTACCATAAATAGGATTTGACTGTGTGAAAATGTACATATATATATATTTATAACACATTAAATGACTCATTAGTAATTAACAGGATCAGTTTCACTCATTTATGTGAAAATGTCATGGAAAGAGTACTTCTAAGTAAGTTAAACATCTGCAATATCATTTGTATTAATAGGTTGTTAAGCAAACCTTACCTTCATATACATAAAACAGTAAGCTTTAGTTCAGCTCAGATCAAAATAAGACAACTTCTCTATTAATTTGTTCAGAATAAATGAGGTTTTATTAAAGAGAGTCATGATTCATATTCTGGAATGCACTTAAATTCTCTTTATATGTTCCTCCTGTGGCTTTGACACTAACCTCGACAAAGTTGGTTAAAGATGGGCAAGGCAGCCGTTAGAATTGACTGTTCATCTCATTTCAAAATGCAGTTATTCTCTTCATCCAGAGTTACTTTAATCTTCATAAGAAGCCCAAGTGGGTGTTCAGTTGTTAAGTCATGTCTGACTCTTTGTGACTCCATGGATTGCAACATGCTAGACTTTCCTGTCCTTTACTCTCTACTGGAGTTTGCTCAAACTCATGCCCATTGAGTCAGTGATGCCATCTAACCATCTCGTCTTCTGCTGCCCCCTTCTTCTCTTGCCCTCAATCTTTCCCAGTATCAGTCTTTTCCAGTAAATCAGCCCTTCACATCAAATGGCCAAAATATTAGAGCTTCAGCTTCAGCATCAGTCCTGGCAAAGAATATTCAGGGTTGATTTCCTTTAGGATGGACTGATTTTATCTCCTTGCAGTCCAGGGGAGTCTCAAGAGTCTTCTCCAGAACCACAGTTTGAAAGTGTCCATTCCTCAGCAGTCAGTCGTCTTTATGGTCCAGTTCTCACATCCACACATGACTACTGGAAACACCATAGCTTTCACTATATGGACCTTTATTGGAAAAGTGATACCTCTTCTACTTAATATGCTATCTAGGTTTATCATAGCTTTCCTTCCAAGGAGCAAGTGCCCTTTTATTTCGTAGCTGCAGTCACCATCCACAGTGATTTTGGAGCCCAAGAAAATAAAAATCTGCCACTGTTTCCCAAGATTCAGTCTCAAAACCTATCCCCAAACCCCTCCACTGTGCCTTTGAGACATGTTACTTTTCAGATGTAAAATCCCAGTATGCCCATCCTCTTCTGTGAAAGTACCTTTACATCCTGCTACTGAGTGGGGATGCTCCCTGAGGATACTGATTCCACAGAAAGTGGGTCTCTCCTTTCACGCTCACATCCAGGTGAGGCGGGCACAGGGAGTCAGTGCTCTTACTCCTAGCTGCTGCTTTCTTTTCCATAAAACGCCCGGAGCCTGGATCTCTGCAGCCTACTCCAGCCAGATGACTCAGGGGCACAGCGGGCCTGTAGGGTGCTTCCAACCCGAGGGCGCACTGGACCTCTTCTTGCTAAGCCAGGAGTCCTTGCTCAGAGATGGAGCCACGTGTGAGTGAGGCTTTTCTTTCTTAGGGGCTCAAAACACCATTCACTTCCAAGCTGACCTTGTGCATAGCAGCGTCTGTGCAGAGGGCTTGCTGGGGTGTGTGTTTTTCTCCTCTGCGTATAGGCATCCTATGGGTTGGTGGTCTTGGCTCGTCAGGCACAGATGTCTGGGTCCCTCCCCGTCATTCCCTCAAGTCACTTCCTATCTGGTTTATGGCTACTCTCTCCGAAACTGCCATCATCATCGTGCCGGTGAGTCTTCAGTTCAGTTTTTCCCTCCTGTAGTTTTTATCCGGGTGTATTTATTACCAGCGAATCACTGTGCTGGCTCCACAATCTCCTTTCAAACATTCCCTTCTCTGACTCCTGCTGCCTACTTTTCAAGCTTGCTCACTCCAGAATCTAAACCCCAAAAATGTGCGACTCTGCTGGGGTTTCCAGTCCATTGACCGTTCTCTACGTCATGCCCTCTCTTCCCTCCTTACTGAGTCTAGATTCCATGACCCATCACAGAAATCACTCCTTAATGTGGATCTCCAGTTATCCTACCACCGTCTCTTTTTTGTCCTGCTTTCTGTTTGAGACCCCAACCCTGGCTGAAATTCAGCTCTCCACTTAATCCATCCCTTTCACCCAAACAACTGAATGTAACTGAAGAGAAACAAACTCTGCTTGACCCTGCTTTAAGATGATGACTGCACACTTACAGAGTCTTAGGGCTGACCATGCTCCTCGTGCATTTTTAGTCCAGAGATTGGCCACCTTCTAGGTGACTCTTTCCTGTAATCACCAGCCCAGCACCGCCTCATCACCCCTTCACATGTTCAACTTCTTATTTCAGGGGAAGACAAGAGCCATCAGATGAAAATTCATACAAGTTCCCACCAAAAAACATGTAAACCAAATACAGAGCGTCTTTCCACAAGCTTCAATGCCCCACTCAGATGTGAGTCCAGCTTTTCCACTTGTCTACTGTGGAAAAGGTCTTATCCCCTCACCTGCTAAGGGCTTTACAGGAGCAATGGCCTATGTAATCTATTTTCCCCAATACATGGGATAATTTCCCCAAGAACACAAAAATGTGATACATCTTATTTTTGTACTCAGTAAATGTTTGTTACTGTTTTTGAGTAAGCTAGAAACAATGCTGGTGGCAAGTGCTACACCGGAAATGCGCAGGTTTCTAGGGTAGGCGGTCGCGGAGGAGGAAGCACATAAAGCTGCAGGCTTTTAAAATTCCTGTTGGATGAGGATTGCTTTACAGTGCGCACGTGCTGGTCTCTGCTGAGCAACGTGAATCAGTTACACGTGCACATAATATTCCCTCCTCCTCGAGCTCCCCTCCCCCAACACTCCTCTAGGCCATCACAGAGCCCCGCAGCCCTCTAGAACATCACAGAGCCCCTATAGGCCATCATATAGCCCCTCTAGGCCATCACAGAGCCCCACGCCCCTCTAGAACATCACAGAGCCCCACAGCCCTCTAGGCCATCATAGAGCCCCGCACCCCGCTAGGCCATCACAGAGCCCCACAGCCCTCTAGGCCATCACAGAGCCCCGCACCCCGCTAGGCCATCACAGAGCCCCGCAGCCCTCTAGGCCATCGCAGAGCCCCGCAGCCCTCTAGAACATCACAGAGCCCCACAGCCCTCTAGGCCATCACAGAGCCCCGCAGCCCTCTAGACCATCACAGAGCCCCTCTAGGCCATCACAGAGCCCAGCACCCCGCTAGGCCATCACAGAGCCCTGCACCCCTCTAGGCCATCACAGAGCCCCGCACCCCTCTAGGCCATCACAGAGCCCCACAGCACTCTAGAACATCACAGAGCCCCTCTAGAACATCACAGAGCCCCTCTAGGCCATCACAGAGCCCCAGGCTGAGTTTGCTGTGCTCTGCAGCAGCTTCCCACTGGCTGCTTTTCTCCTCCCCCACTGTGTCCAGAAGTCTGTTCTCTTTGTCTGTGTGTCCTGCCCTGCAAATAGGTTCATCGGTTCCATTTGCTAGATTCCATACATATGCTTAGTATACAATATTTCTTTTTCTGATTTTCTTCCCTCTTCATAAGAGGCTCTAGGTTCATCCACCTCAGTTCAACTGGCTCAAATTTGTCCCTTTTATGGATGAGTAATATTCCACTGTGTATATGTACCACAACTGCTTTATCCATCTGTCAATGGACTTTTTAATTGAAAGAATTTTTTAAATTACCATCAGTTCAAAAGAGAGTGTGGAATATCAAAGAGAAAAATTGGAACTAATAGAAGACCAAAAATAAAATGATGAAAATAAAATCAAAATAGTATTACTATAATAATTAGGCTAGACTATAAAACTGAGATATATCACATTTAAAAGTACCAACCCTAGGACGTAAGACTATCTATATTAAAGGTTCTACATGAAATGATAGGAAAATACATATCAGAACAAGGCACACAAAAGAATGAGTTAAAATCTTTCATGAGGATGCAATAATCAAAATCCAGAATACGGGAAAGTATATAAGATGAGCAACACAGTTTTCACTAATTAAAACTCGTGGGAAAAAAGAGGCTGGAAGCAGACACCTTAGACTAAACGAGACAGGGAGACATATTAAGCTACTGCTAAAGACCGTTTGCATTGCGACGAGGCTGGGCGAGGGGACAGGGGATCTCTGCACCTTTTGCAGCATTTTGTCATTTCAAGATTAAAAGTTCAAAAGTAATCTTTCTCTTTACCCACATCTGCGTCTGGCTGCACCTTACTTATCTATCCCTTTGATGGGAAAGCTCCTATAAAGAACTATATACGCTTACCATTTCCACTGCTCCTTCACATCTGTGGAACACACTCGTGACTTTAGTCCCCACTGCTCTGTTGACATTGATTATGTCAATGACCACTTCATCACCAAAGTCAATCCATAATTCTCCATCCTTATCCTAACCTGCCTTTCAGCATCTTTTGACGGAACTGACCACCATCTGAAAACCCCTACCTACTTTGGCTACCTGGACGTCCGCGGTAGAGGAGCAACACTTTTTCCTTTTTCCCCATCCTCTTCAACTTGGGGCTTCCCCGATGGCTCAGTGGGTAAAGAATATGCCCACAGTGCAGGAGACGTGGGTTCAGTCCTTGGCTCGGGAAGATCCCCTGGAGAAGGAAACAGTACCCACTCCAGTATTCTTGCCTGGAGAATCCCAAGGACAGAGGATCCTGATGGGCTGCAGTCCATAGGGTCACAAAGAATCAGACATGACTGAGTGAGCACACATTCATTCTCTTCAACTTGTTTTGACAAAACACTGACGTGCCCAGGGTGCATCCCTCGATCTCTGTGTGTGTATTCACCGTGTAACCCCACCCATGACTTCCAGACCTGCGTCTCCAGTCTCACATTCTTCCATCCACTGCTGACTCTTCTAGTCACCTGTCCATGCCCCCACCTGTATGTCAGAGACACCTCAGAGTAAACGTGGTGACGGGGTTCATGCATCCCGAATGAGGCACCTTGGTGCATTAGCTACCTTAAACTGAGAGAATCTCCTCAAATGACAGAAGCGGGAAGGGCCTTCTGACCAGCCCTCCCCACTTCTCTGGACTTCAGAAGCAGACAGGCACCTCTGGCCATCAACCTCCTGTGTGAAAGCTCCCAGCGTTGTACCAGGAGGAGGACACCTTCTTACCACCAGGGATGGGGATTCCGGACCAAGAAATTTGCACACGCAGACCTTGCCGAACTAGCCTTCATCTCCTCAGCTGCTACTTCACGCAGACGCCTTTGTCATGTCAGTTCTTCACAACGGCTGTTTCCTTGTCTGGAGGGACACTCTCAGGCCACTTCTTCATGTCTTCATTCTCTTGTGAAAACTCCCGTATAGGTAAGATTTTACCAAAATGTATCTACTTTTCTCCTGTTAATCTGTCTCTGTCAGTTTAACTTTTGGACCCAGCTGGGGCCCCTCAGAGGGTCAAGGAGAGCCTTCCCTCCCAAGCACTGTCCAGAGCAGGGGTCCTCTTTCATCCACACCCACAAACTAGCCCTGCCCTCTGTGTCCCCCTCTCAGGATGGAGCAGGACCACTGACCAAATTAGTCAAGCTCCAGAGTCCATAGGCACTCCTAATCCGGGTATGCATCTCAACATCCACTCTGTTCTGTTAGGAAATGTGATGGGCTTTGCCTTCCAGACGCTTCCAGAATTACTCCACTTCTCAGTTCAGTTGCCCAGTCGTGTCCGACTCTTTGCTACCCCATGAACCGCAGCACGCCAGGCCTCCCTGTCCATCACCAACTCCCGGAGTCCACTCAAACCCATGTCCATCAAGTAGGTGATGCCATCCAACCATCTCATCCTCTGTCATCCCCTTCTCCTCCTGCCCTCAGTCTTTCCCAGCATCAGGGTCTTTCCAAATGAGTCAGCTCTTCACTTCAGGTGGCCAGAGTATTGGAGTTCAGTTTCCAAGGAACACCCAGGACTGATCTCCTTTAGGATGGACTGGTTGGATCTCCTTGCAGTCCAAGGGACTCTCAAGAGTCTTCTCCAAAACCACAATTCAAAAGCATCAGTTCTTCTGTGCTCAGCTTTCTTTATGGTCCATCTCTCACATCCATACCTGACCACTGGTAAAACCATAGCCTTGACTAGATGGACCTTTGTTGGCAAAGTAATGTCTCTACTTTTTAATATATTGTCTAGGCTGGTCATAACTTTCCTTCCAAGGCAAGCCCAGGTCTAAGCCCCCAGAAGCTCTCCTGCACTGTCTCAGTGGTTACCCAGGGTTCCTGCATCCACCACAGCCTCATACAGGCTTCTCCACCGCAGCATTCAGAGTGATACTCTAAACACTGGAAGTGAAAGTTGCTCAGATGTGTCCAACTCTGTGACTGTGCAGTCCATGGAACTCTCCAGGCCAGAATACTAGAGTGGGTAGCCTTTCCCTTCTCCAGGGGAGCTTCTCAACCCAGGGATAGAACCCAGGTCTCCCACATTGCAGGTGGATTCTTTATCAGCTGAACTATCAGGGAAGCCCAAGAACACTGAGGTGGGTAGCCTGTCCCTTCTCCAGCAGATATTCCTGACCTAAGAATCGAACCAGGTTTCCTGCACTGCAGGCAGATTCTTTACCAACTGAGCTATCGGGGAAGCCCTGCTGCTGCTGCTGCTGCTGCTGCTGAGTCGCTTCAGTTGTGTCCGACTCTGTGCGACCCCATAGACGGCAGCCCGCCAGGCTCCTCTGTCCATGGGATTTTCCAGGCAAGAGCACTGGAGTGGGGCGCCATTGCCTTCTCCACGGGGAAGCCCTACTCTAGGGCATTAAACACTAAAGCCATGTCAGTTGTGACTTTATGTCATGTCAATCTGATGTTCCAGAACCTTCTGTCAAATTTCCATCACACTTAGAATAAATCCAAAACCTTTGTCAAAGACTTAAATACCTGCATGAAAGACTTTCCAGACCTAACTAGCTACCCTCCCCTTCTTTGCTGACACGGCCTCACCACTGTCCCTTAAGCGTGGTGGGTACCATTTTGCCCCAGAACCTTTGCATTTGTTTTTTCCTCGGCATGGAATGCCCCCCCGACCTCCCCAGTACCCACATCATCTGTTTCCACAAGTCCTTCAGGTCTTTGCCCACATACCATCTAATGTGAGGTGCTCAGGCCTCTTGGAATTGCTCTTGTAAAAGACAGTACCCTCCTATCTGCGTCCCCCCGCCAACATTTCTCCACTTTGCTTAATTTCCTTCAGACCACTGATCACAACCTGATACTTTCTCTGTTTGTTATCATCTTCATCCTTTATTTAAAAGCAATCTCAATGGGGATTTTTTTCTCTTTTGTTCCTGGTGCTAAAGCGAATGCCTAGACAGTGCTTAATTAGCATATAGTAGGTGCTCAAGGAGTGGTTTTGGATGACTGATTGACTCGCTGAATGTATGCACTTTAAGGCCCAGCTCTACAAGAGCAGTTTACTCTTTGCCTGCCCTCCCCCGCCCCCAACACTGAACCTTTAATGAACATCCAGGTGCTGCGCTAGACATCAAAAATACAAAGCTTAAAAAAATGGTAAGAAAAACAACCTATAAACAGACAATAGTAGGCAGAAGGAGAAAAACAGACATCTATTGAAATAAATGCAACTCGTGATTCGTTCTAACAATGAGACAAGATGTTTGGAAAGCCTATGGGAAGAGCCCACTAACTCAGCCTGAGGAAGGAAGGATCCTAAGAGGAACAAATATTTGGCAGACAGAGTGAGCCGATGACGGTGCATGTTGCACGCAGAGAAGATAAGATATGAAGACATGCTTCCTACTCATAAGCGTTGCTAGCGTCTCATCACACTTGCGACAGTCAGAAAAATAAAGTAAAATCAGTGCTGAAACCAAAGCAGCAAAATAGGATTTGGTCTTTGGCCCATTTATTATTCTTCCCCCATTCTTCTTATCTTCACCCTTCTACCTGTTAGTTGCAGAGTCTAGCTGTTAAGAGACCTGACTTGGAAAAAATTGATTTTCAGAGTCAGAAAAGTTCAAGGTTATTTGGAGAAAAGCCCTAAGAGACATAAATGTTTAAGATTTCCTTTACTTATAGACAGCTAAATACCGATTCAATACATCTGTGTTTCCTTAGGATAGCTAGTTCTACGCTTTGTTCTTTTCTTAACTAAAATATAGTTGATTTACATTATGTCATTTTCAGGCATACAACATAGCGATTCAACATTTTTATAGATTATATTCCAGTCAAAGTCATTACGAAATGACTGTATCTCCTCTCCTCACTGGTATCCGCTGGTTCGTTTCCTATATATTTGTTTGTTGCACACATTTGCCTGTTTTGGTTTTTAGTTTTCACATATAAGTGATGAAACAATGTTTATCTTTACCTATCTGAACTATTTCATTAAGAAACATACTTTCTGGGTCCATCAACATTTGCAACATTGCTGCAAACGACAGAATTTCACTCTTTTTACGGCTAGGATTCCACTGTGTGTGTCTGTATATATCACACCTTCTTTGTCTGTTCATCTGTCGATGGACACTTGGGTAGTTTCTATATTTCGGCTATTATAAATAATGCTGCTATGAACACGGGGTACACATATCTTTTGGAATTCATGCTTTTATTTTTGCATATATACACAGCAGTGGAATTGCAGGATCATATATATGCTGAATGGAGAAGGCGATGGCACCCCACTCTAGTACTCTTGCCTGGAAAATCCCATGGACGGAGGTGCCTGGTGGGCCGCAGTCCATGAGGTCGCTAAGAGTCGAACACGACTGAGCAACTTCACTTTCACTTTTCACTTTCATGCATTGGAGAAGGAAATGGCAACCCACTCCAGTGTTCTTGCCTGGAGAGTTCCAGGGATGGGGGAGCCTGGTGGGCTGCCATCTCTGGGGTCACACAGAGTCGGACACAACTGAAGCAACTTAGCAGCAGCAGTATACATGCTGAAAATAAGATATTCTATAAAATATAAAGCTCTCTTAAAATGTTGTTAAGACATAGCATGACATGTAGTTAAAACTCAGTCATATTTAGTGAAGTATGAAAATAAGAACCACGGTTTTATACCTATGTTTACTTAAAGTTCTTAACCTTTATCCAATTTGAGTACTTAGGCCATTAATACTGAGATGTATTAGGAAAGAGGTCTTACATAATATAAAGTGCAGAGAAGGGCCATTTCTGACTTCTGCTTGACAAAAGCAAAAGCCTCAAAGGGAAAGGGGCCCAAGTTCAGTCACTCAGTCATGCCCAACTCTTTGCGACCCCATAGACTGCAGCACACCAGGCTTCCCTGTCCATCACCAACTCCCAGAGCTTATTCAAACTCATGTCCAGGAGTCGGTGATGCCATCCAACCATCTCATCCTCTGTCGTGCTCTTCTCCTCCTGCCTTCAGTCTTTCCCAGCATCAAGGTATTTTCCAGTGAGTCAGTTATTCACGTCAGGTGGCCAATGTATTGGAGCTTCAGCATCAGTCCTTCAATGAATATTCAGAACTGATTTCCTGTAACTTTGACTGGTTTGATCTCCTTGCAGTCCAAGGGACTCTCAAGAGTCTTCTTCAACACCGCAGTTCAAAGGCATCAGTTCTCTGAAGCGCAGCTTTCTTTATGGTCCAACTCTCACCTCCATACATGACTACTGGAAAACCATAGCTCTGACTAGACAGACCTTTGGTGCCAAAGTACTGTCTCTGCTTTTTAATATGTTGTCTAGATTGGTCATAGCCTTTCTTTCAAGGAACAAGTGTCTTTTAATTTCATGGTTGCAGTCACCATCTTCAGTGAATTTGGAGCCCAAGGAAATAGTCTTCCACTGTTCCCATTGTTGCCCCATCTATTTGCCATGAAGTGATGGGACCAGATGCCATATATTAGTTTTTTGAATGTTGAGTTTTAAGCCAACTTTTTCACTCTCCTCTTTCACTTTCATCAAGAGTCTCTTTAGTTCCTCTTTGCTTTCTGCCAAAAGGGTGGTGTCATCTGCATATCTGAGGTTATTGATATTTCTCCCTGCAATATTGATTCCAGCTTGTGCTTCATCCAGCCCAGCATTTTACAAGATGTACTCTGCATATAAGTTATATAAGCAGGGTACAATATACAGCCATAATGTACTCTTTTCCCAGTTTGGAAGTAGTCCACCATTCCATGTCAGGTTCTAACTATTCTTTCTTGACCGGCATACAGGTTTTTCAGGAGGCAGGTAAGATGGTCTGGTCTTCCCATCTGTTTAAGAATTTTCCACAGTTTGTTGTGATCCACACAGTCAAAGGCTTTGATGTAGTCAATAAAGCAAAAGTAGATGTTTTTCTGTAATTCTTTTGCTTTTCTATGATCCAGCAGTTGTTGGCAATTTTATCTCTGGTTCCTCTGCCTTTTCTAAACCCAGCTTGAATATCTGGAAGTTCTCAGTTCATGTACTGTTGAAGCCTGGATTGGAGAATTTTGAGCATTACTTTGCTAGTGTGTGAGATGAGAGCAGTTATGTAGTAGTTTAATATTCTTTGGCATTGCCCTTCTTTGGGGTTGGAATGAAAATTGACCTTTTGCAGTCTTGTGGCCACTGCTGAGTTTTCCAAATTTGCTGGCAAATTGAGTGCAGCACTTTCACAGCATCATCTTTTAGGATTTGAAATAGCTCAGCTGGAATTCCATCACCTCCACTAGCTTTGTTTGTAGTGATGCTTCCTAAGGCCCACTTGACTTCATACCCTAGGATGTGAGGCTCTAGGTGAGTGATCACACCATCATGATTATCTGGGTCATGAAGATCTTTTTTGTACAGTTATTCTGTGTATTCTTGCCACCTCTTCTTAATATCTTCTGCTTCTGTTAGGTCCATACCATTTTTGTCCTTTATTGGGCCCATCTTTGCAGGAAATGTTCCCTTGGCAGCTCTAATTTTCTTGAAGAGATTTCTAGTCTTTCCCATTCTATTGTTTTCTTCTATTTCTTTGCACTCATCACTGAGGAAGGCTTTCTTATCTCTCCTTGCTATTCTTTGGAACTCTGCATTCAAATGGGTATATTTTCCCTTTCCTCCTTTGCCTTTCACTTCTCTTCTTTCCTCAGCTATTTGTAAGGCCTCCTCAGACAACCATTTTGTCTTTTTGCACTTCTTTTTCTTGGGGATGGTCTTGATCACTGCCTCCTGTACAATGTCACAAACCTCATTCCATAGTTCTTCAGGTACTCTGTCTATCAGACTTCATCCCTTGAATCTATTGGGATTTAATTTAGTTTATATGAATGGTCTAGTGGTTTTCCCTACTTTCTTCAATTTAAATCTAAATTTTGCAATAAGGGGTTCATGATCTGAGCCACAGTCAGCTCCCAATCTTGTATTTACTGACTATATAGAGCTTCTCCATCTTTGACTGCAAAGAATATAATCAATCTGATTTCAGTATTGACCATCTGGTGATGTCCATGTGTAGAGTATTCTCTTGTGTTATTGGAAAAGGGTGTTTGCTATGACCAGTGAGTTCTTTTGGCAGAACTCTATTAGCCTTTGCCCTGTTTCATTTTGTACTTCAAGACCAAACTTGCCTGTTACTCCAGGTATCTCTTAACTTCCTACTTTTGCATTCCAGTCCCCTATAATGAAAAGAACATCTTTTTGGGGTGTCAGTTCTAGAAGGTCTTGCAGGTCCTTCATAGAACCATTCAACTTCAGCTTCCTCAGTATTAGTGTTGGGGGCATAGCCTTGGATACTGAATTGTTTGCCTTGGAAATGGACATAGATCATTCTGTAGTTTTTGGGATTGCACCCAAGTACTGCATTTTGGACTCTTTTGTCGACTATGAGGGCTACTCCATTTCTTCTAAGGGATTCTTGTGCACAGTAGTAGATATAGTGGTCATCTGAGTTAAATTCACCCATTCCAGTCCAGTTTAGTTCACTGATTCCTAAAATGTCGATGTTCATGCTTGACATCTCCTGTTTGACCACTTCCACGCCTTGATGCATGGGCCAAGCATCCCAGGCGCCTGTGCGGTCATCACCCTTCACAGCGTCGGGCTTGCTCCCATCGCCAGTCTCACCACAGCTGGGCGCCGTCTTTGCTCCGGCTCCATCTCCTCTTTCTTTCTGGAGCTGTTTCTCTGCTCTTCTCCAGTAGCATGTTGGGTTCCTACGAACCTAAGGGGGTCATTTTTCAACGTCATGTCTTTTTGCCTTTCATGCTGTTCATGGGGTTCTCAAGGGAAGAATACTGAAGTGGCTTGACATTCCCTTCTCCAGTGGACCATGTTTTGTTAGAACTCTCCACCATGACCCGTCCATCTTGGGTGGCCCTACGCAACATGGCTCATAGTTGCACTGAGTTAGACAAGGTTGTGGTCCATGCGATCAGATTGGTTAGTTTCCTGTAACTGTGGTTTTCATTCTGTCTGCCCTCTGATGGAGACAGATAAGAGGCTTATGGAAGCTTTCTGATTGGAGAGACTGACTGTGGGGGAAACTAGGTCTTGTTCTGATGGGCAGAGCCATGCTCAGTAAATCTTTAATCCAATTTTCTGTTGATGGGTGGGGCTGTGTTCCCTCCCTGTTGTTTGGCCTGAGACCAAACTATGGTGGAGGTGATGAGGATCATGGTGACCTCCTTCCAAGGGCCTTGTGCACAACTCAGTGCCCCGGCCCTGCAGGACATCATGTTGACCCATTGCTGTCCTCGGCCAGGGACACCTGGACGCTCTCAGGCGAGTCTTGGCCCATCTCCTGTGGGCTCACTGCTCCTTTCTCCTGGGTCCTGGTGAGCACAAGGCTTTGTCTGTCTCCCCAGTCCTGCGTAAGTTCTGCAATCAACTCCTGCTGGCCTCCAAGGTCAATTTTCCTAGGGGTTCCCAGTCCCTTTGCCAGATCCCCAGGTCAGGAAATCTGTTGTAGGTCCTAGAACTTTCTTAACAGTGCAAGCATTTATTTGGTCTAATTGCTCTGCAGTTTGTGGGTCATCTGCTCAGCGGCTCTGTGGTGGGGTTAATGGCGACCTCTTCCAAGAGGGCTCATGCCCCACACTGTGTGAGTCAGGTCTGCTGCACCCAGAGCCCCTGCCCCTGCGGTGGGCCACTGCTGACCTATGCCTCCAGGGGAGATACTCAGACACTCCAAGGCAGGTCTGGTTCAATCTCTATGGAGGTCCAAACAACAGATTAAATGCCCACATGAACTCAGAGCACGGCTCCTGTCTAGACACAAATTTTACTCTTCCCAGAATGCAGTGGGAAGCTCCTTAGAAGAAGACAGGAGAGTTTAAACTGCTGCGGTTTTGAAAAACTGCTGTCTCCTTGGGACGTGGGCCCATCACCCAGTGCAAACGTGCAGAACCCTAGGTAGTTGTGCAGAGTCACAGACAGCAGAGACTGCACCAGATGGAACAGGCACAGTCGTGCTCAGGGGTGACCTACATGCCAACAGGGTTTTCGTCTCACGGAATTTCCAGGGTGAGTGTTATCTGAGGGCAAGAAAATGATGTTCATGCACCCAGGAGAGGCACCAAAGTGACAAGGGCCTGCCACCGCCAGGCCTTGAGGTTAGAGGCAAGGGACCGTGCACTCAGGCTCACAAGGCGGATGGAGGACCAGAGGAATTAGGATGTGACCACGGATATTGTCTTAAACAAGAGAGGCCACATGGGACCTCTCCCTCAACCTCTGCGTGTGTACCAAGTCACTTCAGTCATGTCCGACTCTTTGAGACCCCATGGACTGTAGCCCCCCAGGCCCCTCTGTCCATGGGATTCTCCAGGCAAGAATACTGGAGTGGGTTGCCATGCCCCCCTCTAGGGGATCTTCCTGAACCAGGGATCAAACACACACCTTATATGTCTCCTGCACTGGCAGGTGGGTTCTTTACCACTAGCACCAACTGAGGGCAAACAGGACAACTGAAGTTAAAAACAGAATTCAGTCACAGAGAAGCAAAGAAAATTCTTACACCTTTGAGTCATAGGCTAAGAATTCGACTTGCTACATTTGTTATCACCCAAACAGCCTTAAGCAAATGTCTAACCCTTTATATGTGCCTATTTGTTACAAATCTAAAGGTACAATCTTCTTTCACTTTGTGGGACTGAAAACAAAGGACAGTACTGAGTTCTTCAACTGGGCAAATTCTTTATCTTCTTAAATATCCACTGTTCTTTGACATAGTTTCTGACAGAGAGATACACAAGACAATACAGGAGGCAAAGGGCCTCCACCTGGTATGTTTTCCTCTAAAATGAGACATGTCCAACTCTTTGCGACCCGATGGACTATAGCTCACCAAGTTCCTCTGTCCATAGAATTTTCCAGGCAAGCATGCTGGAGTGGGTAGCCATTTCCTTCTCCAAGGGATCTTCCCAAACCTGGGATCAAACCCAGGAAGTCTTAGGCATTTAGTTTCCATAAAAATGGCATGAGGCCTACTGAGAAAACGGGTTTAACTTGCCATCATGAAAAAAATTTTTTTAACTTAGCAGAGCTAAGATCCTACTTAAAATACAGACCAGTGAAGATTGAAAGCTTTTGTCAGGCTTTAGGGGGAAAATATCTGAGTGTTTGAGGAACTTTAGCATATTATTCGGAGAAGGCAATGGCAACCTACTCCAGTAGTCTTGCCTGGAAAAGCCCATGGACGGAGGAGCCTGGTGGGCTGCAGTCCATGGGGTCTCGAAAAGTAAGACACAACTGAGCGACTTCACTTTCACTTTTCACTTTCATGCACTGGAGAAGGAAATGGCAACCTGCTCCAGTGTTCTTGCCTGGAGAATCCCAGAAACAAGGGAGCCTGGTGGGCTGCCGTCTATGGGGTCGCACAGAGTCGGACACGACTGAAGCGACTTAGCAGCAGGAGCAGATTATTGTTACTGATAACATGGCATCTGGATGCTGATCTCAGAGAAGCCATCCACTTGGCAAACACGTCAGGGCCTCCCACTCCCAGAGCAGCTGGGATGAGTGTCAGGCCCTGACATGGGAGATTCATTTCCTGAGAACACGTCGTTAAAGCATCTGAGTCCAAGAGTCTGTTCCTTACATCTGTGTCCCCTTTGCTGCCCAGCATGTGGGACTATCCTTAGGGTGGTCCGAGAGAGCAGTATGGAGGCACATACCTGGCCAGATGTGAACTAGCTGACCGGTGCGAGTCCTGTGCATGGAGCAGGGAAGCGGGTGCTCTGGGACAACCCAGAGGGATGTGCGCAGGGAAGCGGGTGCTCTGGGACAACCCAGAGGGATGTGCTGAGGAGGGGGTTTCAGGGTCGGGGGACACATGTAACCTGTGGCCAATTCAGGTTGATGTATGTATGGCAGAGACCATCACAATATTGTAAAGTAATTATCCTCCAATTAAAATAAATTAATTTAAAAAAGGAAAATAAAAAGTAAAGCCAGATCTAGAAAATTAAAAAAAAAAAAAAAACTCGCTCTGCATGCTACATACCACGTCTTGGGAATCCAAGGTCTGCGGCATCCCAGATATGCAAGAGCAGCATCAGAGGCCCAGGTTACCTCCTGCGGAGGAAGAGTGATCACCCAGGCCCAAAACCTTTGCAGAAGAAGAGAGGCAGGGCAGGGCCGCCCGAGGTTTTGAGTCACTCGCTTTTCTCGTATTTCCCAGGACTCAGCTGCTGTGA
>SJYG01000683.1:1151776-1196583 GCA_006410535.1 Litocranius walleri
GGTGAGATTTAGAAGGTGTCTTCTGAGTATTTATGCAGGAAAGTATGGAAATTTCAAAAAAAAAAAGTCAAATGGCTTTTTTTATGCTTCTTGCATGTGCTCATACAGTGCCTTAATTTAAAATAGCATCTACTGCACAGCATGCAACGTATTAACCAGCTGGAATCTCTGGGCCTTGAGATTGAGGGAAGAGAGGCGGCCGCGTGAAAGCGGAGAGGAGGAGGCCTCGCGTGCTGCCTGTCTGATGAGAGCTGCCTGGGGACCCTTGATCTGAGGGTCCACAGAGCTCCGTGACCTCAGATGAAGCCCCCAAGGAGAAGCACGCTGTGCCTTCTGCTGCACTTTGCATTCTTCATGCAGAGGATCAAATCTGTTGCTTTGATTCAGTGCACCCATCGTGCTTTCATCAGAAGGATTTCAGAGTGAATCTTATACTTGAACTCTCTAATTCACTATTAGGCGATTACCTGTTTAAAAAAAAAAGATTACCTGTTTAAAAAAAAAAAAAGTTATGACTCCATAGACTGTAGCCCACCAGTCTCCTCTGTCCATGGGATTCTCCAGGCAAGAACACTGGAGTGGGTTGCCATTCCCTTCTCCAGGGCATCTTTCCAATCCAAGGATCAAACCCAGGTCTCCTGCATTGCAAGTGGATTCTTTGCTAGCTGAGCCACCAGGGAAGCCCCATTTGGAAAATTAAGGGTTTTGAATTTACTGAATACAGAGTACTGGTCTGATCACTTGCTAAATATTTGCATGTGTTGATTCTTTAAGCATCTGAAGTAGGTATTACCTCCTGCTTGCAGATAAGGAGGGGCCTCCCAGGTGGTGCTAGTGGTAAAGAACCCGCCTGCCAATGCAGGAGACGTGAGAGACTCAGGTTCATTCCCCCCTTCAGGAGGACACGGCAACCCACTCCAGTACTCTTGCCTGGAGAATCCCATGGAGAGAGGAGCCTGGCGGGCTATAGTCCATGGGGTCACAGAGAGTCAGACATGACTGAAGTGACTTAGCATGCCTTTACAGATAAGGAAGATGGAGTTAAGAATGCTCTTTGTCACAGAACTAAAAATAACAATGCCAAGTATCAAAGGCAAGTCTCTGGGACTCCAAAGTCCTTGTTTGTGCTGCTATGCCCTTCTCCTCCTTTTTCTAAAGACAGAGCAGTAGTGAATACGATGCTGGCTCTCACAGCCGGGTCTCCGAAGTCCGGTGGAAAGGCACACCTTGGCGTGCAGCATCAGATAAGCTCTGTGGGAAACCAGACAGATGCTCCCCTCCCAGGAGCCGCGCTGCCAGCATCCCCTGCCTGGTGGGCTGACATCATTGTCCAGATTGTTCAGACAAGATACTATTATCCCTTGAGGGGGTCTCACAAGTTACTGGCTGAAAAAGGAACAGAAAACAAATCTATTGAACATTTAAACACAAAACTAACAGAAACAGGCACTGGGGCTGTCGGTTAAAGGAAATTACACTGAACCAGCCTCTGTCAGTTCTTGGAGTTGGTAAGTAAAATGCAGATGAGGGACAACAAGGTGCTGTAATAGGAA
Organism: Litocranius walleri; assembly: GCA_006410535.1. Classification (NCBI taxonomy): domain Eukaryota; kingdom Metazoa; phylum Chordata; class Mammalia; order Artiodactyla; family Bovidae; genus Litocranius; species Litocranius walleri. The sequence goes on from SJYG01000683.1 coordinate 1,153,330, forward strand.
ATGGATTGAGGCCTTCAAATATCTGTCCCCAGTGAAAACTCCTGGGCAACAAAATGATGGTAAGTCTTGTGGCCTCTTTGCCATGCCTGCAGAGCCACAGCAAAGATGGAAGTCAGTGGAGGAAAGAAAGACACACTTCACATCATGGAGAAATGTGAGTGGTCTGGTACCCCAAGGGTTAATCCTTGGGAAAAGTTTATCTTTAAAACTGTATATACACAGTCTTAAAGAATAAAGGCAAAAGGAGAAGGGGGTGACAAAGGAGATGATGAGCCAGCATCACTGACTCAGTGGACATGAATTTGAGCAGACTCCAGGAGATAGTGGAGGACAGAGGAGCCTGGCAGGCTGCAGCCCATGGGGTCGCAGAGAGTCAGGCAAGACATAACGATGGAACAACAGCAAAAAGAATAAAACTCCATGTCATACACAGCGACGGAGTCTAACCTGAAATACTGAGATGCCAAAGACGCTCGCAGATTTCGCCAGGATCACGTGAATGGGCCAGGAGTCGAGGGATGAATCTGAAGCGGGCAAGAAGAAACTAACATGTACTCGCTCGCTCCTGTTTGGAGTTTGAGAGCAGACACTAGAAATAAAAGGCTCCAGCAACAAGTTAATTCCTGGCCCTTGGTCTGTAAGTGCAACACTGTGGCCTGTGATGCCATAGAATTTGGATAAAGAGGATAAAAGTTTCTGTCTGTAAAGGGTATAAAGTGTAGATAAAAAGAACCACCACCCAGCATGACAGATGCACGGAAGATACACAGGAAGGCTTTCCCACAGGGCTTTTCTGCCCGAGTGCCGTGGCATTTTCAGTCGGGTGACTTCGAGGTGCAGGGAGCAGGCCTGTGTTTTAGGATGTTGAGCACCATCCTTGGCCTCTGCTCAGTAGATGCCGGTGCACCATCTCGTCACCAAAAACATCTCCAGATATTGTCAAAAGTCAGGAAGGAGGGGTGTAACGCGGTTCTTCCTTGAGAATCCCCACTCCTTAGCAGCTTGTACAAGGAGCCTCTAACTCAGCCCTGAGATGATGGAGAGCAGAGGCAATCCAGGGGGTGAGTGGGGCCGGGAGGCTGCAGGAAGGCTGGTGGAGGTGACGTCTAGGCAGAGGTTTTGAGGATGAATAGGTGGTAGCCAGCCAGAGGCAAGAGTTGGTGGGTCAGAAACATTCCCGAAGGCAGAAGCTAAAGAAAACCGCGGTTCCCAGTTTGGAGATTCAGTTTGCTCTACTTCGTTAGACATCCTATTGAGTGCCTACCGTAAACCACAGGCTCAGAAGCTCAAAGGAGCTCCCAGTCAAGAACCCCCAGTCTCAACATCTCCCCACACTTGCATACTGTGGTGTTGTGATTGTTTGTGGGGGTTGTCTTACACTATTTGTTACCAATACTTCATCTTTAAAAATGTTTGGTAGCGGTTTTGCTGCTACAGTCAGTTATCCCCAGCTTTCTGATGTTTGCTTTGAGTGGCAGGTAAAGGGGTGGTGTTTGTGGAAGGCTCTTACTGAGTGAAACATGGTTTGTCCCAAATTTGCCTTGTTTAGGATGCAGCTCAGAGATGGTTGCCCAAGTGGCTATTATTAGCTTTGGTGAACAGAAGCCTGAGATCTATTTAAATCAGAGGAAAGAAACAATTAAAATACTGTGATAAACCTGAAACAGACTCACAGACATAGAAACGAAGCTTATGATTACCAAAGTGGGGTGGTGAAGGGCAGAGATAAATTAGGCGTTTGCATTTAACAGATATAAACTATATACAAAAGAGAGAAACAGGATGGGCTACTATACAGCACAGGAAACAATACCCAACATCCTGTAAAAAACCTATAATGTAAAAGAATCTGAAAAAGAATATACATAAGTAAATCACTTTGCGGTACATCTGAAACTAACGCAACACTGGAAATCAACTATATAGCCCTGAAAAAATAATTAAAATGGAGTGTGGACAGAAGCTCTAAGCAGACAGTTCTCCAGAGATGACAGCCAGCCCATAGGCACGTGAGAAAGTACTCAGCGTTGCTGATTATCAGGGACTTGCAAGTTAAAACTACATTGAGGTCTCACTTCACACCGGTCAGAATAGCCACCGTTAAGTCTACAAACAATAAATGCTGGAGAGGGTGTGAAGAAAAAGGAGCCTGCCTACACTGTTGGTGGGAATGTCGACTGGTGCAGCCACTGTGGAGAGCAGCATAGAGGTTCCTTGAAAAGCAAATGACGGAGTTACCACGTGACCCAGCAGTCCCACTCCTGAAGAGATAGATATATATATAATCGCCAAAGAAGACCATAATTCAAAAAGATACACGCACCCCAGGGTTCATAGCAGCACTGTTTCCAATAGCCGAGACATGGAAGCAACCTAAATGTCACTGATAGAGGAAGGGAGAAAGACGATGAGGTGCATGTGTAGAATGGGATACGACTCAGCCATAAAGAATGAAACACCATTGGCAGCGACATGGATGGACCCGGAGGTTAGCGTGCTAAGTGAAGAAAGCCGGAAAAGACAAGCTCCATCAGACACCACTTGTCTGTGGAGCCTTAACAGGACACAAATGAAGTGACTTACAAAAGAGAAGCAGGCTCACAGACCGAGAAAGCAAGCTCACAGTTACCAGAGAGGAACGGGGTAGGAGAGGGACACCCTGGGAGTCTGAGGTTAACGTGGGCTGTGCATGTGCTCAGCCGCCCAGCCGTGCCCCACTCTTTGAGTCCCCGTGGACTGTAGCCCACCAGGCTCCTCTTCCTCGGGATTTTCCAGGCAGGAATACTGGAGTGAGTTGCCATTTCCTACTCCAGGGGATCTTCCTGACCCAGGGATCAGACCTGGGTCTTTTGGGTCTCCTGGCATTGCCAGGTGTATTCTTCATCACTACTGACACCTAGGAACCCCCTAACATATGCACTATTATTAACACACACACACATATATATATTATGTGTGTATTATATATATACATATATATATATATATATATAAAATAGGATCTATGGTATAGCACAAGGAACTATACTCAATATTTTAAAAGAACTCCCAAGGCAAAAGAATGTGAAAAAGAATATTTATTATACACACATATATAACTGAATTTCTTTGCTGTACACCTGAAATTAACACAACATTGTAAATCAGGTATACTTCAGTATTTTTTAAAAACTCGAAATCTATAAATAGAGTGTGATAAACCTGCCCATGTACTTTCGACAGTTTTTATCTGAGTTTTTATCTCTTCTTTGGCACCATCTTTCCTAGTTATCCTTTGTCCTCTTCCGCTGCTTTCTGTTTTAGTCTTGCTTGGCGTTTTCTCTTGCTGTGGTCAATATTCAGCACGTGGGTTTTGAGAGCCCACTGTGTGAGAGCCACTGTTTCAGGCAGTTCTCGTGTTCCTCAGCGATGCCTGTGCTGATGAGTCTGTATCAGTGGCTTTCGGTCACTTAGACATGAGATGGAGACTCTGAAAATGGGTCTGTTTTGCTTGGTGGTTCTGGTGGCCCTGTCACCTGGGGGTGAACTTGCGGCCGTGCTCAAAACCTCTGCAGGAGGAAAGGGCTGGCGGTGAGGGTCGTGTGCCTTAAGCGTCCAGTGTATTGGGTAAAACAGCACTTAGAGGGTTAGCACCCGATTGTCTCAAATATCCTTCTAGACCAATCATGCAAAGCTGTGCCTTCCAGCACCACCTTCACCTTGATGACGGATTCTCTCGGGGGCATCCAGGCCTTCCTCCCGAGCCTCACAGCTGTTCCTACCCGCTCTGAAAGTGCACAGTTCAAGTGTTAGTTGCTCAGTCATGTCACACTCTTTTGCGACCCCATGAACTGCAGCTCGCCAGGCTCCTCTGTCCATGGGATTCTCCAGGCAGGAATACTGGAGTGGGTTGCCAGGCCCTTCTACCAGGGGGTCTCCCCGATCCAGGGAAGACACACTCTGAGCTGTCCCACACATTCAGCACATCCAAACATCAATGTGTTACTTACTCCCCAAATCTCCTGTCTCCTGCAGGGTTCCCCTCAAAATCACAGCCCTGCGCCTGGCGCCTCAGCCAGAGGCCCACTCAGCCAGCCTTCCACCCTCCGCCAGCCGTTCCTACTCGCCACTCATCAAGGGCTGCTTCTGTCTTCTTATATGCGTTGCCATTATGTCCTCTTTCTCTCTTTCTCGCTGACTCTTCAGATAGCCCAGATTGCCTTTGCTCTCTTGGTCCACGCGGCCCTTGTACGATGGTCAGATCAAGTCACCTCCCACCTTAAAAATCTGAAAATTCCACATTTCCCCACAGCTGTAAAATAAACGGACGCTTGCCACCCAAATTCTCTTACGTTTCGTCATTCCTATTCGTTAACCTGTCTTTCCTCAACCCCAAGACCACAAGCCTGGCCCACATCTCTGTCATATCTTGCCTGCATAAGTAAAGCCTTGCCTTTGTTTTCCCTGTGGTCATCCTTGCCTCCTCCTAATCCATCCTCCGCAGGGTGTCCATCCCTCTGTAAAGCCTTTAATAGCTTCTCTGTGAGCTGAGGACAAAATACCACATTTAACTTGCCTGCAAGTTGGTGCTGGAGGCGGCCTCACCAGCTCCCCTTCAGCTCTGCAAATGCGCCTCCCCTCCCCCGGGGCTTCCCACAGTTTTCTCTGCTGAAAATACTCGTCCCTTCACGTCTTCCCCAGCTAAGTCTTACTCATCCTGTGGGTATCATGAGTCCAAATAACTTGTGGTTTTGCAAAAATGCTGGGTTATTTATGCAACCATTCCTTGCTATTTTTTATCTTTTTTTATTTGAAATAGTTTCTCCCCCCGACCCACCCAATATTGTGTTACTCTGTCTTAAAGAACTCGGTTCATCAGTGTTCTCATTCTGAACACTTTTTGAAAGTCTTAAGCTGATGTGGAAAGCCTCCTCTGTATTCCCATGGATTTGAGTCTTCCTCTGCGTACTCCGTTCCAGTGAAAGTCCCCAGGGAGCCTTTTCCATGCTGAATTTCTCCTTACTCATGAAAATATTAGCCAGCCACATTCATTCAGTAAATAGTCCAGTAGGAATGCAGTGCAGCCTTCCCTGGGAATTTAGTTTTAAAAGTCAGAACTTTGCTTTTACTGCTAACAATTAATTATTTTCTCCAGTGACCCACAGGACAGAAATCATAAGGACCACTTGCTTAAATGAACTTATATTTACATCTCCTCAGAGTAAAAGTATTTTGGATGACTCTGAGTTTTGCTAGACTTTATTTTTTCTTTTGAGATTGGAAGACGGATGTAGAAGGGGAGAAATGAACTGTTTTGTTTTGCTTATTATTGTTTTTGCTTCGGTAACTTCCAGCTTCTACAGCTCTTAAGCGAAATTCCCTGCTGGCCCCTGTGGTTCTCCACTGCCTCTGAGCCTGCCCGGAGCCCTGCTGAGCAGTCTTCACGGGGTCACAAGGCTGGTGTCTCTTTCCGCACACAGCAGAGGCCCTGGAGCCTGCAGCAAGAATCCCTGGGAACAGCGTTTCTCCCGGGGGTGGTGGGAGCAAGCGCTTTTCATCAGGCAGCCCCACCATGTGGCTGGCATTTGCAAAATGCTCCACCATAACCGCTTCAATGGCCCCCTTGACTGTCTCCAGTATTGAGGAACAATTAGAATGGACGCAAAGAATCAGACGGTAAAGAATATTCCAACTTATCCTTAGTCATTACAGTTATTGGCTCTCTCACCCCTTCCCTTTCTGTTTCCCTCCTATGTCTTGGCATCTAATCAATTTATTAGACGTGTATCTGTGTCCATAATTCAACACTTGATTTTACTTGTGTTTTCTGTCTCAGTACTTTTCTTTCTTAGGAATATCACTTTGATATACACTGAATCACTTCTATATGGTTTTCATGTTATTTTCTCCATTCCTTTCACATTTCTTGTGCATTTCCTCTTTGCTGCTGCTGCTAAGTCACTTCAGTCATGTCCAACTCTGTGCGCTATCCCTGGAATTCTCCAGGCAAGAACACTGGAGTGGGTTGCCATTTCCTTCTCCAATGCATTTCCTCTTTATTTCTTTTTAAAATCTCTCAGTCTCCCTGGCGTGGGGCAGTATCTCTTCTTTTCTCCTTTGTGCTAACACTGACGTGGCCTTCACGTGTCCGATCCCTGTTTTTCTCCTGGTTTCTGATGGCTCATCTCCACAGACGTTTCTCCACTGAGCCTTTCTGACTCACTGGTTCATGCAAGTATGCCTTCTTTCTCATGACACATCCATTCATCATATGAAACACACTTTCATCAAAAATTAAGTTCCTGCTGTCAATCTTTTGACAGTTTGAATCAGTCGAATCAGTTTGAATCAGTCGAATAACGTGTTTCGAATGCGTATTCTGTCATACGATGTTTTACGCCATATTGCTAGTGCTGGTTTATATTTTCACTCTTGCCAAATTGTTTATAAATTCTTCAAGCGTGGCAGCCATAACTTTTTTCCCCTTAAATCTCTACTGTGGAACACAGTGCCTCAAACATTATAGGTGCTCAGTAAATCAGAATAAATAAGGTTGGTAGGGAAGGAAATTAAGCAAAAGGTATTGATCACACAGTGAGAAGGAAGCAGAGGTTTTATAGACCATGGAACACTTAAATTGGATTTTGAAAAATTAGGAGTTTTCCAGGACACTAAAGCTGCACAGAGGATTGCTAAGCCAGGAGAGCGTTACAAGCAACTCTGCGCTCAGGCGAGTCAGACTTCAGTGGTCCCCCCGAGCCTCAGGCTATCTTTGAATGGTCATAGTGTTCTCCAGGCCTGAGTCACACTCACGTGCTGATGGTTGTTTGGACCCTCTGATGAAGCAGGTCCCACCTAAATGAGAGGGACTATTAGTGGGAGAGAAATAACTTTATTACAAATAATGAGAAAAGTGGGCTCAGAAGAGGTCTTCTGACACTTCCTAGGCACATCATTTCTCTATGGCAGTTGTAACAAATTATCACAGGCTGAATGGCTTTAAGCAAGAGAATGTTTTTCCATAGCTTAGGAGGCGGGAAGTCCAAGGTCAAGGTGTTGGCAGGGCCAGGCTCCCCCTGCAGGGTGCAGGAGCGATCCTCCCTGGCCTCTGCTGGCTGCTGGCGACCCCCTGCTGCTCTGCGTGTGGCAGCCTGCCTGGCAACTCTGCCTCTCCTGTCGGCTGGCCTTCTTTCCTGTGTCTGTGTCCAAGGCCCTCTCCCTTTACAAGGATGCTAGTCGTTGGCTGAGGGCCCCAGGCCAGGATGGCCTCATTCTAAAGTGATAATATCTGTAGAGACCCTCTGTACACATAAGGTCACATCCTGAGGTGCCTGGGCAGGTGTGGATTTTGGTGGGGACATCGTCAACCCAGGACAGGAGGTGTCACCAAGCTCTTCCTCTGCCTGGAGCCTTTGCACCTGCGGATAACAAAATTCTCTATCAGTACCTATCAAATGTCACCTCCTTCAGGAGGAGTGTAATCTAAGGTAACATCTTCTCATTGTTCTTCTTTCTTTTATCAGAACATGTACTTGTTGGCTTGCATTCTCCCTCAGAAAAGGACAACCTCCCTGAAATTGCAGAGCCCCCTACTGTTATTTGTTTAGCCGCATCCAGCTCTCTGCAAGCCCGTGGGCTGCAGCCTGCCAGGCTCCTCTGTCCATGGGATTCTCCAGGCAAGCAACCTGGAATGGGTTGCCATTTCCTCCTCCAGGGAATCTTCCCAACCCAGGAGTCAAACCTGTGTCTCTTGCATCTACTGCACTGACAGGCAGATTCTTTGCCACCGTGCCACCTGGGAAGCCCAGTGCCTGATATATTTATCTTTTTATCCTTGTCTTCTGGCATTATTCTTGACAAATGATAGGATATCAACAAAAAATGATAACTAAATCAATCAATGGATGAATGAATGGAGGGGTGGACAGAGGATGGATGGATCGATGGAAGGCATGCATATTCCGTCCTTCAGTCATGTCTGACGCTTTGCAACCCTTTGGACTGTAGCACACCAGGCTCCTCTGTCCGTGGAATTTTCCAGGCAAGAATACTGGGATGGGTTGCCATTTCCTCCCCCAGAGAATCTTCCTGATCCAGGGACTGAACGCTCATCTCCTGCCTATCAGGTGGATTCTTTACCATTGAACCATCGAGGAAGCCTGGATGTATGGAATAACTGATTCTAAACAATAGGAATTTTCTGCTTAATTACACTTGTTCAATCAACATTTTGCCTTTCATGCTAATAAATGACTTATATTTGTACACCTACATATTGTATCTCAGTTAATATCTGCGGAAAATTTTGAGGGCCTTCGACAGTGTCTATGAGGAAAATTGAAAACAGCCTGGATTCAGTCCTTGCTCCCAGAGGCTTATAATTTAAAACAGAAGAAACATATTTAAAACAAGAAAACAATCACCCATAGGATTTTTATCTTAATGGTGGTATCAATTCAACATATTCCAAAAACTGCAAAAGTGTAGGTTCACATGTAGTCCACATTCTTCTGAAATTGCTACCACATAGGAAGAGTTAGCTCTCTTCAAGGGTCTGGAACATAATAAACAGTCAGTAACTATTAGTAGGATAAATGAATGATTGAACAGTTTGTCAACAAGCAGAGGAATCCCATCCTTACCTCTAGGGAACAGGCACCGGTTTTGCAGAGCTTAAGCAGGCAGGAGCCACTCGTATCTGCAGGGTTCCTGACAGTACAGGGTTCCTGACGGTCTTTCCCACCAGAATTCCTGGCTAGACTGATTCGTGTGTGGCAAAGTTTGTCTTGCTGTCTGAAAATTTACGGGAAATGATCCAAAAGTGACAACCGACTTAGCTGGAGTCCTCTCTTTTAAATTTGGGAACATTCCACGATCCCTGTCAAAGAAGGATTGATTAGGAGATTTTTTTTTCCTCAGTGAAATCCTCCATCTTGATAAGCAAAGAAAAGCTTAGTAGTAAACTGAATTGCAATGGGACATTTTATTTAAATTTATTTTTAATTGGAGAGTGATTGCTTTATAATTACATAAACTGTAATCCTAAAAGAAATCAATTCTCAGTATTCATGGGAAGGACTGATGCTGAAGCTGCAATACTTGGGCCACCTGATGCAAAGAGCTGACTCATTGGAAAAGACCCTGATGCTGGGGAAGATTGAAGGCAGGAGGAGAAGGGGACGACAGAGGATGAGCTAGCTGGATGGCATCACCAACTCAATGGACATGAATTTAACCATACTCCAGGACATAGTGAAGGACAGAGACACCTGGCGTGCTGCAGTCCAGGGGGTCGCAGAGTTGGACATGACTGAGCAACAGAATCACCATTTCTTGATAATGCTGCAGAACAACGTGGATCAGCTGTGTGCACCTCCCCCACCCCTTGCCTCGCAAGCCTCCTGGGCCCTTTAAATATCTGTATTGCTTGCTCTGCACAAGATAAGCAGAGTGAAGTTTGACTTTTTTGAGTCACCACTAACCATGGCTCATGACAGTGTGAGCCATGGTGTTGGCAGCTCCCTTGGCCAAAGGCCTGAGGCTGTATTACTAATTTATCAGTGCCACCATGCACGTCTGAGCTGCCTTCTGTAATTTTCTTGCTCTCCTTGTCTTAGGCCCTTACGAGTATTCTGCACATGAGGAGTTAGCAGCGTTCCTCCTTTCTACTGCACCTGCCTTTAGATGGATAATTTTATTCATCCCTGTCCAGGAACCCTTTGAAACTCCCTTTGCTGATCAGTCACACAGCTGCATCCTGGTCTAGGGGCCACGTCGGAGGCCCTAGGCCTCCTACTCTCCCAATTCTTATTGTCCATCTCAGGAAGTGCCTCTCCTTGCATGTATGTTTCTTGCAAATAATGTCGTCCTGAGTTTCTGACTTGATCCCAAACAGTCAAGCTGGCGCTTTATTCTCCTGGAGATGAAGGAGCAGGAGTGACTGGTTGCCTCCCCCACCCCTCCCAATTCGCTCAAATCTGCGAGCTGCTCAGAGAGGAGGCAGGGCTACGGGCGCTGTCAATTAGGGTAACAGGCGGCGGCCCCCGCGCTGAGCTGTGCCACAGGCGATGCTGGTTTACTCAGAACAAAAGCAAGAGGGTCAGGAGCTCTCTGACTCACGCGTGCTCTTTTTCAAGAGAGCATTGTGATTTCTGACAAAGGAAGGAATTCGGACAAAACAAGGGAAGGAAGAATTTGTTTATTTCTTTCCACCAGCCAAGTCTCTGGTTCCTGTTGCCAAGAATATAACTTTAATTTATAAGACAAATACAAACCTAATTATATACCATTTAAAATTTAATTCTGAATAACACCATCTCTTGGGATTCAAGTTCTCTATTTTGAGGTTTAAAAAAAATGAGAAAGATAAGAATCCTGGCAGATCCCTTAATGCAAATCCTGTCACCTTTACGTGTGGTTAACAAAAATATGCGTGTTGAATACAATTTAATGAATTATATCTATTTTCAAATTAAGTCTGTTAAATATATTTGCCATACTACAGTCAGGAGTGTGTTCTGGTTTTCAGCAAACTGGATAATAAGTAGAGAAGTGACATCAATATAAACTGGAATTATTATATGACAGTGTTGTTGTCAGGATACAGCTTAAAAGCTAGGACCAAGCTTCACTGTGTCAACTGTGAAGCTGAAAGCACAAAGTTACATTAAAAAGACATGAGGAAGCTGAACTCATGCTGAAAGAATCCTTTCTTGTTTGTTTGTTTTTTTCCATCCCAAAGAAAGAATGCTCCCCGCCAATGCTCACCATCGAGAAAACGTCTGTAAGGAATATATTTCAGTTGAGTTGACCCTTATTTTATTTAATGCAATAGTTTGCCTGTCACCAAGAAGGTTTCTGGCGTGAACACTTTTCTCAACTTCCAAACAACTAGCTTCAAGAGCAAAAGAGTGATGCACGAGTTGTCAGCTGGTCGACCTCAGCTGACATCCACACCAAGGTGGCCACTTGACGTCCAATCATCTCTGAGAAGGAGTCTTAGGGCCAGTGGGCCAGTGAGCCCTGTTGTTAGTACACCACCTGAGTGATGGCTTTTCGTCTTTCCACGCACATGTGAATAAAGTCATGAGAAATGTGAGCAGAAATGTTTTAAACAAAGTACAGATTATATGTTCAAATAACATATTCGGGAGCTAGCAATGTTAAGGTGGTTCTTAGCGACGTTGAACTGAGAATGCCGCTCACTGCCTTTTTATGGAATGGTTTAATAGCATAAAAATTCTTATAGCACACTATGTAAGTGGGGTGCGATAAAAACACCCCACTAACAAGAAAAGAAAACCCAGTAGAGAAACAGAAAAAATAGCCATATGAGAGCCATTATTTATTATATTCTTACAGAGAAAAGTGAGCAAAAATTGTACCTGTTTTGCATTTTAATAGTAACGTTGTCTCAAGTGCAAAGGGGCATCTAGATTTTTACGGATCCTTAAAAAATTTCAATTGTTTAGATACTACGATATAAAACCTAATATTTTTGTAAATAAGATGTCAATATAAATAAATAAGACGTATTTTGCTCTCTCTTTTGAGTGACGTAAAAGGATACTCTTTAAAGGTAAAGATTTCCTTGCTACATAAAGGGGTGAATCATTAAGTTGTTCAAAGGTCCGAGGGACCCTAGGCACTCTCCCGTGAGGACGAGGAGGTAGGAAGTACCTCGTCTGTGTCACGAGTGGTGAGGACGAACATTCTGTCCGCACTTGGAAGATTTTCTGCCTCCCATTCTCCTCTATCTACTGTCTCCTCCTCTACCGACCTACCGTAGAGGCTGAGGTGCCTGTACTCAAACTCATTTGAGGCCCTCAACCACCACCTGTCCCTCCGGACCGCATGACGTCAGGTACCCCAACGTTTGTCAGCCTGTTCTGAATGTACAGTTTGTTGTTGTTGTACTTGGAAGCCTGATTACGAACGTTTTTGGGTAGTCAATTGTGTGACGAATCTTTCGATTCTTTGTTTTTTACTCTATATCTTAACCACACCAACTTTAAAGATGTGATTCAGTGACTATTGTCCTTAGTAAACATAAAGATTGGCATTGTTTCAAAGTGGCCCCTGAAACGTGCGCTGTCACGGGGGTGGGGGATGGACGTACCCAGAAATTTAAAGGTAAAATCGACTTAGTCGTATATTGGAATATTATGAAAATTTAGTACTCTCTCAGGGAACTGGACGGTAGGGGGTAGGTTGAAGACGAGTTAAAGAGACGGGGGGGAAATGCTTTGAGTATCGTTTTAGATAGGGACAAGGGGATCAGGTCGAGGGAAGTACGACTCGGAGAAATTGGGTGGTCAGTGTCGTCGTGATTTTGACAAGACACCTCGAGTGCCGGTGGTTGTTATAGGTGCAGGAGGTTGGCTTACAAATTGAGAGACAGCGGTAGTACTATACGGGATTCGTCACAAACGATCTTACCTAGTGAGGAAATACTGTTCGGACGGTCGCACGCAGAACGTATTCGTTCACGAGACTGAGGTGACTTGTGAACTACAGTTATAAGAATATCCCCTAGCAAAGACATAGGTGAGGCCGAAGTGTCCCCAAAATAAGTCGGTACAGGAAGGAAAATAGGGAGGGTGGGCTCCTGTGATGACAAGACTGTCGACGGTAGACTTGGAATCCTGATCTAGGCGAGTGAATGGACTGAACAGTAGTGTCGTGTCCCTCAGCGACAACGAAGGGTCATAAGGTAACATAGTTATAAGGTGTAAATGAAGGAGATGGTTGACACCCAACAAGTACTACACCCCTATAATACTCAGCTCTACAATATTTGTAAGTACTCGTGCGCAGACTAACCTGCATTCGTGAACAAAACCAACCCTTACACAAGTTCCTTCCTTTACGAGTCAAGGTAAGAATCTATATCCATAAACAACCACAACGACGACGATTCAGTGACTCAACACAGATTGAGAAACGTTGGGGTACCTTACGTCGCACGGTCCGAAGGGACAGGAAGTGACAAAGGGTCTCAAACGAGGTCACGAAGGGACCACCGAGTCTGTGTACAGGATCCACCTGCAGTGTAGGAGACCTAGGTTTGATCCCTGGGTCGGGAGGATCCCCTGGAGGAGGGCATGGCAACCCACTCGTGTTGCGAGTGGAGGAGCGAGGCAGGCTGCGGTCCATGGAGTCACAAAGAGTCGGACATGACTGAGCGACTAAACACAGCTCAGCGCATGCCATCAGGTTGGTGATGCATCCAACCATCCCATCCTCTGTCGCCTCCTCCTCCTCCTGCCCTCAGTCTTTCCCAGGATCAGGACACAGGCACAAGCATATTTATGTTAGTTAGTACTGCCGAAGAGTTTCATAAAACATTTATATCAAGTTACAGACCTATAGTCAATGTACAAAAGCTCCATTTAATTCAAATTTACACCAAACTTGATACCAACTGTTAATTTTAGCTATAGTGGGTATATAATGGTAGCTCATGATTTTACTTTCTATTTTTTCCTAATGCTGAATGATACTGAGAATCTTTTCATATATTTTAGCATCTATTTTTATATCTTCCTTCATGAAGTGTCTTTTAAAGTCTTTGCTTATATTTCACTTGAATGATCTTTGTATTATCAATTTGAAAATTACTTTTTAGAAATACTAAGTGGCTTTATGCATTTTCTGCATTTCAAATATCTTTTGTTGGCCTGTGCTTTGCTTACCTTTTACTTTTTTAATAGTGGTTTTGATGAGTAGAAATTTTAAGTTTAAAGAAGTCCGATGTACTGTTGATTTCTTTTATCATTAGTGATTTGTTATCCTGTTTTATTTTTTAAATTTTTATTGGAGTATAATTGCTTTACAATGTTGTCAAGTGTCTGCTGTACAATAATGCGAGATCAGCTATGTGTATACATACATCCCCACCTTGGACCTCCCTCCCACCCCTCTAGGTCATCACAGAGCTCCAAGCTGACCTCCATGTGCTGAGAAGCACGTTTCCACTAGCTGCATATTTTACACGTGGCAGTGTATACACGCCGATGGTGTTCTCTCGATGCACCCCCCACCCGCCGCCCGTGCTCACATGTCCATTCTCCACACCTGGGCTCCCATTCCTGCTCTGCACCATCTCTCGAGTCCATGCATACACGCTAACATACGGCGTTTGTTTCTGCCTTTCTGAGTTACTTCACTCTCTGTGGCACATTCTAGGCCCATCCACACCTCTACAAATGACCGCATTTTGTTCCTTCTTACGGCTAGGCAATACTCCGCTGCATCTAGTACCACAGCTTCTTCATCCATTCATCCGCCATTGGACATTTAGATGGCTTCCGTGTCCTGATTATTGTAAATGGTGCCGCAGTGGTCATTGTGGTATGTGTGTTTTTTGCATTATGGTTTTCTCAGGGTAAATGCCCAGGAGTGGGATTGCTGCTGGGTCATATGGTAGCTCTATTTTTAGTTTTTTAAGGAACCTCCATACTGTTCTACACAGTGGTTGGATCAATTTAAATTCCCATCGACAGTGTAAGAGCATTCCCTTTTCTCCACATTTCCTTCAGCATTTTTCCTTTGTCGATTTTTGATGATGGCCATTCTGACCTCTGTGAGGTGATACCTCATTCCAGTTTTGATCTGCATTTCTCTAATAATTAGTGGTATGCTGCAGTCCATGAGGTCACAAAGAGCTGGACACAGCTCAGCAATCGAACAACCACAACAAAATAATTAGTGATGCTGAGCATCTTTTCAGGTGCCTCTTAGTCATCTGTATGTGTTCTCTGGGGAAATGTATATTTAGGTTTTCCACCTATTTTTTATTGGGTTGTTTGATATTGAGCTATTTGTATATTTTGGACATTAATCCTTCTCAGTTGGTTCATTTGCAAATATTTTCTCCCATTTTTATTTTTTCATCTTGTTTATGGTTCCCTTTGCTGTGAAGAAGCTTTGAAGTTTAAGTAGGTCCCATTTGTTTGGAGTTTATTTTCATTACTGTAGGAGGTGGGTCAAAAAATATCTTGCTGTGAATTATATAAAAGAGTGTTCTGTGTTTTCCTCTAAGAGTTTTATAGTACCCAGTCTTACATTGAGGTCTTTAATCCATTTTTTGTTTATTTTTGTGTATAGTGTTCAGTTCAGTTCAGTCACTCAGTTGTGTCCAACTCTTTGCAACCCCATGGACTGCCGTACGCCAGGCTTCCCTGTCCATTGCCAACTCCTGGAGTTTACTACAACTCATGTCCGTTGAGTCAGTGATGCCATCCAACCATCTCATCCTCTATCGTCCCCTTCTGCCTTCAGTCTTTCCCAGCATCAGCGTCTTTCCCAATGACTCAGTTCTTTGCATCAGGTGGCCTAAGTATTGGAGCTTCAGCTTCAGCATCAGTCCTTCCAATGAATATTCAGGACTGATTTCTTTTAGGATGGACTGATTGGATCTCCTTGCAGTCCAAGGGACTCTCAAGAGTCTTCTCCAACACCACAGTTCAAAAGCATCAGTTTCTCAGTTCTCAGCTTTCTTTATAGTCCAACTCTCACATCCATACATGACTACTGGAAAAACCATAGCCTTGACTAGACGGACCTTTTTTGGCAAAGTAATGTCTCTGCTTTTTAATATGCTGTCTAGGTTGGTCATGACTTTTCTTCCAAGGAGCAAGCATCTTTTACAAGGAGCTGGCATCTTTTAATTTAATGGCTGCAGTCACCATCTGCAGTGATTTTAGAGCCCCAAAATTACAATTTGTCACTGTTTCCACTGTTTCCCCATCGATTTGCCATGAAGTGATGGGACCAGATGCCATGATCTTAGTTTTATGGATGTTGAGCTTTACCCCTTCTTCACTCTCCTCTTTCACTTTCATCAAGAGGCTCTCTAGTTCTTCTTCATGTTTTGCTATAAGGGTGGTGTCATCTGCATATCTGAGGTTACTGATATTTCTCCTGGCAACCTTGATTCCAGCTTGCCATTCCTTTCTCCAGCAGACCATGTTTTGTCAGAACTCTCCACCATGACCCATCCATCTTGGGTGGCCCTACACAGCATGGTTCATAGTTTGATTGAGTTAGAGAAGGCTGTGGTCCATGAGATCAGATTGGTTAATTTCCTGTGATTGTGGTTTTCAGTCTGTCTTCCCTCTGATGGAGAAGGGTAAGAGGCTTATGGAAGCTTCTTGATGGCATAGGTGTGTGTGTGTGTGTTGTACACACAAATAGTGTTCAGTTCAGTTCAGTTCAGACGCTCAGTCATGTCCAACTCTTTGCGACCCCATCAGTCACAGAATGCCAGGCCTCCCTATCCATCACCAACTCCTGGAGTTCACTCAGACTCACGTCCATCGAGTCAGTGATGCCATCCAGTATCTCATCCTGTGTTGTCCCCTTCTCCTCTTGCCCTCAGTCCCTCCCAGCATCAGAGCCTTTTCCAACGAGTCAACTCTTCACATGAGGTGGCCAAGGTACTGGAGTTTCAGCTTTAGCATCATTTCTTCCAAAGAAATCCCAGGGTTGAACTCCTTCAGAATGGACAGGTTGGATCTCCTTGCAGTCCAAGGGANCGGCAAGAATACTGGAGTGGGTTGCCATTTTCTTCTCCAGGAGATCGAACAAAGAATAAAAATATAATATATAATCATATAATCATCTCAATTAGATGCAGAAAAAGCTTTTGACAAAATTCAACCCTGATTTATGATAAAAACTCTCTAGAAACTGGGCATAGAGGGAACCTACTTCAGCATAATAAAGACCATATATGACCAACCCACAGCAGGCATCATTCTCAGTGGTGAAAAACTGAAAGCATTTTATCAGAGATCAGAAACAAGACAAGGATGTCCATTCTCACCACTCGCTCAACATAGATTTGGAGATCTAGCCATGACCATCAGGGAAGAGAAAAAAAGAGAGTGCAACTTGGAAAAGAATAAGTAAAACCGTCACACTTTGCAGATGACGTGACACCACACATAGAAAATTCTAAAACTGCCCCCAGAAAACCCCTGGAGCTCATCAAGTGAATTTGGTGAAGTTGCAGGATGCAAAGGGAGTACACAGAGACCCCCTGCATTCCTCTACACTAATGAGGAAAGACCAGAAAGAGAAGTTAATGAAGCAGTTCCACTTACCACTGTAGTGAAAAGAAGAGCATAACTAGGAATGAGCCTACCTAAGGGGCAAAAGACCTGCAGTCAGGAAACTATAAAATGCTGATGAAAGAGGTCAAAGATGGCAAAGATGAACCATGTCCTTGGATGGGAAGAATTGATATTGTGAAAATGTCTATACTAACCAAAGCAATTTACAGATTCAATGCAATCCTATCAAACAGCCAATAGAATTTTTCACAGAAATAGAACAAAAATTTTGTCCTACAATTTTTTTGGAAACATAAAAGACCCCAAACAGCCATGACAATCATGAGAAAGAAAAATGGAGATGGAAGAATTAGGCTCGCTCTCTCTGACTTCAGACTATGCTACAGAGTTACAGTTGTCAAGACAATATGGTACTGGCACAAAAACAGAAATACAGCTCAATTTCTGTACCGGACTGAAGGCCCAGAGGTAAACGCATGCACCCATGGTCACCTAATCAAATGTACAAGGATGCAAATATACAAAAAACAGAGGAGGGAGGAATATATAATGGAGAAAGGTCAGTCTCTTCAATAAGTGGTGCTGGGAAGAAACAGCTACATGTAAAAGAATGAAATTAAATGTTCTTAATGAATGAATGAATGAAATGAATGAATGAATGAAATGAAACATAATTTCATTCCTTTACATGTAGCTGTCTCTTCATTCCTTTACATTTAATTTCATTTTTTTACATGTAGCTGTTTCTTCCCAGCACCACTTATTGAAGAGACTGACCTTTCTCCATTATATATTCCTCCCTCCTCTGTTTTTTGTATATTTGCATCCTTGTATATTTGATTAGGTGACCATGGGTGCATGCGTTTACCTCTGGGCCTTCAGTCCGGTACAGAAATTGAGCTGTATTTCTGTTTTTGTGCCAGTACCATATTGTCTTGACAACTGTAACTCTGTAGCATAGTCTGAAGTCAGAGAGAGCGAGCCTAATTCTTCCATCTCCATTTTTCTTTCTCATGATTGTCATGGCTGTTTGGGGTCTTTTATGTTTCCAAAAAAATTGTAGGACAAAATTTTTGTTCTATTTCTGTGAAAAATTCTATTGGCTGTTTGATAGGATTGCATTGAATCTGTAAATTGCTTTGGTTAGTATAGACATTTTCACAATATCAATTCTTCCCATCCAAGGACATGGTTCATCTTTGCCATCTTTGACCTCTTTCATCAGCATTTTATAGTTTCCTGACTGCAGGTCTTTTGCCCCTTAGGTAGGCTCATTCCTAGTTATGCTCTTCTTTTCACTACAGTGGTAAGTGGAACTGCTTCATTAACTTCTCTTTCTGGTCTTTCCTCATTAGTGTAGAGGAATGCAGGGGGTCTCTGTGTACTCCCTTTGCATCCTGCAACTTCACCAAATTCACTTGATGAGCTCCAGGGGTTTTCTGGGGGCAGTTTTAGAATTTTCTATGTGTGGTGTCACGTCATCTGCAAAGTGTGACGGTTTTACTTATTCTTTTCCAAGTTGCACTCTCTTTTTTTCTCTTCCCTGATGGTCATGGCTAGATCTCCAAATCTATGTTGAGCGAGTGGTGAGAATGGACATCCTTGTCTTGTTTCTGATCTCTGATAAAATGCTTTCAGTTTTTCACCACTGAGAATGATGCCTGCTGTGGGTTGGTCATATATGGTCTTTATTATGCTGAAGTAGGTTCCCTCTATGCCCAGTTTCTAGAGAGTTTTTATCATAAATCAGGGTTGAATTTTGTCAAAAGCTTTTTCTGCATCTAATTGAGATGATTATATGATTATATATTATATTTTTATTCTTTGTTCGATCTCCTGGAGAAGAAAATGGCAACCCACTCCAGTATTCTTGCCGGGAAAATTCCATGGAAGGAGCCTGGTGGGCTACAGTCCATGGGGTCACAAAGTCGGACACGACTGAGCGACTTCACTTTTCACTTTATGGTTTATCACATAGATTTGCATATATTGAAGAATCCTTGCATCCCTCAGATAACCTCATCTGATCATGGTGTCTGAGCCTTGTACTGTGTTGTTGGATTCTATTTGCTAGTATTTGATTGAAGACTTTTGTGTTTATGTTCATCAGTGGTATTGTTCTTGTTATCTTTTTTGTGATATCTTTTACCGGTTTTGGTATCAGGATGATGGTGGCTTCATAGAATGAGTTTGGGAGTATTCCATGCTCTGCATTTTTTGAAAGAGTTTCAGGAGGATAGGTGGTAGCCTTTCTCTAAATGTTTGACAGAATTCACCTGTAAAGTCATATGCTATTGGACATTCATTTGTTGAAAGATTTTAACTACTAAACTAGCAGACAGTTGTGTCTGATTCTTTGCGACCCATTGACTATAGCCTGCCAGGCTTCTCTGTACATGGAATTTTCAAGAACACTGGAGTGGATTTCCATTTCCTTCTCCAGGAGATCTTCCCAACCCAGGGACTGAACCTGCATCCCTTGCGTCTCCTGCGCTGAAGGGCAGATTCTTCACTAGTGCCATGTGGGAAGCCTTTTCAATTACTTTTTGTCATTACGTGTGATTGTTATATTTTTCATTTCTTCATGATTCATTCTTGAAAGGTTTTACCTAAGAATCTGCCCATTTCTTCCAGGTTGTCCTTTTTATTGACATATAGTTGCATGCCGGAGAAGGCAGTGGCACCCACTCCAGCACTCTTGCCTGGAAAATCCCATGGATGGAGGAGCCTGGTGGGCTGCAGTCCATGGAGTCGCTAAGAGCTGGGCACAACTGAACGACTTCACTTCGACTTTTCACTTTCATGCATTGGAGAAGGAAATGACAACCCACTCGTGTTCGTGCCTGGAGAGTCCCAGGGACAGAGGAGCCCAGTGGGCTTTCGTCTGTGGGGTCGCACAGAGTTGGACACGACTGAGCGACTCAGCAGCAGCCGCAGCGGCACAGCCGCCTGTGACACTCTCTTATGGCCCTTTCTATTTCTGCAGTGCCAGCCGTAATTCTCCTTTTCATTTCTAACTTTATTGATTTGGATCCTTTTTTTTTTTTATGAGTCTGGCTAAAGGTTTATCAATTTTATCTTCTCATAGAACCAACTTTTAGTTTTATTGATCTTTATAAACCTTTTGGTTTTATTAATAAAAAATAGCAATTTTAAAACTTCATTTCTATTTCATTTATTCCTGCTCTGATCTTTATGATGTTGTTCCTTCTACCAACTTTGGCTTTGTTGTTGTTGTTGTTGTTCTTTCTCTAGTTGCTTTAGCTGTAAGATTAGATTGTTTGAGATTTTCTTTCTTGACGAAAGACTGAATTGCTATAAACTTCCCTCTTAAAATTGCTTTTGCTGCATCCCATAGGATTTGTGTCATCTTATTTTCATTGTCATTTGTTTCTGTGTATTTTTAAATTTCTTCCTTGGTTTCTTCAGTGATATCTTGGTTATTTAGTAATGTATTATTTAGCTTCCTTGTGTTTGTGTTTTTTTCCCGTTAGAAAAGATGCTTGATATAATTACAGTTTTCTAAAATTTACCAAGGTTTGATTTGCGATCCAAAATGTGATCTTTCCTGGAGAAAGTTCCATGTGCATTTGAGAAGAAAGTGTATTCAGCAGCTTTCAGGTAGAATGTCCTATAAATATCAATTAAGTCTACCTGGTCTATTGTGTCGTTTAAAGCTTGTGTTTCCTTACTTATTTTCAGTATGGATGATCTGTCCATTGATGTAAGCAGGGTGTTACTGTTGATTTCCCCTTTTACGGCTGTTAGCATTTGTGTTCTGTTTTGAGGTGCTCCTATGCTGGGTACACAAACATGTATAATTGTTTTATCTTCTTGACTTGACCTCTTATTATGTAGTGACTTTAAAGTCTATTTTACTTGATATGAGTATTGCTACCCCACTTTTGATTTCCATTTGCATGGAATATATTTTTCCATCTCCTCACTTTCAGTCATACAGGCTGAAAGTGTCCCTAGATCTGAAGTGGATCTTTTGTAGGCGGCAGATCGATCTATGGGTCTTATTTGTGTATCCATTCAACTAATCTGTGTCTTTTGGTTGGAGTATTTCATCCTTTTACACCTAAGATAGTTACTGATATGTATATTTTTATTACCATTTTCTTATTTTGGGTTTCTTAATCGAAGTATGCTTGATTAATATTAATTTCAAAAAGTACAACATAGTGATTCAATATTTTTATAGCTTATTATCCATCTAAAGTTATTATAAAATAACAGGTGTATTTCCCATGCTGTACAGTATATCCTTGGTGTTTATTTCATACACAGTATCAATAGTCTGTGCCTCTTAATCCCATACCCCCATCTTGCTTCCCTACCCACCCATCTTCTCCCCACTGGTCATCACTAGTTTGCTGTCCATATTGGTTAAGTCTGCTTCTGTTTTGTCATATACATTTGCTTGATTTCTTAGATTTCACATGTAAATGATAGCCAGAATATTTGCCTTTCTCTGGCTTATTTCACTTATAATAATCCTAGGTCCATCCACGCTCTTGCAGATGAGGGAATTTTGCCCTCTTACAGTTGAGTGATGTTCCATGATACATCTGAGCACCACATGCTCTTTCTTTAGTCATTTGTTCCTGGGCACTTACATTGCTTCCGTATCTTGGGATGCTCCTATGAACAGCAGGGTGCATGTCCACTTCTGGACACATGTTTTCATTTTATTTGGTTATATACCTAGCAAGAAAATTGCTGGATCTTATAGTATTTTTATTTTTAGCTTTTAAAGAGAACTTCATACTGTTTTCCACAGTGGCTGGACCAGTTTACAGTCCCACCAATGGTGTATGACGGTCCCCTCTTCTGCATGTTAGCACCAACATTTGTTATTTGTCAACTTTGGATGATAGCCACTTTGACAAGTGTGCGGTGATATTTCACTGTGGTTTTCATTTGCATTTCTGTAATGTTAAGCATTTTTTAAATGTGCCTGTTGGCCATCTTTGTATCTTCTTTGGAGAAATGTTTACTTGGCTCTTTTGCCCACTTTTTGGTTGAGTTCTTTTTTTCAATATTGAGTTATGTGAGCTGTCTATAAATTTTGGATATTGATGACTTACCAGTCATATCATTTGCAAATATTTTTTCCATTCAGTTGGTGGCTTTTTCAGTTGATGGCTTTATTTTGCTGTGCAAATGATTCTCCCTTCAGGTCCCATTTGTGTATTTCTGTTTTATTTCTCTTGCCTTCAAGAAGGAGCCAAACATGTTGCTACATGTTCTGTCATAGCGTGTTCTGCCTATTTATCCTTTGAGTGTCATGGTTTCAGATCTTACATTTAGGATTTTAATCCATTTTGAATTTATTGTTGTATATGATGTGAGAAAATATTCTAATCTCACTTTTTCTTTGTAGCTGTCCAGTTTTCCCAGCATCACTTATTAGAAGAGGCTGTCTTTTCTCCATTGCATTGTGTTACCCCATTTCTCATAGATTAATTGACCGTAAGTGTGTGGGTTATTTCTGGACTCTGTAGTCGGTTCCATTGATCTGTTTTTGTACCAGTAGTGTGCTGTTTTAATTACTGTTCATTTACAGTATAGTCTGATATCAGACAGCATGATACCTCCAACTTTGTTCTGTTTTCTCAACATTGCTTTAGCTGTTTGGAGTTTTGTGGTTCTATATAAATTAGGGGTTTTTGTTCTGCTTCTATGAAGAATTTCATGGGTATTTTGATAGAGACTACATTAAATCTGTAGATTGTTTTGAGTAGTAAGACCATTTTAACAATATTAATTCTTCTGATCCAAGAACACAAGATATCTTTCCATTTCTCTGTACGATTTTCAAATTTCTTTAGCAACGTTTTATAAGTTTCAGAGTATAGTTCTTTCACCTCGTTGGTTAAGTTTATTTCTAGATATTTTATTCTTTTTGATGAAATTGTTAAGGAATTGTTTCCTTAATTTCTCTTGCTGATAGCTTATTATAAATGCACAGAAAAGCAACAGATATGAATCTTGTATCCTGCAACTTCACTAAATTCATTTATTCTAATAGGGTTTGGTTTGGTTTGGTTTGGTGGCGCTTTAGTGTGTCCTGTGTGTAGCAGTCATGCAATATGCAAGCAGCGGCAGTTTTACTTCTTCCCTTTCCATTTAGATTCCTTTTCCCTCTTTTCATTATCTGATTGCTGAGGTTGAAACTCCCAATACTATGTTAAATACAAGTGGCAATGAAAAGGCGACTGGGCAAGGTAGAGGTTAAAGTTGTACTAGGGCCTCAAAAAGAAAACAGGCCCACCTGTTAATCTTAAAGCAAACCTTCATCTCAAGGCCTCGGGAAAACAAGCCCTCCTGTTAATCTTAAGACAGACCTTCATCTCAAAAATGTGTAGGGGACTCGTATCTTAGAAATGCAGCCCCCAGGAAGAAGTTTTCTGGGAGATGTTTACCGCAAACCGTTCTAGGAAACTAATTTTCTGGAAAAACAAGTTAGCAGAAAAAAATTAAAACTCAGACAGACATGTCGACCCGATAACAAATGCACCAATCAGATTGTTCCACCCCAGCTGTACCTGTTTGAGGCTTTTGTGTTTAAAAACTGCTTTGTAACGAATGTTCAGTGTTCGTTCTTCCCTGGTGGTGATCGAACCCCAGCGCGCCGGCCTAATAAATCCTCTTGCTGTTTGCATCAATTCCGTGTCTTGGAGATTCCTTGGGCGACAGACCCCTAGAAAGAGGCCTTGAGGCCTAACAGTAAGAGTGGACATCTTTTGTGTTGTTTCTGATCTTAGAGGAAATGCTTTCAAGCTTTTCACCACTGAGTATGATGTTAGCTATGGGTTTGTCATGTAAGCCTTTGCTATGCTGAAGTGTCTTCCCTCTATACCTGCTTTGTTGAGAGCTTTTATCATGAATGGATGTATGATCCTTTTTATCTATTGCCAAATTTGGCTTTGTTAAGGATATTTGTATCTATTTTCATCAGAGATATTGGCCTCCAATTTTCTTTTTTTGTAATGTCTTTCTCTGATTTTGGTATCACACTAATGGCAGATTTGTAAGTTTGAGATTGTTACATTCTCTTTAAATTTTTGGAACTGCTTGGGAAGAAGAGCTCTTCTTTATATGCTTGATAGAATTTCCCTGTAAAACTATCTGGTCCTGGACTTTTGTTTGCTGTGAACTTTTAAAATTACATATTCAATTTCACTATTCAGGAAATAGATTGTCTATTTCTCATTCGGTCTCAGAAGGGTGTATATTTCTAGAAATGTGTCCATTTCTTCTAGGTTGTCCAATTTGTTGGCATATAACTGTTCACAGTATTGTCTTAAAATTCTTTGCATCTCTGTGGAATTGGTTGCTGTTTTTCTTATTTCATTTCTGATTTTGTTGATTTGAGTTCTCTTTCTTCCTGATGAGCCTGACTGAAGCTTTATCAACTTTATTGTCTTTTTAAATATCTAGCTCCTGTTGTACTGATATTTTCTAGTTTTGTGTCTGTTTCCTCTCTGATCTTTATTATTTCCTTCCTAATGCTAACTGAGCTTTGTGAGTTCTTTTTTAAATTCTTTATGATGGAAAATTAGGTTGCTTATTTAATATTCGTCTTGCTTCCTGAGGTCTGCCTGCATCACTATAAACTTACCTCTTAGAACTGCTTTTGCTACATCCCACAGATTTTGGAAAGTTACATTTCCATTTTCATTGTCTAAAGGTATTTTCATATGTTTAAAATATATATTTTAAATATTTCATATTTGGCTGCTGCTGCTGCTGCTAAGTCGCTTCCATCGTGTCCGACTCTGTGCGACCCCATAGACGGCAGCCCAACAGGCTCCCCCATCCCTGGGATTCTCCAGGCAAGAACACTGGAGTGGGTTGCCATTTCCTTCTCCTCATATTTGGCATATAACTATTTGTTTTAAACAGCTAAACCTTTAAGTTCAGACATTCTAAAAGACGTACATTTTCTCTACTCCCTTCACATTTTTTTCTTATATAAGTGTCGTTGATTTACCATGTTTTTTACAGCAAAATGAGTCAGTTTATATAGTATTCATATATATCTTCCCAGGTGGCACAGTGGTAAAGAATCTGTCTCCCAATGCGAGACACAAGATAGTATTTATAAAAGTATGTGTGTGTGTGTAAATATATTTCCATAATCTTTTCCATTATGGTTTATCATAGAGTATTGAATATAGTTCTCTGCTTTCTGTACCTAGATATCTGTTTCCTTCTTCATGCTCAGATAGTTTCAGCCTGAATTTTATTAAATACATTTTCAACCACATTCTCTCCCTTCTTCTTCTGGGACCCCTGTAATGTAAATGTTTGTACACTTAATGTTGTACCAAAGATCCCTTAAATTGTTTTCATTTTCTTTATTTGTTTTTCATTTTTGCTTTTCTCATTGTTTTCTGTCATTCTTTCAGGTCACTTCATTGTTCTTCTGTGTGATCTAGTCTGTTAATTCCTTCTAGTGTGTTTTTTAGTTCACTGGGAGGCAAATTCTGTAACGCTGCACCACCTAGGAAGCCCTGGGTCAGGAAGATCCCTGGAGTAGAAAATGCCAGTCCACTCCAGTGTTCTTGCCTGGAAAACTCCACGGACAGGGGAGCCTGGAGGGCTGGGTCACAAGGAGCTGGATATGACTGAGCACACCCACACACAAGCATGTTATTTTTCAGGTATGACTGGCTCTTTTTTATATTTTCTGGCTCCATGTTAAAAGTCTGTGCTCACCTGTTCTTCCCTAAGTCAGTCGGCATCCCTATTAATAATGCTTTGAAGTCTCCAGTACACTGTGCGTTTCTTTTTCTATTAAGGTGTTTTCTCTTTCTCTTTCAATAGAGACAAATTCCCCTGTTTTCTCATTTTGCTTTTCTCTCTGTCTGTATGAAATTAGGTGCAACTATTACCTACAGTGGTCTTTGAGGGTGTTATTATGTGGGAGCATCCCGATACAGACTCTTTATGCCCGGTGCCTTTGGTGGGAAAGCTGCATTTGACATGAACACAAGTCACATCTTGGCTCAGGGAGTGCTGGCAGCTGGCAGCCTGGTGAGAAGGTGGGGCTGGAGCAGGAGCGATGAGGGCTGGAGCCGGGTTTGAGCTAGGGCTCCTCCTCTGCTCAGCGGCAGGTCTCAAGTTCTCGGAGCAGAAGAGACGCTGAGGCTCTGGCCTAGCTAACCCTGTTCCCTTTAAGATGTGCCCTTCCCCTTCCAGTGCGCCCTCAGCTCCAGAGAGGAGCAGGCTGCAGCAGGAGGGTCTGGTGTGGATTCAGCATGAGCTGGGCACTGGGTGTGGGGATCCGTCTGCCGTTAGCAACCTGGTCGACCTCGGGTGAGCTCCAGTGGTGGTGGCCCGCTCCCTGCTCAGGTGCTGCTGAGGATTTGAGCTGCCACAGCATCTCACGCCCGGGCTTTTCCCTCATTGTTAGCAATCCTCCTGGCTCCAGTGTGAAGCTGACAACGAGAGGCCAGCACTGCTGGAGGACTACGCGGCTCAGGCTGGGGTGTGAGTGGGGTGGCTGTGGGAAACCCGTCGGCCAGCCACGTGGCTTAAACCCACCCTTTCTGCCCTCTCTGCTCTGCCTCAGGGGCCAGCTCCTCGTAAGTGCAACCTCTGCTCCCCATGTGGAAGCCCTCCTGTTAGTCCCAGCAGCCCCATAACCAGCCCAGGCGACTCGTCTTTCCCTTGCTGGGCCCCAGGGCTGTGGGGACCGATCTGTGACTTGACAGCTGGCTCCCCAGGGAGAGTCCCCGTCTCCCCGACTCCTCTCTCAGGGTCACGGGTCTCCAGCTGGTCCTTTCCCTTCCCCTCCGCACTGGCCACGCATGCCTCTCTCTTGCAGCCTTGACGGTACAGAGCCCTACTGCCAGTCACCAGTGAGTCTGCGATGAGAACTCTTCCACAGGGAGATGCGCTCTTCTTTTTGTGGGTGTGCTTCTGATATGTTCATGAGGGGCGTGAGTTCTGTGTCCTCTTACTCTGCCATCTTGATTCTTTCCTTGTCCTGTTTAAAAAATCTTTGCACATTCCAAGGTTATAAAAATATTATCCTGTGTTTTATTTTAAAAGCTGTCAGATACAGTCTGTTTGCAGAGGGGGGCTGGTTCAGGTAGTGGCCAAGGTGCACTGCTTTCCACACGGATGTGTAACTGGCACGGCACTGTGGATTATAAACAGCAGTCTCTCCCTCGGTGAACTTCAGTGGAGTCTCTGCCGCAATCCAGGTAACTGTGTGCAGGTGTGCGTCTCCCGCCCTGCCCCGCTGTGCATTAGTCTATACTTGGAACAATCCCTGCCATTTCATCAGCGCAGATGAGTCTTGCTGTGTTCTCATGTAAATTCTCCTGGTCTTACCTACTTTCACGCTGATTTTGCTGCTCTAGGTCCTCTGCCTTTCTACATACATTTTAGAAACAGCATGTAAATTTACACACACAAATAAACCACAGAAAACCACTTGTGACCTTCACAGATTGTACTGTACAGAGCGATGTGATGATAACCATCTTAACAGTTTTGTCTTCTAATTCATAAACACAGTAATAAACTACCATTTATTGAGGTCTTCCATTTTATTATAATGTTAAATAATTTCCAAGGTAGAGTTCTTATAAATCTGTGTTATACTCAAAGTATTTGATATTTTGAGGTAATTGTTTTATTAGTTTTTAAGTTTCATTTCCATTTACCCACTGTTACTACCTAAAAACACGATTTTTGAATATTGGTCTTGTGTTCTGAGACCTTGCTAAATGCACTTATAAGATATAGTAGCTTTCTACAGAATTATCAAGATTTCCTAAGTCTATGAATAAAGTCCATTTTACTTTATGTTTTGCCTCAAAAAAGACTAGCTGGCTTTTCCAATACAATGTTGAATAGAAGTGATAAGAACATACTGTTTTGTTCCTGATATGAGGGAGAAAGCAATCAGCATTTCAACATTACATGTGGCATTAGCTGTAGGTTTTTCATAGAGGACCATTTTAGAAAGTTTAATTCTGTCCCTAGTC
The DNA here is from genome assembly GCA_006410535.1 of Litocranius walleri. Classification (NCBI taxonomy): domain Eukaryota; kingdom Metazoa; phylum Chordata; class Mammalia; order Artiodactyla; family Bovidae; genus Litocranius; species Litocranius walleri. The sequence goes on from SJYG01000683.1 coordinate 1,181,399, forward strand.
TCGTGTGTGTGTATAAATCATGAATGGATGTAAATTTTGCTCATCTTTGAGCTTATCATATTTAATTTTAAAAATCCTGTTAATATGATGATTGCATGCATTTTTAAATGTTAAACCCACATTGTTGGACTGAAATTTACCAATTTTATTAGGATTCTCCATAGAAACAGAACAGATATAAATGTACATAGGTATGTATGCATATAGTTACATATATGTATATAAAATGGGCTTCTAGCTCAGCTGGTAAAGAATCCACCTGCAATGCAGCAGACCTGGGTTTGATCCCTGGGTTGAGAGGATCCCCCAAAGGAGGGCATAGCAACCTACTGCAGTATTCTTGCCTGGAGAATCCCATGGATGGGGGGCCTGGTGGGCTACAGTCCACGGGTAGCAAAGAGTAGGACATGACTGAGCAACTAAGCACAGCACAGCATATATATGTATATAAAAATAGAAAAGGTATATATAGGGTTTCCCTGGTAGCTCAGCTGGTAAAGAATCCACCTGCAATGCAGGAGACCCTGGTTTGATTCCTGGGTTGGGAAGATCCTCTGGAGAAGGGAATGGCTGCCCACTCCAGTATTCTGGTCTGGAGAATTCCATGGGCTGTACAGTTTATGGGGTCGCAGAGAATCAGACACGACGGAGCAACTTTCACTTTCACACATATATATGAAATTATATATTTATATATATTTATGATATATAACATATATTATTATATATTATATAACATTATTTAAATTAGCTATACAATTCTGTAGTCTGAGAAATCTTTGTAGAGACCCAGGAGAGCTGGTGGTAGTTGCTCTGAGAATCCAAGGGCTGATGAGTAAGGTTCAGTCAAGGGCAGGAGCAGATGATGTCTCAGCTCAGCCAGAGAGAGATTTCATCCCTCCAAGTCTCCTCAACATCTTTGTTCTGACCGCACTCTCAGTGCATGGGTGACACTCCCACAGACCAGGGAGGGGAATCGCTCTGCTCAGTGAAGTTCAAACGCTAATCTCTTCTGAAAACACCTTGTAAATACACCCAGAAATAATAGTTAACCTGAAACATGAGCACCTCCTGGCCCACTTGGCACATCACAGTAATCATCACACCATTAAGTATTATAATTTTAGGTATTTTAGATATTGTTGGATGTGATTGGTAAAATTTCAGTTAAGATATTTGCATTCCTGAGAAATTAGTTGTAATTTCCTTTGCTGTAATGTCTAGTTTTTATAGTAAGATAATTATTGTTGTTCAGTTGCTTACTCATTTCTGACTCTTTGTGACCCCATGGACTGCAGCAGTCCAAGCTTCCCTGTCCTTCACCATCTCCCTAAGTCTGTTAAAATTCATGTCCATGGAGTCAGTGATGCCATCCAATCATCTTCTGCACGCCCTTCTCCTCCTGCCTTCAATCTTTCCCAGCATCAACGTCTTTTCCAATGAGTTGGCCCTCACATGGGTGGCCAAAGGACTGGAGCTTCAGCTTCAGTATCAGTCCTTCCAGTGTGTTGGGAGCCAGTGTGAGGAACTCCGCCCATGGCAAAGGTCATGAGGAAAAAGGAAGCTTGGCATATGCAAAGGCGTGATCAAGCCTCAGGAGATCCCCTGTTCCCGAGCATCTACCCCAAAACCAGAGTACTTTACAGGGAGCTCTCCCCCATTACCATTTCTCTCAGAGAAGGAGTTAACTTGCAGCCCCAGTTAATAAAAATTCCTGGGCGTGATAAGAGTGTTTCAGCTTACAAACTCTGAAGGTTCTCTGGCCTGCCTGATCAGGTTCGTCCAGCCACATGTGATTGTTTACAGCCTCCCAGCTGTGAGAGGCATGGGATGCTTTAAAACTTTCTAAATACAGACTCTTTTGAGAAGTTAGAAGATTGTTAATATAGTATTAGTGGGTTGATTAGGAATTATATTGGTGAAGGGTTTTTTCATTTGTCATGTCAATAATTACTGCTAATTCCCTGCCTTGGGTGTGACAAGGGTGGCTCAGGTCAAACCTCTCTGCTGACAGACTAGTTTGTGTGACAACCTCTCAACCATAAACAGCACAGAGAGTTTGGAGTATTAGCATAGGGCTTTTCTCATTTGATTGCCCCCAGGCCTCCATATCCTTAGGCACCTGAGAATATATTAATCAATGTATTTGGAATATAGAAAAGGAAATATAGTAGTTTTTGATGTTAGCAATATTAGACTTTTTGAGTTAATGAATTTTCTCTTTTGTTATAGACTACTGTACTTTGTTATAAATCACTGTGTCCTTGCTATGCAAAACTGTAACCTTATCACTATCTTAAGACTAAATAGATTGTAAAGGGAACACTGGTGAAGGATTTTCATTTGTTGGACTGATGTTTGCTGCTAAATCTCCATATTCCCTGCCCTTATAATGAATATAACTAGCATATAGGAGAAATAAGTATTAACCTCTAAGCATATAAGAGAAATAAGTATTAACCTTTAAGACTAATCATGTTAAACCTTAGGTTAAGTAAATTCCTTTCTTGATTGTAACTCACTACACCCTCACCCTATAGGAATGCAACTTTATTTGGAGGGTGGTGCCTTGGAAAAATAAGCTTTCTGGTTAACTGACCAGTATCAGAAAGGGCCATAAAATGTCAGCGGACCTCATGGTCAGAAGGTGATGTAAAAACTCATAAGACCTTTGTATAATTTTATATGAAACACCTGATTGTGACAAGGGTCAGGTCTGCTGACCCCCGCATGACTCTGTATTCATCCCTATGTGTAACAAAAGGTATATAAACAAACCTGAAAAATAAAGAAATTGGATCAGTTCCGGAAAGACTGATTCCCTCATGTCGTTCTTCTCTGCTACCCAATTTTCTGGCTGAATTCCCATCTGGAGCATGAGTGCCCGCCATTCAGATGGTGCAAATTCCTTGTCTGGAATTTTATTGGTACCCCACGTAAGCCAAGTTATTCAGCCCCTTTCTCTCTCTCTTGCTATTTTCTGGCTGAATTACCATCTGGTGCATAGGACCCACCAAGCCTACTAACTTTGCCTGGGCTTCTAAGATCGGACCAGGGGGGCCTCAGTGCCTCCTCTCCTTTGGAAGAATGGGAAGACGCCTGCGTCCTATGTAGGTGGTGATTGGTACCCTGTGTTAACCAAGTTATTTGGCCTCTTTTCTCTGCTAAATTCCTAGTCCCTCGCTATCTGTAATTAAATAAGTTTTTCCTAGGCCGCCTACTCCGTCCCCACCTTTGAATTACCCTGGATCCACCGGGGCTGGACCCCGGCACCAATGGATATTAAGGGCTGATTTCCTTTAGGATGGACTGGTTGGATCTCCTTGCAGTCCAAGGGACTCTCAAGAGTCTCCTCTGACACTACAGGTAGAAAGCATTAATTTTTCCATGCTCAGCCTTCTTTATGGTCCAACTCTCACATCCATACATGACTACCGGAAAACCATAGCTTTGACCAGACAGGCCTTTGTCAGCAAAGTAATGTCTCTGCTTTTTAATATGCTGTCTAGGTTGGTCATAACTTTTCTTCCAAGGAGCAAGTCTATTTTAATTTCATGGCTGCAGTCACCATCTGCAGTGATTTTGGAACCCAAGAAAATGAAGTCTCTCACTGTTCCCATTGTTTCCCTGTCTGTTTGCCATGAAGTGATGTGACCGGATGCCATGATCTCAGTTTTTTGAATGTTGGGTGTTAAGTCAGCTTTTTCATTCTTCTCTTTCACTTTCATCAAGAGTCTCTTTAGTTCCTCTTCTCTTTCTGCCATTAGGGTGGTGTCATCTGCATATCTGAGGTTACTGATATTTCTCCTGGCAATCTTGATTCCAGCTTGTGCTTCATCCAGCCTGGCATTTCACATGATATCCTGGCCTTCTTTGATTTTCTGGTAGCATCTGTGTAAAAATGACATCATTTCACCTTTTAGAAACATCATAAGCTTACTGATAAAGCCTAGAGTTTTCTTTGTGGGAAGAGTTTTACCTATGACTTCGATTTTCCAAACAGATACACAGCTATTCAGATGATACAGTCCTTCCTGACTGAACTTTGGTAGTTTGTGTTCTGTTAAAGAAATGTGCCAGTTATTCAAGCTGTCGCATTTATTGGTATGAAATTGTTCACAACTCCCTTATTATCTCTGCACACTTCGGTGGATCTGTAGTGATGCCACCTCTTTGAATGCTGACAGCAGTTAAATGTGTCTCCTCCTTTTCACCTGACCAGTCTGACGAGAGGCTCATTATCATTATGATCTAAAAGAACCAGTGTTTGTTTTCACTGATTTTCAGTTCTTTTTCTTTTTCCTATTTCTTTGTTCTTTTCTCTCCTTCTGTTGAGTTTATTGGATGCTACCTTTCTAGTCTAAAGAGGTAGAAACTTATGTCATTGATTTTAGGCATTCAAGCTTACAAAGTTTCCTCTATGTGTTGTTTATTTCACTAAGTCCAAAATATTTTCTAATTTTCATTGTGATCTGTCATTTACTTAGATAAGGGTTCCTTAATTTTCAATTATATAGTGATTTTCTAAGTAACATTCTCTCATTAATTTCTAGTTTAGTTTCATTGTGGTCTCAGGGCAAACTCTGCCTGCTTTCAATTTTTTAACTTACTGGAAAAAATTTGATGGTCCAGAATTTGATCTATTTTGTGACTATTCCATATATATTTCAAAAGAATCTGTATCTTGTTTGGGTGGTAAAACCATGTATATCTTGATAAGTTTGGTTGATAGTGGTTTGTCAATTCTTTTACATATACTTAATAGATTTTTTGTCTTTCCAACTTCTCATAAGTATTACTATAGAGGAATACTGAAGTTTTCTACTATAATTGTGGATTTTAAATTTTCCTTTCTTAGTTTTATCAGTTTTCATGTGTGTTGAAGCTCTGTTACTAGCTTCATCTACATAAAGATAGCTATATCTTCTTGATATAAAATACTTCTTATAAAAGTATCTTTTATAAGATACTTCTCTTATAAAATATCCCCCTTTAATCTTTTCAAAATAGTCTTTGTCATTCCATTGTCTTTTCTTCCATTCATTAAAATTCATTCAGCAGTAAAATTCACACATTTTATTGTACAGCTCCATAATTTTGGACAAGCACAAATAACTGTGTCATTTCCATCATAATCAGAGTCTAGAATAGTGCCACTCCTTCCTTCCAACAGCTCCTGTGACAACTGGCCAGTTTCTGTCCCTAGAGTTTGCCTTTTCCATAATGTCCCACACCTGGAGTCTTACAGGATGTCTCTTCTTGACTCTGCATGATTCCCCAGCATGATGATGCTGGGAGTCATTCGGGCATGGGTCAGTTTGGTCCTTTCTGTGTTCTGGGACGCACTCAATTGCATGGAGATGTCTGATATCACTGCAACCTATTTTCCATTCATGCTGTTTCCAAATTCTTGACCATGCAGACAAGACTTTAGCCATTGGCTGCAAGTCAGCAGAGATCTGGACCTCTGGCCACCTTTTCTCGCATGAAAGTGAACTGCACTGTCTGAAGTCCTGCTCACTGAGAGGACGGCGCCTCATAGCTGTCTGCAAGGGTTACTCATGGGTGGAGCTGTGGCGCCCCAGCTGTTCACTGTGGGTAGAGTCAGCCATGCGGAACTATATAAACAAAATCTGACACTTTTATTCTCGGTCAGCTGGTTAGAGCAAATTCCCCTGGAGGTCACAGGTGTCAGCTGAGAAAGAGAAAATCTAACAAGAATCCAAGATGTGAAAATGCGGGCTCCTTTCTCAGTAACTTGCCTGTGCTTTCAGGATCTGCTCATACGTGATTTCACAGGTGCCGCTTCCTCGTAAGAAGCTCAGTGATGCAGGCCCGCCACCGTGGCTTTCATGATGGGCAGCTCACATGGCATGACTGCTCAGTGGCCTGTGACTAAGTGTTCAGTCTTCAGTAGGACCCAGTAGCAAGTCTGAAATTCTGTAAAAAGGCAGAATTATCTCCAAAGAAAGGCATAAGTGGGCTCCCAAATCGTCAGTGTCTGCAGGGTTTTCTGAGTCCATGCTTTCTGCACACTGCTCCCAGCAAAGGATGAGGGCTGCGTAGACACTGAGGTCCATTCCCGAGAGTGAGACTCCTCTGAGGGCTGACTTTAAGCTTGAGAACTCTGCAACGGCTTTGGCTGAACTGTGTGGCTATCTAGGGCACTGCCCCAGTCTCTCCTTCAGCTGGGGTCAGACTGCAGTGAAGACTCCCCTCATGAAGTCCTTGCCTGTTTAATCTTGCCATGAGATCTGCTCTCAGTGGCCTCTTTTACTTCAAACAACTGTCTTTCCAAGTGGAGCAATGCAGTAGCCTCCCAGCCAATCTCCATGTTCTCCTCCAGGCCCCAGCTCTGTCCACGGATATGCTCATGCTCTACAGTTGAGGATTTTAGGACCAAAAGATCTTGCATAGTCGTGAAATTTATGACTTTCTTCCAGACATATAAACTGATGTGCAATTAGTGTGACCATTCTGAGCGTCTCGCTGTCATGAAGGTGCTTTGTGGCCACACAAAAGAAAGGGAAGTCATGGTTTCTGTCGGAAACCTTAGAATTTGTACAAAGAGAAAAATGCTATATAATAACTAAAAATTAGGTAAGCTTTAAAGTCAGAGCCACTGCCCTTTGTGTTCCCTACTTTCCTCAGTTCCTAGAACTGGGCTTTGCACACACCAGTTCTCAATAAATATTTGTGAAATGAGTCAGTAAGGTAAGACTGTCAGTGGCAAGGCTGTACCTTGAACAAATGTATACTGAGCACCAACTGTGTGTCAGGCACTATCCTAAATGCTGGAGAAACAGTGAGGGATGAAGTGAAGTGAAGCTGCTCAGCCGTGTCCGGCTCTGCGACCCCCTAGACTGCAGCCTGCCAGGCTCCTCTGTCCATGGGGTTTTCCAGGCAATAGTACTGGAGTGGATTGCCATTTCCTTCTCCAGGGGATCTTCCCAAACCAGAGCTCAAACCTGGGTCTCCTGCATTGTAGACAGACGCTTTACCGTCTGTGCCACAAAGACTTGGAAAATAACTTAAAACATCTGTTGTTGATCAGTAAACATGATGATGAAAATAAAGCAGGAAAAGGATGGGGCTGCTGCTCGTGTAGTGGACCTCAACTGCGATGATGACGTCACAGCAGGGCGAGAATGGACAGGAGGGGAGGGCGTACCTGAGCAGGTGTGTGGGGACAGATCGTCCCAGGAAGGAGAAGAAAGCACAGGTGCTCTGAGGTGGGGGCATCTTTGGATGGCTTCCTAAGCCACTGTGAGGGTGTTGGTGTTTACTCTGAAAGAAACAGGGAGCTTCTGGGAGGTGCTGGTTGAGGCTGGGGCTTCCCAGGTGGCGCCAGTGGTCAAGAACCCACTTGCCGATGCAGGAGACATAAGAGACACGGGTTCCATCCCTGGGTCAGGAAGATGCCCTGGAGAAGGCAATGGCAACCCACTGCAGTATTCTTGCCTGGAGAATCCCATGCACAGAGGAGCCCGGCAGGATGTCGTCTGTAGGGCTGCAAAGAGCTGGTCACGACTGAATGACTTAGCCACAGTTCAGGGTGATGTGGTCACACTGATGTAGCAGGACCTCATGGACACGGGAAGTCAGCAGAAGCTAACCATCTTTGTGGAGATCAATCTCCAGTGAAGGGGGATTCAGATTCATTTCTTCTTACCACCTACCCAGGCCTTCCCTGGTGGCTCAGTTGGTAAAGCCTCTGCCTGCATTGCAGGAGACTCTGGTTCAATCCCTGGGTGAGGAAGATCCCCTGGAGAAGGGAATGGCAACCCACTCCAGTATCCTTGCCTGGAGAATCCCACAGACAGAGGAGCCTGTGGGCTACAGTCCATGGGGTCGCAGAGTCGGACACGATGTGATGACCTACCCAGGCGCTTTTGGTCTCTACCAGCCACAAGATGAGGACTCAGCACAGAGGAAGTGGCGGGGCCTACTGACGGCAGATGGAGGAGAGTGACGGTTAAAGTTGGAGGTCAAAATTTCGGAGGAGGCCGAGGGTGAAGTCGGAGGCACCACCTCTTGGCCGGCCTGGGGGTTGTGGAGGGAGGCTGAGCGGGTGCCTGTCTCCCGGTGACGTTTCCTCTGGGAAGCAGGAGGCGAGGTCAGTGCTGGGAGCGCAGGAGGATGCTGAACGCTCTGATCATTTATTCATGTGCTCAGTGATTGGAAAGTCTCTGAGCGCAAATCTTGTGGCCAGTTGTGTTGGTGCCGTCTGTCTCCAAGTGTAAGGATTTTTTTTTTTTTTTTAAGCTCTGAGTGAACTCCGGGAGCTGGTGATGGACAGGGAGGCCTGGCGTGCTGTGATTCATGGGGTCGCAAAGAGTCAGACAGGACTGAATGACTGAACTGAACTGTGATCTTTATAATAGTGACTGTGATACTGGGAGCTGAGTCACAGGTATTATTGGATGGATGGGTAGACAGATGACAGATAAGTGGGTTTAGATTCCCTGACAAGTCCTGGCTCCTGCAGTGTTTTCCATGGAGTATTTTGAATACTCACAATAATTCTGTAACACCGTCTTTTGCTACCCAGTTTATAGATGAAAACTCTGAGGCTGGGAAGGGTTCATAGCCTTCCACATTTCACCATGGCAGAGTCAGAATGTGAAACATTTGTCTGACCCTTGAGCTAGCATAATTGTCGCCTAATTATTGTGCCCAGAAAACTTGATCCAGGCTGAAAAATCCTGAATGGGGGAGATGCATAAATGACTAGGAAGGAGGAGCAAAGGAGAACAGTGAAGACCCCCAGAGGTGGGGGCACAGCTCTGGGGAAGATGAGCTCCCCAACAGAGGGGAGCTTCAGATCAGCTCTCAGACACATGAACTGCTTTCTTCCTGAAGGAGAGAATCAAACTGTCATTGCATCAATCCCAGCAATCAGAACAGAGAGGCATGCCATCATTTCACAGTAAGCAACTGGCCCAGTTCCTGCTGGCCGTGTGGACGGGGAGTCCCCCACGCAGTCTGGTGATGCTGGGAAAGAAGCCATGATGGATGCCAAGGGGACACGGAATGGGAACCCCCAAGCCAGGCAGGGGCTGGGGCGTTGGGAAGTCTCCCCACGAAGGTGAGGGAGCAGCTGGAGAGCCACAGCCACAAACAAGGCTGAAGACCAGGCTTCAGGCAGAGCGGCAGATGAGCCAGAGGACGCTCGCTGTGGGTCTGGAAGCCCCTTGGCCCAGCGCAGCACAGGAGCTGTGGCTGGCTCTATACCCACACTGATGAAGACACGGACTTGTTCTGGAGGCAGGATGAAGCACCGAGGAGCAGCACCACTGGGTTCAGCATCACCAAGCTGAGGGACTCGCCCAGCACCCCTGCTGTGTGCTGGGGGGAGGACCCAGGCCCAGGAAGGGAGGACCGGGGCGGGGAGCAGCCAGGGATCAGCTGGGGGTGGTTTCTGCCGACAGTACTCTTTCGATGCCAAAGTAAGCAGTTCAGAGGAAATCACCTATGGAAATCAAAAGCCACTGTACAGCGGCAGACTGAAAAGTATCTGAGAAAACCTGATTAGACAATGAATCGTAGGGACGAAGGCGCGGAGGGTGAGTGTTCAGTTCAGGGGCTTCGGGGAGGTGACAAAGCACTAGAAGGTGAAGTTCGAGCCAGGGTCCTGAGCAGGAGCAAAGGCAGTAAGGAAGTTTTCCAAGGAAATAGCACTCGGTGATTCCATTCATTTCCCCCTAATTGCTCAGTGTATTTATTAATATGCCGTATCATTCAACAAAAAATGTGACGTAAGAATAAGAGAAAGTTAAAGCTTCAAGGCTTTGATCATGGGAAAAAGTGCCCCTGTGCTGAGCAGAAGTTCACATGTGAATGAAGAGAGAGAGATTTAACTTGTGCAGAATAATAATGTAAGAAGACAAACACTTTTATCAGGCACGTGCAACGGACCCATCACTCTCTGTGACGTTATCGCCTTCTCACGGTCCGCTGAGATGGGCTGACTGGTCCCATTCTGCCCTTGAGGAAACGGAGTGTTGGAGGCTATCTACTGGGCTGGCCAAGACCTTCGTTCAGGGTTTTCCAGTAGATGTTACAGAAAACCCTGAATGAACCTCTTGGCCAACTCTGTAAGTTGCCCAAGGTCACAGAGCTATACAAGGTAAGGCTGGGGTTCAAAACAGGCTTGCTGACTCTCGAGCTGCGCTGAGCCCATCTGACACCGTCCTCCCCACACCTGCGGTTCTCGGGTGATGGCTGAGCATCCGGACAGAGGCGTCCCGGGAGAAGCGGAGTATCTGCTGAAGGGCTTGGATGGGATTTTCCTCTTTAGTGTCAGCAACGCAGTGGTGATGCCTGATACTGAAAGTGCGGACTGTAGTTTCAAGTAAGTGGGAGAAACAGGTCAGTGGTCTGCGGACACTGGATCTGAAAATATCTGAAACACTGCCTTTTTAGGGGTTGCAGGAGGTTTCCACAGTTTCAGACACAAGTTGGTGCTTTTTTATTTTCTGGGAGAGGTCCCTCTAGAGTGTTGTTTCCCTGAGATGACTGTGAGTTAAGTACACAGTGGTTTGGAAGGTTTCCTTCAGACTTAGCAATTCAACTCCTCCACTTGGTAATGTATGTTGGAGATACTTTTCTTCTTAAATATGAACTTGTATTTCTGTGTCTGAAAAGTGAAGTTTGGGGGGTGGGGGTGGGGATGGGGAGGGTGTTTTCTGAGCAGGAGGCTGTAGGAAATTGGGCTTGTGTGTGTGTGTGTGTGTGTGTGTGTGTGTGTTCAGAGCAGGAGGCTGTAGGAAATTGGGCTTATAGTCCAGGTGGAAAGAATGGAGAATGGAATTGCTCCTTATTCTGGTAGCAAGAGGCTGGACCAGCATGGAGTCTTCACCTGGAGAGTCTGCTTGTGCCCCAAATAGACTGGCTGTGAACCACTATACTGAATTTTGGGATGGACTCATGGATTTTGTGATTGCATTCTCAGGACAAGGAGGAAGGGTCTAAACAGAGAGAGGGCTTTGTTTTCCAGTCTCAACTCTGATCTTGCCAAAAGCACTTAACTTCCTCTCTGTACCTGTAGTAATAGAAATGAGTCTGCCTGCCAATGCAGGAGACTTAGGCAAGGAGAGATTGATCCCTGGGTGGAGAAGATCCCCTCGAAAAGGAAAGGGCAACTCACTCCAGTATTCTTGCCTGGAGAATCCCATGGACAGAGGAGCCTGGTGGGCTACAGTCCACGGGGTCACGAAGAGTCCAGCCTGACAGGTGACTTAGCACACACTGTGGGTCTGTGAGCTGCAGCTCAGTCAGCATTTCATCCTGCTCCATTGACCGTTCTTCCCCAAGAGAGGGGCCATGGCCTAGAGTAGGGACGGACTGACTTTTCTGAGTCCTAAGAGATCCAGGACTCAGGGGCCAAGCAGAGGCTTTCCTGGTGTAGACGCTGAGCTGCCCGAAAGCCCGAGTGCCTGGCTCAGCAGCGTCCCCAGGACTGGCCTTTTCGTGGCCACTGCATGGCTGTTCTGCAGGCGGTCATCCCCTCTCCCTCCTGGAGGCGTGGGTTAGACCCTCCAGTGGGTCCTGTCTCTCCCTGGGGGTAGTGCAGGTGTAGCCAGGCCACATCGGCCAGAGTGCCCAGCAGAGATGGTGCAGAGGGCTCTGCAGGGCTTGGCTGAAACTGTTTAGGCCATAAAAGCACGAGCCAGCATAAAGTTGCATGACGCTATCAACACTGAGGCAGCAAGAATTCTCAGAAGCTGTGTGAGAAAGGAAGGGAAGAGAGGACTGGGCTTCCTGCCACTTTAGACTTCTAAAATGGTTGGCCATGAGAGTACAGCTCTAGAGGCCAAGTTCAGACAGGCCTGGTGCTTCAGAAAGAGCGAGTATTCCCAGTGCAAGGCAAGTGGTGCCCTCCAGGACTGTATAATGCCAGCCCCCACCATGTGAAGAAAAAGACTACACTCAGGAGACTGCAGTGACCAGGGGCATCTGAATTGCATAAAAATCGGCATTATTTAGTTCTGACTGTGAGCTAGGCATTGTATATTCATTACGGTGCTAATCCTTACCGTGATGCTGTTGGTGAGCAAATGAAAGTGAGTCGCTCAGCTGTGTCCGACTCTTTGCAACCCATGGACTATAGCCCACCAGGGTTCTCTGTCCATGGGATTCTCCAGGCAAGAACACTGGAGTGGGTAGCCTTTCCCTTCTCCAGGGGATCTTCCCAATCCAGGGATCGAACCCAGGTCTCCTGCATTGCAGGAGGATTCTTTACCAGCAGAGCTATCAGAGAAGCCCTTTAGGCCTTAGGAAGAAAGGCCTTTTAAAATTATACGGTTTCCTTCATATGCAAACAGCCACAACCCTGCAACTCATGATCCCCTATCTGCCTGTATAAATGTTCCAAAGGAGACCACCTCAGGGTACCAGACTGCTCCTCTTACCTTACCTCTTCAGGTAAGACGGGGCAAGCAAGCATCCTGTGTGCTGGTTTACTCAGATAGAGCTCTTCTCAGAAATACAAGTCGAATTCTCACTCTGTTTTAAATTTGAGCAGATAATTCCCACTGAAGAGTTTAATCTATGCCTGGGAACATACTGTTGTTTTTCCAGAGTCAAAGCATAAATATGATTTGTTATATATATTATTCAAGACCTAGATCCAATTAGCAGAAAACCCGGTTTACACTGACTTTAGCAAATAGAGACTGTTCTGTGTCTTAAAAAAAAAAATGTATATGTGTGTGTGTGTGTGTGTATATATATATACCCTGAGGGTAGAACAAAGCTCCTGCCCCTGCCGCAAACAGGGGTCCGTCCTCTTCTTTCTCTCTGCCTCTTTCTTACTTCATCTCTGAAGCCTTCTTTCTACTCTTTGGGCTTCATTGTCAAACAAGCTCCCTTACATGGTATCAAGATGTCCACCAGCTATAAACTTAAAGACATTTCTTCCTAATGATGTCAACAAAGGTGCCACAGTTGTGTTTCTCTGGCTCTGATTGGCTGACTCGGGACACAGGACTGTCTGGATGCAGCCTGTGATGCAGCCTCCTTAGGAAGCCAGATAGCATGCCCCGCCTCCAGCTCGGGCTGAGTAGAGGGCAGGGATGTGGTCCTAAGGAAAACCAGTGTCAGTAGCAGATGATGAAGTGACAGATGCTTGTAAAGTCAAAATGATGTTTTACTACACTGAAAAAAAATTAAGCATAAGTAATCTCAGTACTTTTATCTGTTCTGCAAAATTTCAGACTTATGGTGATGATGTCTCTAATCAAAGGGAATAACACTGTCCATGGCTTTTTAGACTTATCTTTTTTAAGGTGGCTCTTTGAATAAAGACCGTATTGAAGCAGTCAGTAGACAAGCAGAAGGTAATAAGAAAAGAAAAAAGCATACCCCAACATAAGCGAAAGAAGATTTTCAATGATGGCTAACTAGAGTTATTCTATAATTACTCCACCATAGCCCTGAAAATGAGTCACCAAAGACTGAATATTTATAAGCTTTCTGACCTCAAAAAAAAATTCAAAATCTTAAATGGGGTCACCTAAGGAGACTGTGGAAAACTTCCATGCAACTTATTGGCAGATTTTAGTTCTTAATTCAACAAGCGTGGTATGAAATGCACGCCATCTGGTTACTGGGAAAATTCCAGTCCATATTAACTGCTTGTGTGAGAGACATTCCTGCTATTTAGCTGTAAATGAACGCACCTGCAAATGGGGGGAAAAAGCGCGCGTCTTACCACTTGCTCCTAGGGCTGGAAGATCTGATGACATGCTACTGCTGTTCCACCCGCTTTTAGACTGTGATCAGTACAGCTGCTCCCCGGCTCCTGCGATTGTGCCTGCTGCACCCCGGAACAGCAGTGCGCGGGCGGAGGGGGTTTCAGCTGACACAGAGGAAATGTCCCGTCCCATTTCTCCAGGGCAACTCCAGCATTTCAGACGAAGTGCAGGCACTTCTGACTTCGGTTTTAACCCTATCAAAGAAGTGTATTTCAGGGGGAAAGAGGCTTTACACGAGTCTCTGCTTTCCAGCTTGACTCACCTGAGACTGCGGGCAGATCCCTGCCTGATGAGGTAATGTGGGCAGGAGACAAAATCCCACATGGACGCCATCACTCCCCCGGTATACAGAACTGGGAGCCCTGTCACAGAGAGCCTGGGGGTGCTCCAGCCAGCGCGCGGCCCAAACTTAATTCCCGGGCGAGGCACTGTGTACTGCCCCCAAAACTGCAGCAGAGAGCAAAGGAGCTCGTGGTGTGCTGGCAAGACGGTAGCATTACTGGCGTCCAGCACCGCCCCTTGCTAGCAGACTGCAAACTATCTGCATTCTCTGTGAATTACAATGGCCCACAGGCAGAGGAGAATTACCTAATTTTTAAATCAAAGTATACTTGATTTACAAGGATTTATACAAACATACACGTGTGTATGTACATATTTTTTTTTCAAGTTAACAATTCAGTTGCATTTTTTTTTATTTTATTTTTACATTATTCTACGTTACAATACTATATTGGTTTTGCCATATATTGACATGAATCAGCCACATATGTCCACGATCTCCCAATCCCAAAGGCCTCTCCCACCCCCCACCCCATATCATCTCTGGATCATCCTCGTGCACCAGCCCCAAGCATCCTGTATCCTGTATCGAACATAGACTGGCACTTCATTTCTTACAAGATAGTATACATGTTTCAGTGTCATTCTCTCAAATCATCCCACCCTCCCCTTCTCCCTCAGAGGCTAAAAGTCCGTTCTATACCTCTGAGTCTCTTTTGTTGTCTCACATATAGGGTCATCATTACTATCTTTCTAAATTCCATATATATGTGTCAGTATACTGTATTGGTGTTTTTCTTTCTGGCTTACTTCACTCTGTATAATCGGCTCCAGTTTCATCCATCTCATTAGAACTGAGTCAAATTTATTCTTTTTAAGGGCTGAGTAATACTCCATTGTGTATATGTACCACAGCTTTCTTATCCATTCATCTGCTGATGGACATCTAGGTTGTTTCCATGTCCTGGCTATTATAAACAGTGCTGCAGTGAACATTGGGGTACATGTGTCTCTTTCAATTCTGGTTTCCTCGGTGTGTATGCCCAGCAGTGGGATTGCTGGGTCATAAGGCAGTTCTATTTGCAATTTTTTAAGGAATCTCCACACTGTTTTCCATAGTGGCTGTACTAGTTTGCATTCCCACCA
>SJYG01000683.1:1198625-1224193 GCA_006410535.1 Litocranius walleri
AAAGCAATCTTGAGAAAGAAGAATGGAACTGGAGGAATCAACTTGCCTGACTTCAGGCTCTACTACAAAGCCACAGTCATTAAGACAGTATGGTACTGGCACAAAGACAGAAATATAGATCAATGGAACAAAATAGAAAGCCCAAAAGCCCAGAGATAAATCTACACACCTATGGACACCTTATCTTTGACAAAGGAGGCAAGAATATACAATGGAGTAAAGACAATCTCTTTAACAAGTGGTGCTGGGAAAACTGGTCAACCACTTGTAAAAGAATGAAACTAGATCACTTTCTAACACCACACACAAAAATAAACTCAAAATGGATTAAAGATCTAAATGTAAGACCAGAAACTATAAAACTCCTAGAGGAGAACATAGGCAAAACACTCTCCGACATACATATTTCTTTTACAGATTCTTTTCCATTATAAGTTATTATAAGGTATTGAGTATAGTTCTCCGTATTATGCACAGGAGGCCCTTGCTGTATGTTACATATAGTAGTGTGTATCTGTTCATCCCAGATGACTAATTTGCCTCTCCTCTCCCCGCTACCCCCTTCCCTGATAACTGTAAGTTCATTCTCTAAGCCTGTGAGTCTGTTTCTACTTTGTAAATAAGTTCATTTTTATCCTTTTCTTTTAAATTCTGCAAATAAGTGATATCATATGATACATCCCTGTCTGACTTATTTCATGTAATATGATAATCCTTAGGTTCATCCATATTGCCACAGATGTCATTCTTTTTTATGGCTGAAAAGAAAGAAAGAAAGTGAAAGTGAAGTTGCTCAGTCTTGTCCAACTCTTTGCAACCCTATTGACTGTAGCCCACCAGGCTCCTCTGTCCATGGAATTTCCCATGCAAGAATACTGGAGTGGGTTGCCATTTCCTTCTCCAGGGGATCTTCCCAACCCAGGGATCAAACCCAGGTCTCCCATGTTGCAGGCAGACACTTTACCCTCTGAGCCACCTGGGAAGCCCAATGGACATGAATTTGGGCAGACTCTGGGAAATAGTGAAGCCTAGTGTGCTGCAGTTCATGCGGTCACAAAGAATCCAGCAAGACTTAGCAACTGAACAACAAAAAGTATTCTATTGTGTATACACGTATATATTCTAATATATATATATTATACCCTACATCTTATTTTTAATGTTTTTAATTGTGGTAAAAGTCACATAATGTAAAAAACAAATATATACAAAAATAGTAGAGATGATTCTGCCTGCAAAGTTGTAAAGCACAGAGAGAGGCACAGATGTAGAGAAGAAAGGTATGGACGGGGAGGGGGAGATAGGTTGGAAGACTGGGACTGACACACGACCCTAGTGCATAGCACAGGGGGAGAGAAAGGCACGACCTTTCGTAGAACATATATTAACCTTAAAAATGTGCTCCAGTATAGAGGAGGTGCAGACAAATGCTATTCGATTCCTCTTATATGAAGTTCTCAGGACAGTGAAGATCACAGTCAGAGGAGCACTGGCAGAGGCCGGGGTGGGGACGGGGCATCGGGGCTTGCTGGGGGCAGTGTCAGTTTCAGAAGGTGACTGATTCTAGCAATGGACACGGTGACAGGCACGCCACAGTACAGACGTACTCGGTGCCGCTGAACTGCGCAGCTAAATGCGGTGAAAACAGTGTGTTTTATATTAGGTGACTTTCAACCACATTAAACATTGAGAGTGAGGTAGGGCATATATATCAGAACATTCTATATCGAATGCATGCAACATACACACACAGTGGATTAGCAGTCAGCTATAAAGAATGGAATAATGCCATTGGTGGTAATTTGGATAAACCCAGGATGATCTTACTAAGTGCATTAAGTCAGACAAAGAAATAGCATATGCTATTGCTTATATGCAGAATATATATATTAAAAAACACTGATACAAATGAACTTGATTGCGAAACAGAAACAGACTCACACAGAACATGAACTCACGGCTCCCGGAGGGCAGGACAGATTGAGAATTCAAGGTTCACATGTGCGCACTGTTAAGTTTAAAACAGATGACCCACAAGAAACTGCTGTCACAATAGAGGTCTTTTTGAAAAAACAGTGTCTATATTTTTTCTTTTACAATTTCAGGTTAAATTAGGCTCATAACTTTTCCACTGAAACCACTTTTGATAATCAGCTTAACCAGCAGCATTGGCACACACCAGCAGAGCAGAGCCGGGAGTTCTCAGCGTGGCCCAGTCCCATGTCCCGAGCGCTCATCTGGTTGAGTCAGGGACACGTTTTGCTAACGCTGCTCTTGGTTTGGCATAGCTCTCCATCTCATCAGCTTTCAATCACTAACCATCTAAAACTGGAAGTCACTTATATTCTTGCAGTTATTACAGCTGAAAATTTGGTTTACACTGTTCTTTCGAGGAACAGACTTCTAAGGCAACATACAGTGTGCCACCATTCCACATCCGCTAGGCTCCCCAACGGCCAGAAGCCCAAGACCAGGCAAGCAAGGAGCGGAGACGAGGCGCAGCCAGGACCCTCCCATTCTGCTGGTGGGGGACAGAGCAGGTAAACTACTTTAAAGAAAGATTCTGCACTTTCCTATTAAGTTACAAAACCACCTTCGACCCAGCAATTCCATTTCTACCCACTGATCCAAGAAAAACAAGAAGAAAAAAAAAGTAATAACATTTACAAAGAACTATTAAGTCATGACGAACGGGTGCATGCGTGAAGTCACTTCAGTCATATCTGACCTTTGTGACCCCATGGACTGTAACCTGCCAGGCTCCTCTGTCCATGGGATTCTTCAGGCCAAGAATACTGGAGTGGGTTGCCATGCTCTCCTCCAGGGGATCTTCCTGACCCAGAGATCAAACCTGCATCTCGTATGTTTCCTGTATTGGCAGGTGGGTTCTTTAGCAATAGCACCACCTTGGAAAGCCTTCATAATCAACTTTAAATAATCCAAAATGAAAAACCAATTTTATTAGACTTTATCACTATAATTTCTATAATTTAATGTATTATAATTCTCTTGTCTTGATGTGCCTTCAAAAGTATAGAAAGAGCATGGTTGACAACTAAAAGTTTGTAATTAAAATACCTACAATCCATATAAATATTTTATTATAACAACTAACAAAGTTGCTTAATAAAAAGCACCAATGCTCTTGTCCTGAGCGTCTACTCACCATTCCAGGATCCTCACCTCCATCCAGGTCCCTGCTGAGACTAGTGTGTTTGGAAACCCTAACTCTTAAGACCAAATGCTTCTGAAATTTAGAATATTCCTGACTGCAGAAAAGGAAAACAGCAAATATACCATATATGGTTTAAAACGTTCAGTGGGTTCAATGTCTTGTAATTAAGCAAACCAACGTCTCTGCAGTGAAACATGAGTGCTGATATTAAGTGGCATCTGTAATGGCTAAACAGCCATGTCATTTCAGATCAGGATTAAATCTGCCTGGCAACGCAGGAGACGTAAGAGATGTGGGTTCGATCCCCAGGTCGGGAAGATCCCCTGGAGGAGGGCATGGCAACCCACTCCACTATTCTTGCCTGGAGTACCCCATGGACAGAGGAGCCTGGTGGGCTACAGTCCAGGGGTCACAAAAGAGTCAAACATGACTGAAGCAACCTCACACACACACACAACTTGATTCACATTATTTTAAAATGTTTAGTTTTCAATTAACAAGCAAGCCACAGACTGTGGGAAAGCAGTATTTGCTGTATGTATCTGGCAGAGAGCTTAAAACAGAGAATTCTTAACAACTAAAATGTCTAAAATATGTATCTTTATATATCTTTAACACTTAACTTTGAAATTTTATAAAAAATGGGCAAAAATAACATAAGCCATTTCATGAACAGGGTAAACAAAGGTCAAGTAAGGGCCTGTAGAAGTGCTCAGTATTAATCATTAGGAAATAGAAGGTAAACACACAGTGTGACACCATTCCATATCTGCCAGGCTCCCCAAAGGCCAGAAGACCAAGGCCAGGCACGGGAGGCCAGCTTTCCCCCTGCTGCGGGGAGTGAACCAGCGATGGCCTTGACTTGTTCACACTCATTGCCGAAGGGTCCACAGATGGGGGTGCCCGTGGTCCCTTCTGCGGCCCACGGGGCTTCTACACACCAGCCACACAGCGATGCTCGGCCTCCACCGTGCTTTCTCAGGCTCGGTCCTGCAAAAGAAACACACAGCGCCAATGGGAAAGCTCCTCTAGTCAGCAGGGAGGGCGGCTGCCATTAGGACTCTCTGGGGAAGGGCCTGGAGAAGGCTTCTAAACCAGACCTTGCTCTAAAGCAGACCTTAGACTCCCTTCAATGCTGGCTTTGAGGAAGGGGGAAGCGAGGAGCATCACTCACAACTGTCAAAATAAAAATGCTCGCACCTCGGCATGCCTCTAGTCTAAAGAAAATGAGAGCTTGGATGATATTAAAGCTTCCAATTGTGTGAGGTGCTCCTTAAAGGTCACTGAGGAAAAAACGCCCTTATTTACTTTATGAAATTCTTGTCCTTGTTTAGATTGAAATCTACTGGGTAAGTGGTAGAAAACAACCAAAAACCGCAAATGGGAAGGGGGAGGGATAAATCAGGGTGGGAATGACAGATATTCACTCTTGACATGAAATAGACAACCAGCAAGGCCCTGCTGTGTAGTACAGGGGACTCTGCTCAACACGCTGCAGTAACGTGTATGGGAAAGAATCCAAAGAGAACAGAGGTGTGTGTGCTCAGTCCTGTCCGACTTTCAGCAGCCCCGTGGGCTGCAGCCTGCGGATTCCTCCGCCCATGCAGTTTTCCAGGTAAGAAACCTGGAGTCGGTTGCTGTTTTCTTCCCCAGGGGATCTCCCCACCCTAGGGATCAAACCCACATCTCCTGATCTCCAGCACTGGCAGGCAGATTCTTCACCACTAGCACCAGCTGGCCACACATGGATGTGTGAAGGAACGGCTGCCCACTCCAGGACTCTTGCTTGGGAAATCTCGTGGGCAGAGGAGCCTGGCGGGCTACAGTCCATAGAGTTGCAACGACGGGGACACAACAGAGAGACTGACACTGCCCCTAGAAATCTAAATCCCTTCGCTGTACACCTGGAACTAACAACTTCGTAAATCAACTATGCTCCAGTATACATGTACACACTCAGGATAACTATGTTATAAATTGACATACAAGTAAATCTTGAGACGATTCCGCGTTTACTGCTGAAAGTAAGATCCACACAAGTTCAGTGGCAGCTGCGCTTCTAGTTGTGGAACCAGGGATGCTTTCCTGATGCTCTGAGTCCTTCTTTCCCCATTTGTGGAGTGAGGATGAGAATATTTACTCCCGTAACTACTCTGAAGTGTTCGAGAAATTGAGGAAGATCTCATTTGTAACTGTCAAGCAGAGAATTGCCATTATTCAACTCCTCTTGGACAATTATCAACCAGATTACTTTCTCTTTGTCCGATTTTCTTGTCTGTAAAATAGGAACAGCATCAGCACGTGGCATGCAAGGTAAAACTGATCTATGTAGAGCAGCTGAAACAATGGCCAGTCCCCAAAGAACTAAACAGGAGGCACTTCAGGAGCACTGTTCCTCTCCATCCCACCCAGCCGTGACACAGCCAGCCTGACGCCCCTTTCCTCACCGCTGCTGCTCTGCATCGCCAGCCGTCTTGGAGGATTAAGGTCCAGAGCTGCTGCAGGCCTGAGTAAGTATTGGGCTGACACTTCCATCCGCATCATGCAGAACCAGGGTAATGACAGTCGACATTCACTGCAAGCCTGTTATGCATAAGATGCGATGCTCCTCTAACCCTAACAAAACTCATGTGATGTCCGTGATATTGTTATCCTTGGATTACAGAGGCAAAAGCTTTAAATGCGAGCCTATTCACAAATATGCAGGAAAGAATTAAGATCCAACCCATGTCTGGTGACTCAGGAAGCAGAAGGAATAACCGAAATGGAGCAATACCTCCTCAGGAAAGAACGGGGGGGTCGGGTTGGGAGCTGAAGGAGCCTGAGTGTGAGCGGTCACCTTGCAGCAAGCAGCATCAGCACCTCTCCTGAGCACACGTGACTGGAACAAAACTCCCCAGAGCCAAAGAGAGCCCTTGGTCCCAACTGTGGGCTATGGTAACAGACTCCGGAGTCCTGCTCACACTCCCAGAAGGAGAACTTCCCTCATCGCCCAGATGGGGCAAAATACACCTACACACAGGAGAGCGGGCGCTCTGCACTGAGACTCTCGTCTTTGATTACATGTTATTATTAACAGAACAATGTCTCTGCCCAGAACACACTCAGAGAGAATCAGCTGTGAGCCAGATTTGTACATATTCCTATTTCATGGAGAATTACTTACAACAGCATAAAACTGAAAACGTAAAATGCAACAAAAGGAAAAGAGCTACCTAAATTGTGGGAAAACCTTAACGGAAGGGGCTTCCCAGACGGCGTTAGTGGTAAAGAACCCGCCTGCCAATTCAGGAGACGTAAGAGACGTGGCTTCGATCCCTGGGTTGGGGAAGATTCCCTGGAGGAGGACATGGTAACCTACTCCAGTATTCTTGCCTGGAACATCCCATGGACAGAGGAACCTAGCAGGCTGCAGTCCATGAGGATGTGAAGAGTCAGACACGGCTGAAGTGGCTTAGCACACATGCACTCAAAGTGGGATACTGTCAAAGTTTTAATCATGTTTTCAAAGTGTGTTTGATAACTGAAAAATATTTATGAAAAACTAGCGAGAAAAAAAGCACGTGTGTGTCTGTCTGCGTACATATATTAATATATATAATGCCAGTTGTATAGATAACCTGAACATAATTTTATACCACAAAATATATATACATGCATATAAAACATAATTATATGACACTTCAGTCGTGTCTGACTCTGTGCGACCCCATAGACGGCAGCCGGCCTGGCTCCTCTGTCCCTGGGATTCTCCAGGCAAGAACACTGGAGAGGGTTGCCATTTCCTTCTCTGATGCATGAAAGTGAAAAGTGAAAGTGAAGTCGCTCAGTCGTGTCTGACTCTTAGCGACCCCATGGAGACTGCGGCCCACCAGGCTCCTCCATCCATGGGATTCTCCAGGCAAGAGTGCTGGAGTGGGGTGCCACTGCCTTCTCCAATTATATGCATAGAAATAAATTATTCTAAAATATGGATGACGACTGTCTCTGACAAGCTCTTGGATCATTGGTATCTGCTTCTCTTTTATTTTTGTATATTTTCTATAGGAAATTTATAAATAAATATTTATAAATAAAAAAGAGATATTCAAAATAACAAACTACAATGAAGAGCTAAAACAAAATAATAGTGATGTACGCTGTGGCCTTATCTGTGCCTGTCTCCAACCAGGGAGCAGCTGGCTAGCCAGACAGCGGGCACAAAGGCATCAGTGAGGAGCCATTCACACTCTGTGTGCATAAATGTGCACCTGTATCTCCACTCCCCAGACTGACAGTTTAGCCCTGACTTTGCCGTTTTTTGCCACATGAACATAGCCTCGTTATCTACTGGCCTAGAGCTCTGGATCCGAGACAGCACATGGAAACTGGACATATCTACAGAACACTACGGTTACTCAATTAATAGCTCTGCTCACTGTTACATTCTGCCTCCCATTGTTATAATTTGATTTTTATATCTATGTTAATCAATTATAACCCCAATGAGGATGGGAATTATTTTATTCCCTACAGCACCATGCAAAAAGTTGGTTAAGAGCAAGTCTTCAATTAACCCACAAAATAAAGACTAGGCAATTAAGGAATACTTGAAAAATACTCCCAGTTTAAATCTGTCACATCAGCAGCCACGTAAGACACAGGAAGGAGTGCACACATGGGGGGCAGGTACAGTGGCCCCAGGACTCCGTCTCCTACCAGGAACACTCAAAGTGGGATACTGTCAAAGTTTTAATCATGTTTTCAAAGTGTGTTTGATAACTGAAAAATATTTATGAAAAACTAGCGAGAAAAAAAGCACGTGTGTGTCTGTCTGCGTACATATATTAATATATATAATGCCAGTTGTATAGATAACCTGAACATAATTTTATACCACAAAATATATATACATGCATATAAAACATAATTATATGACACTTCAGTCGTGTCTGACTCTGTGCGACCCCATAGACGGCAGCCGGCCTGGCTCCTCTGTCCCTGGGATTCTCCAGGCAAGAACACTGGAGAGGGTTGCCATTTCCTTCTCTGATGCATGAAAGTGAAAAGTGAAAGTGAAGTCGCTCAGTCGTGTCTGACTCTTAGCGACCCCATGGAGACTGCGGCCCACCAGGCTCCTCCATCCATGGGATTCTCCAGGCAAGAGTGCTGGAGTGGGGTGCCACTGCCTTCTCCAATTATATGCATAGAAATAAATTATTCTAAAATATGGATGACGACTGTCTCTGACAAGCTCTTGGATCATTGGTATCTGCTTCTCTTTTATTTTTGTATATTTTCTATAGGAAATTTATAAATAAATATTTATAAATAAAAAAGAGATATTCAAAATAACAAACTACAATGAAGAGCTAAAACAAAATAATAGTGATGTACGCTGTGGCCTTATCTGTGCCTGTCTCCAACCAGGGAGCAGCTGGCTAGCCAGACAGCGGGCACAAAGGCATCAGTGAGGAGCCATTCACACTCTGTGTGCATAAATGTGCACCTGTATCTCCACTCCCCAGACTGACAGTTTAGCCCTGACTTTGCCGTTTTTTGCCACATGAACATAGCCTCGTTATCTACTGGCCTAGAGCTCTGGATCCGAGACAGCACATGGAAACTGGACATATCTACAGAACACTACGGTTACTCAATTAATAGCTCTGCTCACTGTTACATTCTGCCTCCCATTGTTATAATTTGATTTTTATATCTATGTTAATCAATTATAACCCCAATGAGGATGGGAATTATTTTATTCCCTACAGCACCATGCAAAAAGTTGGTTAAGAGCAAGTCTTCAATTAACCCACAAAATAAAGACTAGGCAATTAAGGAATACTTGAAAAATACTCCCAGTTTAAATCTGTCACATCAGCAGCCACGTAAGACACAGGAAGGAGTGCACACATGGGGGGCAGGTACAGTGGCCCCAGGACTCCGTCTCCTACCAGGAACTGCAAAGAGATCCAACCAGTCCATTCTAAAGGAGATCAGTCCTGGGTGTTCTTTGGAAGGAATGATGCTGAAGCTGAAACTGTAGCACTTTGGCGACCTCATGCGAAGAGTTGACTCACTGGAGAAGACTCTGATGCTGGGAGGGATTAGGGGCAGGAGGAGAAGGGGACGACAGAGGATGAAATGGCCTGATGGCATCACCGACTCGATGGATATGAACTCCTGGAGTTGGTGATGGACAGGGAGGCCTCACGTGCTGCATGGGGTCACAAAGAGTCAGACACGACTGAGCGACTGAACTGAACTGAACCGGGAACTTCAGGAAATGATTAATAAAGCTGAGTCTAGAATGCTTTCTCAGAAGCAAACTTGAGTAAGTAAAATGTACTGTACAAAGCAAGCTAGTTCCATCTTTCAAAATATATATAACTTAAGACAGGGAAGATTTTAATTTTGCGTGAGGCACTTACTACCTAATGCAAATTATCTTTCAGCTTTATCTTCTAAACTGAAGGTCTTTCTACTGAGTTTCAAAAGTACATACACATATATTTCAAACTATGAATACCTTCAAGGTCCTATATGTTGAAAAAATCTTGGAAACAGTAAAAAAGGATAAAATTATATTTGTCATAAAGATTGCCCAAAGTATATGTCTAATATTTTAAACTATGATTGTCTTTTACTTTATCATTTATCAGTAATTTTCATATTATTATACTTTTCTATGTCACAATATAAAGATCAGATTCATGAATCATTTGTCATTTTTGCACACTTGAGAAGATGTGTCCTAAACCCTGATGGAAAGAAGAGGGGTTTAGTGGAAAGAAGGGGGGTTTTGCAAACAGGCTGGGGTTTGCACTGCAGCTCTTCCACTTACTGGGTGTACCACCTGGGCATGCAAATGCCTTTGAATTGTTTCCTCATCTGTAACAGAAATTAAAATGTCACCTTTTATGATTCCCACTTTCTGTCAACCTGCAGCTAACAGAAAGATAGGTATGAGTGGAGACAGGTGTGAGAGTCTGGCCTCAATTTAAATGCCCTGCAGCCATTCAAGAAAATGCTGCCCAAGGAAGCCTCCCCACCGCACTCCAAGGCAGGGGGTGGGGAGGGGCAATCGCCCAGTCATTCGTTAGCAAATTGGAGGAGCATCCAATGGGAGTGGAAAATGTGAGCTACAATGTCTTGACTGTACCTGTCTGTGGTTTAGCTTTGTATTTAAAAAAAGGAAACAAACTTGAAAATTGTCATCATAAAAATGAAACAAAAATTAAAATATTTATTGCCATGAGAAACAGTCACCTTTGAAGCAATAAAGATCATTTAGTGTGTGAGAACTGAATGAGCCTGCATGTGTGGAAGCATTTTAACTGACATGTGTTTCACTGCCGTTGGTGTTCTGAATATGCACTCGCCCCACCCAGGATGCGTGCCTCATGACACCAGCTGCTTGCGCTGATTGACTGAAGTAGTTGGTGCACAAGGCTGTGTTAGTTCCAGGTGTACAGCAAAGTGATTGTCACAAATATTTTTCAGGTTCTTTTCTCTTTTAGGTTCTACAGACCCTCGAGAATAGCTCCCCGTGCTATACAGTAGATCCTGGCTGGCTATCTATCTTACATATGACCTGCGTGTATTTAAACACCGCGTCGGAAGCCCCACACCCGGCGCTGTCTGGGCTGCATGCTCAGCACGTGCCGCGCTCCTCCTGGAGTATGGCCTCCACTCCCCCCTCGCGCGGGGCCAGCACTGAGCCTTGGCCCCGGAGCCTCACACGCTCTCCCCCTCCATTGGCCCCTCCTGTCCTCCTGCCCTCAGCTTAGGCTCCGCTCTGCAGATGCCTCCCTGACAGCTCTGACCTGAAGGGCTCCTCCTCCTCTAGCCCTGCAGTGCGCCACACAGCTCTCCTTCACTGATGCCACCTCGCGTTGCCTTTTTACCTCCTGGTGCCTGCTAGACACTTACCGAACAACTGTAAAGATGATGAGTAAGAAGCTCTTTGCAGGCTCGAGTCGGGTTAGACAGGGGGCCCAAAGCAGCCTCCGCTAGCTCCAGCGTCGCTCCATTAGTGAACACCGTGCGCTCTTGCGAGCCCTCTGACCCTGGGAAGCTATCTAACTTCTCTTGCTTGTTCTCTCAAGAGACGCTTGGTTTCTGCTTCACAAATGAAGTCATCTATACCGTTTTTCTCGACTCCACATATGTGTGTTGATAGACAATAATTGTTTTTCTGACTTATTTCGCGCTCTCTGCATCTCTAGGGCCATCCCCATCTCTACCAGTGACCCAGCCCAGTCCCTTTCACGGCTGAGTGACACATTGTACATACTCACCACACATTCTTTATCCGTTCCTCTGTTGATGGACATTTCGACAGAAAGACACACAGACATAAAGGTCAAGCATATGGACACCAAGGGGGAGAGGGGGCGGGCTGGACTGTGAGGCTGGGCTTCATGTACACACACTACTGTGCACAAAAGAGGTGCTGACGAGGCCCACCGTGGAGAGGAGAGAGCCTGGCTCCGGGCTGGGTGGCGCCTTAAAAGGGAGGAAATCCAGACCAGAGGGGACGCGTGTTCACACTGAGCAGATTCACTTTGCTGTGCAGTAGAAACTCACCACACTATAAGGCAACTGAACTCCGGCAAGAGACTCAGTTACATCAGAAACTACGCACAACTGGCGCCGGCTGCATTCGCTGGCTCAAGAAACAGGGAGAAGACTTGCCCGTGGCGGGCGCAGCCCCTACCTCTGCCCCATGACAGCGCCTGCCCCCGGGACTGCCCTCCCTGCTGCCCTGGAGACAGCCGGTTTCTCTCACAGCCCTTCTGTGCCTGGGCCCGCATTCCCGCCTCCTCGCTCCTCCTTAAGGAACCAGATCCAGCCATGCTCCCCTCTTTCTTGTGCATCACTGATGTTTCTCTTTCTTCCAGATCATCCCCAATGGATCTAAAAATATTCTATGATTTGCCTTAAAAAATAATTTTTAAAAATGGCTCAATCCAGCCAAAGGATGACTTATTTGCAGCAAAAAGTCTACAACGAAAGGGTCTTTCCTCACTCTCTGCCACCCTTTCTCGTCCCATCATCTTCTGGGTGCACTGTAGTCAAGCCGTTGCTCCAGGTAAGGCACTGAAACTGTTTCCAGGAAGCGCCTGCAGTCAAGGTCATCGATGGCTTCCGTGCTGGCCCCCGCCGCACAGCTGACGGCTCCTACCTCGCTGACACATTCTGCTCGCTGGCCGCCTACCTCACGGCGCCCTCCTTCTCAGGGGAGCCCTGCAGCCGCTGGACCCCTTCACGTGGACAGCCCCGGGCCTCTGCTCGCCTGCCCTCTCCCCCACACGTCGCTCTGCCAGTCTCGTTCATTTCCATGTCATCAGATGTGCATCCATATCTGACCAGGCTCATCCTCCTGACTGCAGACTCGGATGTCCAGCCCCCTGTCCTAGCCACTCCAGCAGACGCACATCCAAACCAAACTCCCACTCCGCCCACCGCCGTCCCCACCTCAGCCGACAGCAGTACCATTTGCCTGCTGCTCAGAGGGGAAAACGAGGCCAACGTCGGTCCTTCCCTTTCCTTCCTTCCTTGTCCATCCAACCCCTCAGGAAGCCCTCCTGGCCCTGCCTTCAAATCCTGCGTTTCCCACAACCATGCGCACGTCACCAGTAACCATCTCTTTCCTGAATTACTGCCGTAGTCTCCTTATTAGTTTTTTTTTTTTAAATAGATACTTTCACTGTGGTTCACCATCACAGTCCTTCTCAGGAAATCCTTTAAGCGTATAAGCCAGACCATTTCACTCTGCCACTCAAAACCTCACAGTGGCTTCAAATCTCATCAAGATAAAAGCAAATCTCTCCAAGGGCCACCCGGTCCCACGTCAGCTGGGCCTCTTTCCTCTCTGAGCTCTCTCTAAGTCCTCCCCTCATTCCTCCAGCCACACCAGCCGCCTGGGCATGGCCCACGCCAGGCGCAGCCCCTGCAGTTTCAGGGCAGTGACCAGGCTTCCCCGGACACCTGCGCGGCTCAGTCCATCCCCTCATTCAAGCATGTGCTCAGACACCGACCTGGACTCTCGTTTAAACTGAAACCTTCCAACTTCCCTCTGCTAGTCTTGCTATTTACTTCTTTACCTTTCTCTATTCTCCCCACCCCACAGGATTTATCACCCTCTAACGTACGAAGTAACTTACCGAATTATGTTTATTGACGGCTTCTCCCTACTAGAATATAAATCCATGAGGCAAGTGCTTTTAACTGTTTTGAATGCCAAAAGCCTAGAACAGTCTTGGCACTTGACCTACGGGCACTTGATCAGTAACTGAGGGATGAAGGGGATTAGAGGTGGACAGCAGGGTCCCACAGCAGAACTCTGCTGTCTGTGAAGGCTTTCTGCATCCAGGGTCTTTTGTGTTTTCCCCTCGTCCCCTCCTACTGCAGGTAAATTTCTTTTGCAGCATGGTGAGGGGCTGGAGTGGGGACATAGCCACAGAGAGCGCCGTGTTTATCTTGTCCCATCTATTGATCCCAAAGTGGAGAGCTTTTTTCTTTAGGAATCAATAGCGTTCCAGGGACTCTGACTCATTTGGTCAGTGGACAAACAATGGCCATGTCTGGGTCACAAGGCCGCCCCCTCCTGGGGGTGAGAACCTGTGATTGACAGCTTCCTGGGAACCACATGCAGGCAAAGTGTTCTCACCTGATACAACAGATATCACGGGATCAAACAGGCTGGACATATCAAAAGATGATCCCTCCACTGTCTCATTCTTCTGAATTTTTTCTTTCCTATTAGCCTTTTCCTAATTTCGTTTGGTTCCCTCTTCTATTCGGGCATATGCTGTTTGTGAAAACCATGTTTCTAAAAATCAGGATATTAAAAACCTGGAAAATATCACACGAGCCTTAAGATGCAGGAAAAAGGTGTGAAGTCCAGCACTAGAGAAGGCGGCACCACAGGTTCACAAATGGTACCTGACAATCACAACAGTAACTTACTGTGTGCAAAGTACACACCTCCTGATCACAAAGACTTGTAAGATAAGTTATTATTTACCACGTGTTTATGGATGACCAAGCTAAGGGATACAATGTGTCTTCTCCCAGGACCATGAAACAATGAAATGATGGATCCTGGATTCAAGATAGGTCCTTTTTGGATATCTCTGGGGGTCTACTGGTTAAGAATCTGCCTTCCAATGCAGAGGACATGGGTTCAGTCCCCCGTGGGGGGCCTAAGATCCCACCTCTGCAAGGTAACTAAACCCATGTGCTGAAACCACTGAGTGTGCTCTCCAGCCCAAGCAGCCCAACTAGAGAGAAGGCCGCATCCCACAAGGAAAGATCCTGCATGCTGCAATTAAGAGCTGATGTAGCCAAGTCAATAAAAATAGTTAAAAGTATCTGGCCTTTTGAGTTCATATGTTACAAACTTTTTACTATATGCAGCACAGCCTGCTTAGAAAAATTTTTCCAGCAAATGCCATTGTTTTCTCACTTTAAAGTTTTCACGGTGGCCACATTCTTACGCAGCAACCATCATATGAGTATGTAAGGCTGGAATCCTCTCCATGCCAGACCTAGTCCAGCTCTTGGTAACATAGCCAGACACGTGCTTTTATTTCTCCCACAGAATCCATCCAGGAGACACCGGCATCCGGGAGACACCGGCATCCGGGAGACATGGCACGCGAGAAATGCAGAGCCGTGCTGTGCTTTCCCTTCTGTCTTCACGATCAACATCTAGACAGTATTTTACCTCCTGTGACCCAACCAGCCCAGCATCATTAAGAAACGGGAATTCTTTCCCAGAGTCCCTGGAGATGACGCTGTTCAGCCCCAATGTCCTATTTCCATCCTCTGTGTGGCCGTGATTCATCGTAGTTTTAAGAAAGTGCTCTGTGAAAGACTTTTAAACACAGATTCATCCTGGCTCGGTGTATGAATGTATACCTCCTACTAATTCTGGGAGAGAACGTTAATTCTATACAAAATTAGGTACTAGTTTTCAGATAACCCTTTCCCTTCCTACACAACAGTAAAAATAGTCACTAAAGTGCTGGAAGCAACATAAGATAGGGGTCAAGAACATGGGTGCCAAGGCCAGGATCCTCCAGTGAAAACTTCAATTGTGTCCCTTCTGAACTGTGTGACTGAATAAACCACTTGTCCCTCTCCCGCCTCCAGCTATAAGAAAGGCACTGACTGTAGATCCTACTCCACAGGAGAGCTGTGAGCGGTCAACGCACTGCACGAAAAGCACTTAGAACAGCGCCAGGAAAAGATTAAAGGCTACATACAGGGAGGGGGGCGGGTATTCTGATTTTATCCAAGGCTTTCATTTTACAGATGAGGAAACTTGGCAAAAAGAGGTTAAGTTACTTGCCCAACATCATAAATCTAGTGTGTAAACATCTGCCAACCCTTAACCCAACTATTTTTACAAATGCATCATCTTTCCTTTTATAGCCTGTCTTTTAACACATAAAATAGTTTCCATTCATTAAAGGTAAATGTTCAACAAAAAATTTTTTTTAACTGCACACTGTGTGAGAACCAACTCTGTCCACCTGAACATATACCACAGTCTAAGTAGTAATTAGCTCCAGATATGTAATTGAAGGACTCTTGAGAATAACGCACAAGCATTTCATGCCCTTGCATGAGGAAAGTCCTATTCTTTTCTTATTCTTTTCAGCTAATTTGCTCTGCAGATGGACATCAGTAGAGGCACACTTAATAAAGTGTGAGACATGAAAATGAGGAACAGCGCGCTGGTGGCTCTTGCCCGTGCGGTATCCCAGTCAGGAGTGTCACAGGGAGGCACGCTGGCCGAGGCACCTACAGAGCGCGAAAAGCCCGATGCGCCCCCGGCTGTGAATTTCCTTCCCCTCCCCTTCCTCGCCTGCAGCCGGCACCAATGCTCCTGCAACTCTGCCCCACGTGTTCTGAGTCACCCCAGGTGCATCCGCGACGCCGCAAACTCACTCAGCCGGTGCTGCATCTCCGCGGGACGAAGCCCAAGGACCGAGCCAAGCTCAGGCTGCCCCGCGCGTGCTGATGGAACGTGTGCGTGTGACACGCACACCCCGGGAGACGCTGCGGGGCCACACTGACGCTGCTTCTACTGCAGAGGGCTTTTTAGAGGGGATTTATATGCAGAAAGAGATGGCTTTCCAGATGGTCTGAAGGCAGAACAACTGATACCACTTCTGAAGAAAACCAACACGGGTCCCTTTTTCCCCAAGTAGTCAATTATGCTTGAAATGGGTGGTTTCCCTTGCAATACCAGCTTAGCTTATTTATAATATTAAGCAAATGATAAGGGCTGAATGTAAAGAATCAGATGAAAGTTGACCTGGAAGCCTACCGCTTAAGAATGTGTCTGAATCGATCAGCATCATCGCCTTTAGCAAGTGTCACTCTCCCCTCCGTCTAGGCGTTTATCCGCTCACCAGGCATTTACTCCGGTAGAATCCGAAACCCCTGCCCGTGACCCCAGGATCAGCCGCGTCGTCTTCGCCAGGGGGCCCACTGACTGGTGAAGGGCGTGCGGATGCACAGGAAGTGTCGGCACGCTTTCCTGTGGTGAACGCACTCAAGCATGTCTTTCAGTGAATGCCACCCGAAGCCCACTACTGCAGCTGCATGCCTGCTGTAACACAGGCACAAATACGGTGCTGAGGCGGGAGAGCGGAGCCCGGCCCGAGACAGCCAGCAGCGCTGAGCCACGCGATGCGGCTGCAAGGACTACTAAGGCGCCGACGGGAGGAGAGGCATGGAGCACGCTTCACATGCAGGCGGCCAGCCTGGGAAGGACAGACACCTGCGGGGGTGACGTTCTGGGGCCTGGGCGGGGAGCACTTCCCCGCCTCTGCTCAGACCACAGAGGAAACAGAGCCCAGGGCCAGGCCAGAGTCAGACCCTATTCCATGCGAAACATGGTTTATCTTATGGTCATCACAGGACCGCCAGAAAGCTTAAGAGTTTAAGGGAGAGTGTGCCCTGTGGTTTGGGGGGAAGCAGCCAGCAGCAGCAGAGTGCAAAGTGGAAGCATCCCATGGTAACAGCAGGAGCCATGCACACAGGAGGCAGAAGCACCCCACGGTAACAGCAGGAGCCATGCACACAGGAGGCAGAAGCATCCCATGGTAACAGCAGGGAGCCACGCACACAGGGAGTGGAAACACCCCACAGTAACAGCAGGAGCCATGCACACAGGGAGCAGAAGCATCCCATGGTAACAGCAGGAGCCATGCACACAGGAGGCGGAAGCACCCCACAGAAACAGCAGGGAGCCATGCACACAGGGAGCGGAAGCACTCCACAGTAACAGCAGGGAGCCATGCACACAGGAGGCGGAAGCACCCCACAGAAACAGCAGGGAGCCATGCACACAGGGAGCGGAAGCACTCCACAGTAACAGCAGGGAGCCATGCACACAGGGAGTGGAAGCACTCCATGGTAACAGCAGGGAGCCATGCACACAGGAAGCAGAAGCACCCCACGGTAACAGCAGGGAGCCATGCACACAGGGAGTGGAAGCATTCCATGGTAACAGCAGGAGCCATGCACACAGGAGGCAGAAGCACCCCACGGTAACAGCAGGAGCCATGCACACAGGAAGACGAGCACAAGACTGCCCTGGCCAGACACACTCAGCACAGGGCCCTGAGCACAGGAACGGGACTCAGGCGGGAGAGAAGTGCCTTTCCCAAGAACGTGACTCCATTCTTCCGGATGAAGACATCTCTATGACAGCACAGCACCTGGCTGCAGCAGACTGGGGAGAAGAGAGGCTCGTAAGAGAAATGGACTGTGAGGAGATTGTAGGTGAGAGTGTCAAGCTGATGGAGCGATGGGACGCACTGTGCATGTTAGACACCCCACAGCAACGTGGGAAAACCAGGCAGGGGCCTCTGATAACACGCCCCATTTCCAAAACACTTAGTGACCAATCTGGGGACAGGGGTACACAGCCAGGACTCACACTGAGGGCTCCTTGAGGCTGAGCTCAAGGACATGGTCTCCCGGGGTCACAGCAAGATGAAAGCAGACCTCAGACAACAAACGAGGAGGAGCAGAAACATCGGACGTGCACCCCGTGACCAGAGGCAGGTGACCACGATCAGGCTAGTGGGCCAGAGCAGGAAAGGACATGCAAAGGGATGAAGGAGCAGCCGACGGAAGCAGAGCTGATGTCCTGGGTCTGGATAGCATGGGCGGCCCCAGAGCCACAAGCCGCTGAAGTCACAGTATGAATTCTGCCTTCACACACACAGCATCTGCCTGCTTCCCAGAACCTTTCTTTTTCACTCCTGGGCATCATCAGACTGGAAGGCGGTCACCGTAGAGATGCATGTGGCGGGGTGAAGGGTGGTCCCTCAAAGATATGTCTCCCTGAACCCTTTAAATGTGGGCCTTACTTGGAGAAAGGGTCTCTGCAGATGGAATGAAGGACCTCAGGATAAGCTCATCCTGGATTCAGGTGGGCGCTAAATCCATGGACAGCTGACTGTGGAAGAGAAGGAAAGGAGACACAGGGAGACCCTGTGAAGATAGACGCAGAGACAGAAGAGCCCCTCTGCAAGCCTGGGAACACCAAGCTCTACAAAGGCACGGAAGCTGAGAGGCAGACAGGGAACACACTCTTCCTCGGAGCCTCGGCAAGGGACCACCCCCGCAGACACCTTGACTTTGGGCTCCTCCTCCAGAGCTGAGAAAGAACACGTTTCTGTTAAGTCACTCTTTTAGAGCACTTTTTTTTTTTACTGTATCCACAGAAGATGGACACAGTGGGCTTGTTCTGTTGGCGCTCCACAGCTGAGAAGCCACAGTCCTGCTCAGCATTGTTCAGACTCGGTTCTACCTGACTTAACCTAAACTGCAACTGAGGATTTTAATGTGAGGACACCATCGAAAGGTTAAAAGAACAGGCAAACTTTTCAAACATCACCTCTGAAAAACAGTTTTCTCCACGTACATCAGAAGACAATGCTTCTGTGGGTCCATCTGATTTTCTAGAAGCTCTAGCTGGTGTCACAGTCAGTCTCCCGGGAAGGAGTCCCATCAGCACCTGAGCCAGCCAACACAGACCCCTTTTGTGACAAGGCTGCTCTCGACTTTTCTTCTACACTGACAGTGACTCTCATTATGCTTCCCACTTGTGACATTCCTGCTCGCCATTAACTGACCAAATTAATCAGTGGGATGGGGAAAAAATTCGCTCACTGGCTGTCAAGCAAACCTCGTCACTTTGTGACTTCCAGGGGCTCAGAGCCATTCAGTTCAATTAGCCTCAGTGTCTTACATATGGCACCCTATGTCCACTTGGAAAATTCTTTCATGTTTCTTTTTTTTCCCCCGATTAGACTATGACACATCTCAATAAATACCCTAAAAATAGATACAGAACCAGCAATGGTAAATAGTGCTGCTTTTGAAAGATTCAGTATCCTCTGCTTCAGAATTACCCACTGCAAAAGTCCTCTCCTCCCTGAGCACCCCTTTCATGTCTGGAGGAGAAACCAGTCTTTCTGGTTGTCCAAAAGGATCAGTAGCTAATTACAGCTAATTACCATCAACTTTCACCTCTCCTTGCTAATGGAGGGAAGCGCTGATGCAGGCAATCCCCGAATGGCAAGTCTTCCATGAGTTGCAGGAAGTAAAAACAACGGACATTGTCCTTCAAGGTTTTTCTCACACAGTTCTTCCAGAAAATTCCCAATCAAATGAGGGGTTGACTTTTGGCTTGTCTGAAAGTAATACGGACATGTTTCTAGGCCCCACTAGACTGAACATCACAACTGTGCTTATACTGGAATTAAAATGTAATTTACACCCTTGAGCAGACTGAGGAGTGAATGGGAGGAGCTCAGAAGGCTCCTGGCTCCAGGTCCTAGAGCCTGTGACCTGCACCGGGGCCACAGGGAACTAAAAGCAGCAGCAGCAGCTCCTGTTACTGAGCACCTGTTGTGTGCCAGCTATGTTACCTTCATCAGCGATCATCCTGGTAACAATCCTGCAAGGTGTTATTATCTTCACTTTATAGACAAGAAACTGAGGCCTGGAGAGGTTATGTGACTGACTTTGTTACCTCGATTGTAACCAACAAGGTGAGGTTCACATTGGACCTGACTCCACACTTAGGCTCCTTCACAAGGTTGTCTGGATAACAGGAGTTGACAGTGTTTACTGATCATTTTTAAATTCTCCTGTTACAAGTGCCTGGTTCATGTGTTGCTTAAATCTCTTAACAAACCTAGATCTCTGAATGATAAAAACTGTACTAATATCTCTATAAAGAGCAGAATTTATTATATGACAGATGAAACTTAATGGTTTAGTTACTGAAATTTTGAAAGAACCTAGTTAAAGGTGATTTTATTTAGAAGACAACAGACAGTAAAAGGCAGTGAAAGGCCTGTTATACCAAGACCCTGGTGTACAAAGGTGTCATAATCTTGCTACATGAATTTTATCCACTGTATGGTTGAGTTCTAAATAAAAAATTCTCATCAAGTTTGATTCATGTCTTCTAAGTTTGTAATAATTATTTTCTAGAAGTAAACCTTTCTCTTAAAATGATGTTAAAAGTAGATACACTCAAACATGGATAGACCTAGAGAATGTCATACTGAGTGAATTAAGTCAGATAAGGAGAAATATCAGATGACACCCCTTGTATGTCGAATCTAAAAAGGAATGTTACAAACGAACTTATTTACAAAACAGAAAGAAACACACAGACTTAGAGAATGAACGTTTGGTTGCCATGGGGGAAGGGTTGGGGGAAGGGATAGTTAGGGAGCTGGGGATAGACATGGACACACTGCTGTATTTAAAATGGGTAACAAGGGCCTCCTGTACAGCACATGGAACTCCGTTCAATGTTATGTGGCAGCCTGGATAGGAGGGAGTTTCGGGGCGAATAGATACATGTATATGCATGGCTGAGTTTCCCCAGTGCTCACCTGAGACTATCACAACACTGTTGGTCAGCTATACCCCAGTACAAAATAGAACATTACAAAAAAACTGGATATACTAGAAAAAGTTATCTACAGAAATCCAGACTATAGAGAAATTACACTTCCACAGCATAAAAATTATGACAACATATTATAAGTGTTTTTTGTGTTCCTCCATCAGCTCACTATCCTTGAATAATATTACCTCAGTTTAAAACCGCATGCCGTGATGGCAGTGATTAAGTTGCTATCAGCGAAGGCCATGCCTGCCCACACCGTGCCTGCCCACACCGTGCCTGCCCACACCGTGCCTGCGGACGGAGCCAGCTGCCACGCTAAGAACTGGAGCACGCAAGCCATTAAGTCTCCGAGCACATTCTGGTGGAGGAGACACACGTCCATGGGTTACGGCAAAAGCACGGCTTCTGCTGACACCACCCCCTTCACGATGGCCCCGACGCAGAGCCTGGAGGGGCTCCCTGGCCTCTGAAGCCTCTACTTTCAGTCGCTCGCGAGTCGACATGCTTTACTTCATGAATGCCCGCAGCTCCAACGCCTCCTCCCCCTCCGCACGCTCACCACCCTTCCAGCCAGTGTCATCGCTCACCTGGACTTTTCTAACAGCCTCTCGTCTGACCTTCCTGTCTCTCACATACGACCCATCCCCATACTCTTCCCCATGAATTTACCTAAGGTGAAAATCTGACCATGTAATTCTCACTTTCAGTCAACAAATGTCTTTTTTATATAAATGAGGTTTACTGGCACAAAGAAATCCTAGATTCTCCATGCATTAAATGTGTGATCTTGGGCATTAGTTACTGTCTTTGAGCCTTATTCCTGATGAATCAACTGTCAATAACAATATCTTGGCAACCAGGAATAAATGAGAATACTATAAATAAAACACAAGGCATATAGCAATCACTCAGTAAAAGCACAGTAGGCTACAGTCCAGGGAGTCACAAAGAGTCGGACACAACTTCACTTCACTTCAGTAAAAGCACTCCATAGAAATCTCAGTCACAGTCATTATCCCACACTCTCTAACTCTGCAGGCAGAAGTCCTGCAGCTTCTCTCGGCCCTGTGGTCTATGCTCTAAAAACATGTAAGCATCTATGCCACCAGAAAATGCCACACTGTCCCACCACAGCTTTGCCTGCTCTGACAGCTTAGCTCGTGATGTCCTTTCTTCCTGGGAGAGCAGTCAGCTAAGAGTCACCTCACCTGAGGTCACAACTTTGCTTAAGCAACCGGCCTCCTGCGGCCAGGCCCAGGACGGCACCAGAGTTATTTATCCATAGGAACATCACGCCCAGAGCATCAGCCACCTCTCGGGCATGTGCACTCAGCTGCGTCCGGCTCCGTGCAACCCCAGGGACTGCAGCCTGCCAGACTCCTCTGCCCAAGGGATTCTCCAGGCAAGAACGCTGGGGTGGAGTGCCATCTCCTCCTCCAGAGGATCTTCCCAACCCAGGGACTGAGCCCACATCGCTTGTGTCTACCTGCAGGGGTTAAGCAGGCTCTTCACCACTAGCGCCAGCTGGGAAGCCCAGGTTAGGCAGGGGTGTAAAAGCCCAGTCATCCTGGCCTGAATCTGCTGGGCACAAATAGCCATAAACTCCGGAGAAACCAGAATCAGTGCACTGTGAGATGGAAACGAGGCATCTGAAATCGAGGCCAACTAGGGCCGGAGGGCACAAGCACTGAGTCCAATCACCAAGTCACACCCCAGAGTTGCATCAGTGCCCCTCCCCCAGCTCACACCAAAGACCAGGTGGGGGCCGCAGAGGATGAGCCAAGGAGCAAGAGAAGCAACAGTCCTTGTCCACATGGTGCTTGGCCTAAACGTTTGCTTGGGTTTTCCCACGGCATCTGACGGAAAAACGCGAATGAACTTTTTGACCAACCCAATGTATGAGTAAAAACCAAAACCAGATGGTGACTTCACTCTAGCCACACTCGTGAGTGGTCTTACAGGACAGTGGAGAGGAGAAATCTTCTTAGTGGGTGGAATAAAGGGTGCTGTATCTGGTCATCCGTGCTGTGTGGAAGGAAAACGGGCCAGTGTCAGAACATGTGCAGGTCCTGGGCAGGGGCCACTGGGCTGGCCGTCCGATCAGGGACACAGAAGGCGGGCAGGGCAGTGGCACCTGCACACACAGTGTGAGGCGTTCTGCGTTACACCAGCGCCCACCGGAAATCACACGCCAGGGAGAGGCGCCGAAGAACCAAGAATACGTCCACCCCATTGATACCAGTCCACCATCATCACTGGCGGCCCCATAATTAACAAGGGCACGTGACTGGTACAGCCAGGCTGGGAGAGGGGTGGGCTGTGCCTGGGTCCAACAGCAGGGACTTCCAGTCCCTAAAATGACCTGGCTGCTGATGAGATGATACCAGGACACAGCCCCAGTGAGACACGCGCACCTAAGATGACCAGCTCTTCTGTCGGTGGCCAGTTGGCTATACTGGGGCCCCTCCATCCTGAAAGGGCTACTGGTGAGTCCTCACAG
Source organism: Litocranius walleri (assembly GCA_006410535.1). NCBI lineage: Eukaryota > Metazoa > Chordata > Mammalia > Artiodactyla > Bovidae > Litocranius > Litocranius walleri. The sequence continues at coordinate 1,222,248 of SJYG01000683.1, forward strand.
GGACAGATAACTCTTCTGGGTACGGTTTTGCCCTTTCTGCTCAGAGAACCTCCACAGCACCATTATGTGAATGCTTACAGAGTCCCTGAGCCCCAGTCACAAGATCCCGTACAACAAACACAGCATCTACCAGGGGATTCACTGCACAGTGAAGAAAACGCACAGGAGCACTCAAGAGCAGGAAGTCAACTTCTCAAATCACTTCCTGCACCATCCAGAAGCAGCCACCCTCACAGAGGACCTGGAACTGCCTTGAAAATGGGACAGAAGTGACAACTTAGAAGGAACGGTGGTGATGATGGTCTAGTCACTAAGTCACGTCTGACTCGGCAGCCCCACGGACTGCAGCCCACCAGGCTCTGAGGGACTTCCCAGGCAAGAATACTGGCGTGGGTTGCCATTTCCTCCTCCATGAGAAGCAATGCTCTGCAAGTATACACACTGCGTTAGAGAACCTCACTATGGTGCTGTCTCTAACAGGAAGGACACGAGTCAGGGGACGAAGGAGCAGAACAGGAGTGGCCTCCATTATCGTCACTCCTAATGACCCGTGGAGTCACTTCACGCTCCTCGAAACCGGAGCTCCAGGACAGAAGCCCTGGTTCCCAGAGGAGCACAACCTTGCCACGGGTACCCTGGCCCATGAGTCACGGCTGCCCCTTGTGGGCTCCGGACTTGCCTGCAGAGACCAGCGGGCAAAGGGGGGAGTCATCGCTGTGGGGGACATTTGATTTTGATCCGCATCAGAACACCGCTTCCTGCCCACAGTGGGCGAAGGGAAGAGCACAGGAGGCGCCCAGGTGGCCCACCTGGTTCCCTTTGGGTGATCCTCTCTTTGCCAAGTCAGAACCTGAACGTCAACAGCGCTGACCTGAGAAAGTCATTATTCAGTCTTTCTGGGAAAGACTGAAGGCGGGAGGAGAAGGGGACAACAGAGGATGAGATAGTTGAATGGCATCACCGACCCAATGGACGTGAACTTGGGAGGGAGGCCTGGCGTGCTGCGGTCCATGGGGCTGCAAAGAGTAGGACACAACTGAGTGACTGAACTGACGACCAGGGGTTCTGCCCCTCAAGAACAAAGGTGAGGATTACAGCATGAACTAAGGCACCAGGACCTTCGGCGGTGACAGCTGACGCAGGGAGAATTGGGGACGGCTGATGCAGGGGAGATGATGAACCCCCATCATAGCCCTGAGGCCAAGCGCATGGTGCAGGCTGCGTCTCCTCATGCTAACCTGCCTCTCCAGGCCGCCTCCGGAGGAGAGGCCCACGGGCACCATGGAGGTACCTCTCCTGAACACGGCTGTGGACGTGCTGCTGTGGGCAGGGTGGACTGAGGCAGCCTGGGGCAGGCAGCCAGCCCTCTCGAGGGGGCTTTGCTCCGAGGAGAGCCGCGATGAGCTCACAGCTGCAAGGCTGCCCCAAGGAGCCCACCTAGCCTCCAGTGAAGCCCACACTCCGGGGCTTCTCCCAGCCGACAACTGAGCACAGAGGGTGCTGGATCCCGACCATGTCTGCCCCTCCTGGCACCCTTCCAACCAGCCCCCGTGCCCTGGGGCCCACAGACCTGGCCAAGGAGGCCCCAGGCTGCCCCGCGCTGGGAGCTTCTCCGCCTCTTGCCTCCTCTCCGCCCTTCCCTGCTCTCACAGACATCAGGCTCGCATCCAGCTCCGAGACTCTTCCTCGCGACTCCTGCTTCCCCTCCTCTTGCTCCTTCACAAGAGTTTCTCTCAATAAACCCCTTGTGTACCTGCCCCTTCCCGTGTTGGCATCTGCCTTCTGGAGGGCTCAGCAACCATAGTCCCTTCTATCTGTTTCTCTCTTCTGGGTCTTTCAGTGAGCTGTTTCACCCGCCCAGATAGCTATCTTCCCCGACCTGGTTGGCTTTGGCTTTTTTTTTCGGTGGGGGTGGATTTTTTTCTGGAAGGCGTTTACTTTGTGGC
>SJYG01000683.1:1224265-1259453 GCA_006410535.1 Litocranius walleri
ATCAGAGTAGGTACTACTTCCTTCAGTAAACTCTCCCTGAGCGCTCCACCACTGCCAGGGGGCCCACAGCACCACGTACACTCCCATCCGCCCGCATCCCTCTGACTGGAAGAGAGAGAGAGGGAGTGTGTGTGTGTGTGTGTGTGTGTGTGTGTGTGTGTGTGTGTGTGTCTCTGTGTGTCTGCATCCCTCTTCAAACTGTAAGTGTCATGATGAAAGGGTCTGTGTCTAGTTCTTCACCACTTTACACCCAGCATCTATCACAATGCTTCACAGTTTATAGGGACTCTAAACATTTGTTACATGATATCTAGACGCAAAGCAAGAGAATGAAAACCACAGAAACCAGCAGAGGGATGATCCAGGGAGGAAGGGCCCAGACAGAACTTACTAGGATTCCACTGATTTAAAAACACACTTCAGACATTTTTAAAAGGTACCATGTAAAATGTGGCAGAGTACAAAGACCCGGGCTTGCCTCCCCCCATGGGAAGACCAAAATCATCACTACCTAGAGCCATTCTTGATGAGAATGGCATGAAGACAAGCAGAAAACATCCTCTACAGCTAAAGGCGTGAAGAAGGAGGGATGGTGAGACGGGCAGGAAGGACAGAGGCGCAGCACGGTCGGTACGCCCGGCAGCCTCGCTCACACCTTCAGGGCGACCCAGAGATGGAAGGACAATCACAGCTGCAGAGGGTCTCCCCAGGGAGCAAGGGCGTCACACCTCACATCAGACCCCCCGGACAGGGGGTCCAGCACCAGGAAGATGAGCCCCTAGAACATTCCAGCTTCAAAGGCCAGCCAGGCCTTGCATTCAGGGGTCCCAGAGGGCTGTGGGAAACAGACTCCATTCTTAAAGGGCACACACAAAATCTCACACCCTTCGAGACTCAGGTGGAAGCAGCGGTCCGAAAGCAGGGGGGGGGGGTCCTGGAGAGCAGGGGGCACCTGGGACTCTCCCTGGGGACGTGGATGCTGGCAGCAACTCTCTGGGAGTGCATCCTACCACAAGGACACTGGGGCTGGCCAGTGACACTGTGGAGTCCCTCCTCCAGCTTACTAGCACCAGGACACAACCCAGCTCACCAGCCAGCCAGCACCAGTCTTGGGCCCCCAGGCCAAGCAGACAGCTACCTGGGGACACAGCTCCTCCCACTGGGGGCCTGGCAGCAGTCACATGCCTCCACAAGCCCCTTCAGCCCCCTGGGAGCCAGCCCAATCCATCAGAGTCACCAGGACCTGGTCCTGCCCACCAGCAGGCCAGCACCAGCCCCAAGACAGACTGCAGCCACCAGGGAGCAGACCTCTGCCCTGCACACCAGAGCAGGGACATCAGCTCTGAGACTCCGTGGGCCCCTCAGCCAGCAGCCCTGGGAGCTGGCTGTATTCACCAGCCAGGTAGCACCAGCCACAGGATCCTGCACCCACAGGCAGCCACCCTACCCTGCAGCAGGCCAGCACAAGCCTAGGACCCCACAGATCCCCAGAGGCGATCGCTCCTGACCTGGGCCCACCAACCAGCAGGCAAACACCAGCTCTGGGGCTCTGGCCCACAGCCAGCCATCCCAGGACCCAGTTTTGCTGGCAATATCGATGGTTAACAGTCTCTGCAGTAGATGGGGGCTGGTAGGCAACCAGGCCAGGGGCCAGTCATGCCTACTAGTGGGCCCACGTGGGTCAGCCCACAACAGAAGGGCCCGCGCAGCCCACAGCGGGAACCCCTAGAGAAGTAGCTCTGGCCGCACTGCTGCAGTGCTGGATAAAGCATCGCCTGTGAGGCCACTTCCCCAAAAGAAGAAATGTGACTGACCTGTCTAAGACTCAGACACAAAGACAGAGAAAACAGGCAAAACGGACAACAGAGTGGTATTTTTGAAGCAAAGGAACAAGATAAAACCCCAGAAAAGAGCTAACTGAAGTAGAGATAAGCAATTTACCTGATAAAGAGTTTGAGGTAATGATCACAAAGATGCTCAGCAAACTGGCATGGGTGGGGGAGAATAGAGAGAGAACAGAAAATATTAAAAGCAGCAAGGGGACAAAACTATCAGCTATGTGCACACGAACTCCCATGAGCCTCTAAACTGAGTGGAAACTCTACAGGAAAGGAAGTGGCATGATAAATTTAAAGTGATGAAAGGAAAAACCTATTCCACCTGGTAAAACTATTGTTTATACTTGATGGCGAGATAAAGACTTTTACAGACAAGCAAAGGAGCTCATCACTACTGAACCAAGTCTACAAGAAACGTTAAAGAAACTTCTTTCAGCGGAAAAGAAAAAACACAACTAGAAATAGAAACATTACAAAAGAAAAATCTCTTTGGTAAAGGCAATAAAGGTGATAGATCAGCCATCTGCAAAGCTGGTAGGAGGGTCAAATAACAAGAGCAGTAAAATCATCTCTAGCCACAATAATCAGCGGAGGGATATGCAAAACCAAAGAATATGTGAAGTATGGTGGCAGAACATTAAATGTGGGGGAGTGAAAAATGCACACACACACACAAGAAAGAACACTAAAGATAGGCACCAAACCACAGGGAAGAGAAAACAAAGGAACAAAAAAGAACTACAAAAACAGGCTGGAAACAGTTTACAAAGAGGCAGTAAGTACCTTCCTATTAACAATTACATCAAATGTAAATGGACTAGATGCTCCAGTCAAAAGACACAGAATGGCTGAATGGATACAAAAGCAAGACCTGCATATGTGCTGCCTATAGAGACTCATTTCAGAGCTAAAGACACAGAGATTAAAAGTTCACTGTGGGTGGGACTGTAAACTGGTACAGCTGCTATGGAAAAGAGCAGAGGCTCCTCAAAAAATAAAGAACTGAACTGCCATCAGAACCAGCAATTCCACTGCCAGTGCATACAGTAGATGAAATAAAAACACTAATTCAAACAGACACACGCACCCCTATGCTCGCCGCAGCGTGGCCAAGACGTGGGAGCAGCCTAAGTGTCCAGGAGCAGATGGGTAAAGAAGACGTGGGACAGATACCAATGAAACGCTACTCAGCCATAAAAAAGAATGAAATCTTGCCAGATGTGACAAGATGGACGGACCTAGAGGGTGTTATGCTCAGTGGAATAAGTCAGAGAAACAAGTACTGGATAAGTTCACTTCTATGTGGAATCTAAAAGCCAAAACAAATGAATGAACAAAGCTGAAAGACACTCACAGATACCAAGAGCAAATACGTGCTTGTCAGGGGGGAGTGGAAAGGAAAGAAACAGGGGAGGGATATTACGAGGTGTAAACTCCCAGTTACAAAAATGGAAGTCACACAGGTATGAAATGTACAGTGTGGGGAATACAGTCAATAATAAAGTAAGATGCCGGGGTCCAGCCCTGGTGGATCCAGGGTGATTCAAAGGGGAGACGGATAGGCGAGGAAAAATTTATTTAGAGATATAAGGTTAGATTAGGAAGAAATAGTGCAATAGGAAAATTAAGTGGAGAAAAGATGCTGAATAACTTGGCTTACGTGGAAAGCCAATAAAGTTCCAGACAAGGAACTTGCACCTTCTACGTTAGGCCACCGGCGTCCGTTTCAATACCGGAGAGTGCCCGCCTTGGGCTCTCTCTCTTACGGATCTTAGAAGCCGGGACAAGTAAGTAGACATGGTGAGCCTCCATGCCCCAGATGGGAATTCAGCTGAAAAAGGGGAGAAAAGAACCGACATGAGGAAGCCCAGCATCGGTGCAAGACTCCAGAAACTTTATTTTTCAAAATCAGCTTATATACCCCAAGTTGTACATAAAGAAATAATGGAATATGCAGAGTTATGCAGGGGCAGCAGTCCTGACCCTCACTGAGACGAGGCTTTCTTTTTGCATACCCTCCCGTATACAAAAGGTCTCAGTCTCAGGTGGTTTACATTATCTTCTGGCCAAGAGGCCTGTTAACATTTTTATGGCTCTCTTCCTGGATAATTGTCTATCAACCAGAAAACTCCTTTTCCCTAAAAGTGTTTTTTTTTCTTTACTCTGCATCACCCTCAAAGTACTAAATAAAGTTATATTCCTATAGAACAAAGGTACAGTGGGTTATAACAAAGAAAGTACTTAACTCAAAGATCTAATGCTACTAATACCAGGTCTACTACCTGTTTTTTCTATATACCAACTATATCTACAAATAAAAGATATGAAAATTTGGCAGCAAGTATTGGCTCAACAAATGAAACCCTTAATCAGTCCTATTCTAATGATTTTGACTCCTCGGAAGCTCCTACGTTCCTAGGATGTTTTAAGCTTCCTGTGCCTCCCTGGTCGGGAGGCCTCAAACAATCACATGTGCAGCTGTAAGAGTCCTGCAGGCAGGCTAGAAAGCCATCAGAGGGGTTTTTGGATTGAAACACTTGTATTATACCCAGGAGATTTATTACCTAAAGGCTCTAAATTAATTTTTTTCCAGAAAAAGGTGGTGGAAGGACAGCCCCCTGTTAATGTCACAAGAGTAGGTGGAAAGCATAACACAGTAAAGCAGGCAGGCTCTGGTCTTGGGGGTGGATGCTCAGGAAATTCCAGGGGGAACCCCTGAAGCCTGATCACATCCTTGTGTTTTGTCAGGCTTCCTTCCTCATGACCTTTGCCATGGGCGGGTTTCCTCACGCTGGCTCCCGGCAGTAAGATCTTCATATTGTAATGTAATATAGTGGTGATGAAGGGTAACTGGACTTATCATGGTAATCACTCTATAACGTTGAGAAATATCAAATCACTGTCATGTACCAGGAACTAACCTAGTGCTATAGGTCAATTCTACTTCAAAAACAAATTCACAGAAAAAGAGATCATAATTGGGGTGAAGGGGGATTGTATAAAGACAACCAAAAGCCACAAAACTCCAGTTAAAAGAAAAATAAACGTGTGTGCACTCACTCAGTCATGTCTGCCTCTTTGCGACCCCATGAACTGCAGCCTGCCACGTTCCTCTGTCCATGGACTTTTCCAGGCAAGAACACCTGAGTGGGTTGCCATTTCCTCCTCCAGGGGATATAATATAGAATATGATAAATACAGTTAATATTGTGGTATGTTATATATGAAAGTTGTTAGGGAAGTAAATCTAAGGGTCCTCATCATAGGAAATTTTTTTTTTTCATTTTGTATCTCTGTGAGATGGATGTTCACTAAACTTGTGATAGTCACTTCATGATGTGCGTAAGTCAAGCCATCATGCTAGACATCTTTCAAAGTGCAGTACAACAACTATATCACAATAAAACGGGACAAGAGAAAAGAAAGGTATCCTGTAATTTCAGAAGTAGGCAGAGTGGAAACTACTAACGGTCCTGACCTCAGTTCAGTTCAGTCGCTCAGTTGTGTCTGACTCCCTGCAACCCCATGAACCACAGCACGTTCCCGTCCATCACCAACCCCCAGAGTCCACCCAAACCCATGTCCATTGAGTTGGTGATGCCATCCAAACATCTCTTCTTCTGTTGTCCCCTTCTCCTCCTGCCCCCAATCCCTCCCAGCATCAGGGTCTTTTCAAATGAGTCAGCTCTCCGCATCAGGTGGCCAAAGGACTGGAGTTTCAGCTTCAGCATCAGTCCTACCAACAAACACCCAGGACTGATCTCCTTTAGGATAGACTGGTTGGATCTCCTTGCAGTCCAAGGGACTCTCAAGAGTCTTCTCCAACACCACAGTTAAAAAGCATCAATTCTTTGGTGCTCAGCTTTCTTTATAGTCCAACTCTCACATTCATACATGACCACTGGAAAAACCATAGCCTTGACTAGACAGACCTTTGTTGGCAAAGTAATGTCTCTGCTTTTTAATATGGTATCTAGGTTGGTCATAACTTTCCTTCCAAGGAGTAAGCGTCTTTTAATTTCATGGCTACAGTCACCATCTGCAGTGATTTTGGAGCCCAGAAAAATAAAGTCAGCCACTGTTTCCCCATCTATTTCCCATGAAGTGATGGGACTGGATGCCACGATCTTTGTTTTCTGAATGTTGAGCTTTAAGCCAACTTTTTCACTCTCCTCTTTCACTTTCATCAAGAGGCTCTTTAGTTCTTCTTCACTATCTGCCATAAGGGTGGTAGGGGGGGGGGTCCTGGAGAGCAGGGGGCACCTGGGACTCTCCCTGGGGACGTGGATGCTGGCAGCAACTCTCTGGGAGTGCATCCTACCACAAGGACACTGGGGCTGGCCAGTGACACTGTGGAGTCCCTCCTCCAGCTTACTAGCACCAGGACACAACCCAGCTCACCAGCCAGCCAGCACCAGTCTTGGGCCCCCAGGCCAAGCAGACAGCTACCTGGGGACACAGCTCCTCCCACTGGGGGCCTGGCAGCAGTCACATGCCTCCACAAGCCCCTTCAGCCCCCTGGGAGCCAGCCCAATCCATCAGAGTCACCAGGACCTGGTCCTGCCCACCAGCAGGCCAGCACCAGCCCCAAGACAGACTGCAGCCACCAGGGAGCAGACCTCTGCCCTGCACACCAGAGCAGGGACATCAGCTCTGAGACTCCGTGGGCCCCTCAGCCAGCAGCCCTGGGAGCTGGCTGTATTCACCAGCCAGGTAGCACCAGCCACAGGATCCTGCACCCACAGGCAGCCACCCTACCCTGCAGCAGGCCAGCACAAGCCTAGGACCCCACAGATCCCCAGAGGCGATCGCTCCTGACCTGGGCCCACCAACCAGCAGGCAAACACCAGCTCTGGGGCTCTGGCCCACAGCCAGCCATCCCAGGACCCAGTTTTGCTGGCAATATCGATGGTTAACAGTCTCTGCAGTAGATGGGGGCTGGTAGGCAACCAGGCCAGGGGCCAGTCATGCCTACTAGTGGGCCCACGTGGGTCAGCCCACAACAGAAGGGCCCGCGCAGCCCACAGCGGGAACCCCTAGAGAAGTAGCTCTGGCCGCACTGCTGCAGTGCTGGATAAAGCATCGCCTGTGAGGCCACTTCCCCAAAAGAAGAAATGTGACTGACCTGTCTAAGACTCAGACACAAAGACAGAGAAAACAGGCAAAACGGACAACAGAGTGGTATTTTTGAAGCAAAGGAACAAGATAAAACCCCAGAAAAGAGCTAACTGAAGTAGAGATAAGCAATTTACCTGATAAAGAGTTTGAGGTAATGATCACAAAGATGCTCAGCAAACTGGCATGGGTGGGGGAGAATAGAGAGAGAACAGAAAATATTAAAAGCAGCAAGGGGACAAAACTATCAGCTATGTGCACACGAACTCCCATGAGCCTCTAAACTGAGTGGAAACTCTACAGGAAAGGAAGTGGCATGATAAATTTAAAGTGATGAAAGGAAAAACCTATTCCACCTGGTAAAACTATTGTTTATACTTGATGGCGAGATAAAGACTTTTACAGACAAGCAAAGGAGCTCATCACTACTGAACCAAGTCTACAAGAAACGTTAAAGAAACTTCTTTCAGCGGAAAAGAAAAAACACAACTAGAAATAGAAACATTACAAAAGAAAAATCTCTTTGGTAAAGGCAATAAAGGTGATAGATCAGCCATCTGCAAAGCTGGTAGGAGGGTCAAATAACAAGAGCAGTAAAATCATCTCTAGCCACAATAATCAGCGGAGGGATATGCAAAACCAAAGAATATGTGAAGTATGGTGGCAGAACATTAAATGTGGGGGAGTGAAAAATGCACACACACACACAAGAAAGAACACTAAAGATAGGCACCAAACCACAGGGAAGAGAAAACAAAGGAACAAAAAAGAACTACAAAAACAGGCTGGAAACAGTTTACAAAGAGGCAGTAAGTACCTTCCTATTAACAATTACATCAAATGTAAATGGACTAGATGCTCCAGTCAAAAGACACAGAATGGCTGAATGGATACAAAAGCAAGACCTGCATATGTGCTGCCTATAGAGACTCATTTCAGAGCTAAAGACACAGAGATTAAAAGTTCACTGTGGGTGGGACTGTAAACTGGTACAGCTGCTATGGAAAAGAGCAGAGGCTCCTCAAAAAATAAAGAACTGAACTGCCATCAGAACCAGCAATTCCACTGCCAGTGCATACAGTAGATGAAATAAAAACACTAATTCAAACAGACACACGCACCCCTATGCTCGCCGCAGCGTGGCCAAGACGTGGGAGCAGCCTAAGTGTCCAGGAGCAGATGGGTAAAGAAGACGTGGGACAGATACCAATGAAACGCTACTCAGCCATAAAAAAGAATGAAATCTTGCCAGATGTGACAAGATGGACGGACCTAGAGGGTGTTATGCTCAGTGGAATAAGTCAGAGAAACAAGTACTGGATAAGTTCACTTCTATGTGGAATCTAAAAGCCAAAACAAATGAATGAACAAAGCTGAAAGACACTCACAGATACCAAGAGCAAATACGTGCTTGTCAGGGGGGAGTGGAAAGGAAAGAAACAGGGGAGGGATATTACGAGGTGTAAACTCCCAGTTACAAAAATGGAAGTCACACAGGTATGAAATGTACAGTGTGGGGAATACAGTCAATAATAAAGTAAGATGCCGGGGTCCAGCCCTGGTGGATCCAGGGTGATTCAAAGGGGAGACGGATAGGCGAGGAAAAATTTATTTAGAGATATAAGGTTAGATTAGGAAGAAATAGTGCAATAGGAAAATTAAGTGGAGAAAAGATGCTGAATAACTTGGCTTACGTGGAAAGCCAATAAAGTTCCAGACAAGGAACTTGCACCTTCTACGTTAGGCCACCGGCGTCCGTTTCAATACCGGAGAGTGCCCGCCTTGGGCTCTCTCTCTTACGGATCTTAGAAGCCGGGACAAGTAAGTAGACATGGTGAGCCTCCATGCCCCAGATGGGAATTCAGCTGAAAAAGGGGAGAAAAGAACCGACATGAGGAAGCCCAGCATCGGTGCAAGACTCCAGAAACTTTATTTTTCAAAATCAGCTTATATACCCCAAGTTGTACATAAAGAAATAATGGAATATGCAGAGTTATGCAGGGGCAGCAGTCCTGACCCTCACTGAGACGAGGCTTTCTTTTTGCATACCCTCCCGTATACAAAAGGTCTCAGTCTCAGGTGGTTTACATTATCTTCTGGCCAAGAGGCCTGTTAACATTTTTATGGCTCTCTTCCTGGATAATTGTCTATCAACCAGAAAACTCCTTTTCCCTAAAAGTGTTTTTTTTTCTTTACTCTGCATCACCCTCAAAGTACTAAATAAAGTTATATTCCTATAGAACAAAGGTACAGTGGGTTATAACAAAGAAAGTACTTAACTCAAAGATCTAATGCTACTAATACCAGGTCTACTACCTGTTTTTTCTATATACCAACTATATCTACAAATAAAAGATATGAAAATTTGGCAGCAAGTATTGGCTCAACAAATGAAACCCTTAATCAGTCCTATTCTAATGATTTTGACTCCTCGGAAGCTCCTACGTTCCTAGGATGTTTTAAGCTTCCTGTGCCTCCCTGGTCGGGAGGCCTCAAACAATCACATGTGCAGCTGTAAGAGTCCTGCAGGCAGGCTAGAAAGCCATCAGAGGGGTTTTTGGATTGAAACACTTGTATTATACCCAGGAGATTTATTACCTAAAGGCTCTAAATTAATTTTTTTCCAGAAAAAGGTGGTGGAAGGACAGCCCCCTGTTAATGTCACAAGAGTAGGTGGAAAGCATAACACAGTAAAGCAGGCAGGCTCTGGTCTTGGGGGTGGATGCTCAGGAAATTCCAGGGGGAACCCCTGAAGCCTGATCACATCCTTGTGTTTTGTCAGGCTTCCTTCCTCATGACCTTTGCCATGGGCGGGTTTCCTCACGCTGGCTCCCGGCAGTAAGATCTTCATATTGTAATGTAATATAGTGGTGATGAAGGGTAACTGGACTTATCATGGTAATCACTCTATAACGTTGAGAAATATCAAATCACTGTCATGTACCAGGAACTAACCTAGTGCTATAGGTCAATTCTACTTCAAAAACAAATTCACAGAAAAAGAGATCATAATTGGGGTGAAGGGGGATTGTATAAAGACAACCAAAAGCCACAAAACTCCAGTTAAAAGAAAAATAAACGTGTGTGCACTCACTCAGTCATGTCTGCCTCTTTGCGACCCCATGAACTGCAGCCTGCCACATTCCTCTGTCCATGGACTTTTCCAGGCAAGAACACCTGAGTGGGTTGCCATTTCCTCCTCCAGGGGATATAATATAGAATATGATAAATACAGTTAATATTGTGGTATGTTATATATGAAAGTTGTTAGGGAAGTAAATCTAAGGGTCCTCATCATAGGAAATTTTTTTTTTTCATTTTGTATCTCTGTGAGATGGATGTTCACTAAACTTGTGATAGTCACTTCATGATGTGCGTAAGTCAAGCCATCATGCTAGACATCTTTCAAAGTGCAGTACAACAACTATATCACAATAAAACGGGACAAGAGAAAAGAAAGGTATCCTGTAATTTCAGAAGTAGGCAGAGTGGAAACTACTAACGGTCCTGACCTCAGTTCAGTTCAGTCGCTCAGTTGTGTCTGACTCCCTGCAACCCCATGAACCACAGCACGTTCCCGTCCATCACCAACCCCCAGAGTCCACCCAAACCCATGTCCATTGAGTTGGTGATGCCATCCAAACATCTCTTCTTCTGTTGTCCCCTTCTCCTCCTGCCCCCAATCCCTCCCAGCATCAGGGTCTTTTCAAATGAGTCAGCTCTCCGCATCAGGTGGCCAAAGGACTGGAGTTTCAGCTTCAGCATCAGTCCTACCAACAAACACCCAGGACTGATCTCCTTTAGGATAGACTGGTTGGATCTCCTTGCAGTCCAAGGGACTCTCAAGAGTCTTCTCCAACACCACAGTTAAAAAGCATCAATTCTTTGGTGCTCAGCTTTCTTTATAGTCCAACTCTCACATTCATACATGACCACTGGAAAAACCATAGCCTTGACTAGACAGACCTTTGTTGGCAAAGTAATGTCTCTGCTTTTTAATATGGTATCTAGGTTGGTCATAACTTTCCTTCCAAGGAGTAAGCGTCTTTTAATTTCATGGCTACAGTCACCATCTGCAGTGATTTTGGAGCCCAGAAAAATAAAGTCAGCCACTGTTTCCCCATCTATTTCCCATGAAGTGATGGGACTGGATGCCACGATCTTTGTTTTCTGAATGTTGAGCTTTAAGCCAACTTTTTCACTCTCCTCTTTCACTTTCATCAAGAGGCTCTTTAGTTCTTCTTCACTATCTGCCATAAGGGTGGTGTCATCTGCACATCTGAGGTTATTAATATTTCTCCCGGCAATCTTGATTCCAGCTTGTGCTTCATCCAGCCCAGCATTTCTCATGATGTGCTCTGCATAGAAGTTAAATAAGTAGAGTGGCAATATACAGCCTTGACGTACTCCTTTTCCTATTGGGAACCAGTCTGTTGTTCCATGTCCAGTTCTAACTGTTGCTTCCTGACCGGCATACAGATTTCTCAAGAGGCAGGTCAGGTGGTCTGGTCAAGCGCCCTGACCTAGCTCAACACAAATCTTCAGAATGCTGGATTCCATCCACAACAACATGGTAATGCGATCCTTCAGTTCTTACTGAGCTGGGGACTGGTGCAGTCTTTACACGCTGGAAATAACCCCAGCCAGATGGTGACCATGTATAAGAACTGCCAAGGGTCACTGCTCTATTTTGACCAGTATGAGAGTCAGTCTGTGTATAAGCAGGTGATGGCAGCAAGTCGACAGCCGGGATTTACACTTGAAACTTCGAAAAGGAAAAGAAGGAAGCACCCCAGAAGCTGAGCCTCGGGATCTTCTCTCACTCCATCTTCTGATTTGCTGGGCTCCTGCTCCTATTCCTGTTAACTCGATCCCAGATTCCATACCTGCTTCCAACACTATTGGATTCCGTGGCTCTGAATTCTTTCCTTTGAAAACTGACTCTTCTACCAAGGTTTATCCTCTCCTTGATGTGGGGCTTTTTCTATTCTCGCTATTTCTGTGAGAAGATTCTCCATTCTTTCCCAAAGGAAACCCAGCCCTTGTCCTCATAAATAGACTATTTCCTTTGAGGCAAAGAAAATTATCATAGTAACAATATTTACTTGAAAATTTCATCATCTAGAAGCCATAAAAATTACATTCACTTTTCTGAGTTAAACAGAATTATGTGTACGGGTATACAGGAAGGTCTACTAAATCAACAATGGTTTGAAGGCAGTCACGTGAAGTCCTCAGCAGTTGAGGTCACTTGAATTAGATGTCAAAAGTTGACAGACCCAAGACTGTAAGTAAGCAATGCAGTAAATTTTGGTTTTAATGTGTCCCTTTCAAAACACCTTAAGTTCTCAGAGGGATTTAAAAAAGAAGAAGAAAGAGGCATGCCTGATATAGACAATTCCCTAACAGCATCCTTCCTTACTGCTCCAGCCTCCTTTTCCAACACGGAGAACCTCCTGTGAAGCTGCAGCAGGCGGCCACAGAATCGGCAGAGCTGAGCAGACGGCAGCCGCTCCCCTCAAGCCCAGCCGTGGTTCCTCAGCAGCGAGGGTGGCACCTCACAGGCCTGGGCAGGCTTCCGAGCACAGGGATCCCAGAGGGCGCTCCTGCCAGTGTGTCTGGGGCTGAGGAGAACCAGGGACTCAAAGGAAAGGAACAGTGCGTCTAGAAGGAGGGCCAGAAAAACAATACAGGCCGAAAAGGACAGCCCACAGCCCAGCCCAGATGCCAGCGCCCAGCCCTGCAGTAGCTGCTGCATGGAGAGTGCAGGGAACTTACATCTGACACATGTGCATTTCACTGCATTTCATGCTTAAGCCCTCCAATTCTGTGTGTCTATGAAAAGTCACAGCAAACCCAGATGGACAATGTTACTCAGAGCACATCATTTTAGTGGTAGACATGCCCACTCCCAGGGGTGGATGCATTCCGAGAGCCTTAGCTGTGCCCCGTGGTCTCGAGGTAAGAAATACAGTTGGCTCAGCAGCATTTGTTAATTTATGTAAGAAGGAAAATGAATCACACAGAAACATATGGAAATGTCCAAATGCCAATTTTTTTTTTAGGTTAGCTCGCTGTGTCCTCATTTTCCTTTTAACCTGAGATTTATGCTATCAACTATTAACACTAAACAGATTCTAGTTTATACTCAGTTTTCAAATATATATAAATTTAAAAGATATATATGCATGCATGTACATATATAATTTCAGACTAAGTAAAATGAGTGTTTTCTTTGGATGGGAAACCGACAAAGGACGGGAAATCCTGACTTCGGGCTATTGCAGTTAAGGGATGTGAGCGTTCAGGCAGGAGTTACTGCCATCCAGAGGCGGGAAGCCACGCACTGCCATATCCTAGTCCAGTTTTACTATACGAGAAGTGAGCCAAGAAAAACGCGTGCATTGTTGCAGTCTGGCTCATTAAATCATCAGAGGACGGGAAACTGAGGCCCAGAGTCCGGTGTCATGGGACCTGAGGTCCCACTGTCGTCTTGAATGGGGAGCGCAGCCTGGGCTCCTCAGAGCTGCTCACAGGGAAAGGGGACACAGCGCTCTGTGCTATAGGCCACCCATTTCCGCAGGCTCCCCGGTGCGCCAAAGCAGAAGGCATCCTGAAACGAGCTCTTCCACATTTCTTAGAAAGCCTCTCTTTTTCTTGTCTTGAAGCCACACGACACTTCTGTGGAGACCCTGAGACGGACGCTTCTGAAGGCAGCCCTCATCCTTCCAGGGCAGAGCAGACTGCGTCCTGGCCATATCCGCACGCAGAGATCCGTCACACAGACCGGCGTCCAGCCTTTGAATGGGAGCTTCCAGAAATATCTGCCCTGCAGACGGTAAGTAAGTTTAGCACAGTTAACGAGCAAAATCCTGAAAGACTCTGCATAGCTGAGAAGTGCTGAGACTACACCAAGAGCTCCTTACCAGCCGGGCTCTGACTCAGAGAAAGCCGTGTGCTGTTCTCCCAGGACCTGATCACTCGACATTCCTGTTCGACTATTTTAGGGTTGGTTTCTGTAGTCATTTGATAGGCTGAATTCCCTCTGTCAATAAATGAACAAATGTATGCACGAATTCTAGAATATTTCTGCTTGTTTACATTTTGCTAGAAACCCAAATTCAAAACTTGTATCAGTTTGGGTTTTTCACAACAGGGACAAATGATGACTTCAAATTATATTTGCCATTCACAGACATTTCACACACCCATGACAAGTATAGGTATAATGTTGTGAAAACTTTTTAAAACACTGAATACACATGTATACACAATGTGAAAGAATAAACCAAGTAAAAATATAATAACTCTCAACCAAGCCTACCTCAATTTTCTAACCAATTTATACAGCTGAAAAGATTTCAGTCTGGGAACATTTTTGATTAAACAAAATGATTTATAGTTAGATGAGAAAATATTAACTATTTCACTCTAATAAGAACACTTGTTGTGTATATTAGAATACTTTTTTAGAAGCCCACACTCAAAAGTGAGGGGAGAAGGGTCCCAGGGTCCCTCCCTCTAGTAGCATAAATACTTCTGACTTTCAAAAACACAGCCCCAAACTGCATTTCAGCAGCTGCACTCTTAAAGCCCTCTCCCACGTTCTGCCTCTTTCCATGGGACTTCGGAAAAGGCGGTGGCGCCCCACTCCAGTGTTCTTGCCTGGAGAACCAGGGACGGGGGAGCCTGGTGGGCTGCCATCTCTGCGGTCACACAGAGTCGGAAACGACTCAGCAGCAGCAGCAGCAGCAGCAGGAGACTTCTCGCATCTACAGGGTCATCACTGCCCTCTACTGGTTTCCAGCCCCAAGTTTAAGACTGAGAAAAAGAAGGACAGAAAACGAAATGAAAAGAATGGAATAGGCATCAAACCCTGGGAGACTGCACTCTCCTGACACGAAGGGGAGAAAAGAAGACTTACCTGTGCCGATGTTATCGGCTCTCTGGTTTGTTGTCTTAATAAACTTTATACCACAGACTGATCACCAGGGAGGTTGTTTCTGAGGAGTTTCAAATCATTATTAATTCATAATTCAGTTCCAGGAAAGAAGTCAGCAGCATAAAATAAGAAAAAAATTAAAAATAAATTCCCAAGAAATCTTTATTTTCTGTGTACATAAATTATTTGTAAAGGACAAATAATTATTTATAAACAATAAGGTTTTGGTAAAGGATAATAATTTGTAAATTATTTTGTCAATGACAATTATGTGTCAATGACAAATTTTATATGTACATTAAAATCTGTAGATTATCTGTAGAAAATGGTTTGGTGGTGCACACCCACTGGACGGGTGACAGTGATTGTCTCTGATGAGACTGGTACTGGAGACAAGCATGTGTGGGGGGTATTTTCACTCCTTCCTTACTGCAGATGCTGTTCAAACTTTTAACAAAGAGACTGGACCCTGGACCCCTGCCCTCTCACCTCCTCTGCATCCACCGTTCTGTGCCAGGCCACCACCACCCCTCACCAGATCGCCTGCCTGCCCTCCCTGGGAGCTTCATCTCCTTCCTCTCACTCTCTGAGTCCAGGCTTACAGAGCAGACAATGATCCTTCTTAAATACGACTGGCATCCTGCCTTCCCTGAAACAAAGCCAGCTGATGGCTTCTCATCATATTTAGAGCAAATTTCAGTCTGTTTTTTTCCCCTGAATTCCCCAGAAGCTAGAACTATTCCTGGCCCAGAGTAGGAGTTCTCAAAAGGAGGTTTTGGTGATTAGATGGACAGACAAACAAGAAAGTACTGTGGTGTTATCTGTGCAAATGTTAAGAGACAGCATTTGACTGGGGGAATAGACGAAAAGCGGTCATTAAAAGTTAGACTTGAGTACATTTTCTTTACTTCTTTGGATCTTATTTGTCATATGGACTAAATAAGGACCCTAGTTATAAAACTGTAACAGATGAAGGTCTCCAATTTCTGCACCTAAACACATACACAAGCGTGCACACACATACAAAATGTGTGCTCAGTATAGAAGGAATCCCATCTTGAGCTATTTTCTGATAACGACAGACTTTACAAGTGATAGAACTCTGAAAACCAGAAGTGACACAGGATACTTGCTATAGCCCTTAAGGCATACTCACTTATTTATACTTCGAATAACCGTTGTTGTCGGTGCTATTATAACTATTACCTTACAGATGAGGGAAATGAGACCCGCAGTGATTAAATATCATTGCATGAGTCACACAATCCATAAGAGACACAGCGGATGCAGGTCCCTCTGTCTGGTGGCACTGCCCGGGGCCACCGAGACCAGTGACATTTGGCCTCCCATGGAGAAGCCTGGTGGGCTGCAGTCCATGGGGTCGCTAAGAGTTGGGCACGACTGAGCAACTTCACTTTCACTTTTCACTTTCATGCACTGGAGAAGGAAATGGCAACCCACTCCAGTACTCTTGCCTGGAGAATCCCAGGGGCAGAGGAGCCTAGTGGGCTGCCGTCTATGGGGTCGCACAGAGTCGGACACGACTGAAGCGACTTAGCAGCACAGCAGCGGTAGCATTCACCAATGGAGAAGGCAATGGCACCCCACTCCAGTGTTCTTGTCTGGAGAATCCCAGGGATGGAGAAGCCTGGTGGGCTGCTGTCTATGGGGTCGCAGAGTCAGACACGACTGAAGCGACTTAGCAGCAGCAGCAGTCACCAAAGGAATACCAGGTGCCAACTAGCTTCATTAAACCTGTCTCACCCTGAGGTCAGGGAAGAACACGTCCTCCCTTGAGTCCCACAGGAAATGTGTGAGAATCGTTACAAAACTGAGTCCTGTTAGGAAAGAGGGGAACGGATGCCCTGTGGACAAACAGAAGTGCTTCTTACAAATGAAGCCTAGCAACGTAAATGCTCACCACTGACAGAGTTAAGTAAACGAGTCTACATCACAAAGGTAAAATATGATGAAGCCACTAAAAATGAGGACATCGTCAAACAATAGGAGAAATGCAGAGACACAGAAATTCAAAAGGAAAAACCAGAAAGCGCTGTAATTACGCAAAATTGTACACGCACCGAACAAGAGGAGAAAAATTGTGTTTACCTTCTTATTTTTAGATTTCTATTATTCCTGATTTATTATTGTTTGTGCAGCAAAGAAAAAGAAAACCAGTAATCAACATCAAATTTCCTGAAAACTTACTCTAGACAAATGATCTAAATAGAATATAGCCTGCGCAACAGCCCAAAGAAAACTGTAACAGTGTTTATCACATACTGAAAATATGGGTCCGCATGCAAAGCACAGGAATTTGTTATGTTCCTTGTCTTCCTTACTGTCCTTTCCTTGGAGCAATTTTTTAAAGGATATCTCATTCCTTAATTCCACAGCCTGTCTCACATTATATTGCGTTGGCCAAAAAGTTCATTAGGGTTTCTCCGTAACATCGTCAGGAAAACGAAATTTCTGGCCAACCCAATACTTACCTCAAAATTTACTCCACATTCTCCCTAGTTGAGACTACCCAACAGAGTCTATTCTACACTCCGTTAGCAATTCAGCGCGTGAGATATTTCATATACATATCCCAGTAATGTAGTACTGTGGAATCTTGAGTACTGTCTATAGCAAGCGTAACTGAATGAAAAGTCCACAGGTAATGTATTTTGTTTTGGAAATATGAAGAAGTGGGTTTGGTGTACAAGTGGAGAGATAAGATTACTTCCTGGCATTTTAACCTACAACTTTTAAAATTAAAATTACATGATTTTCCTGTACTTGGTTAAACACGACGTCTACATAGGTATGTCTGCACACACATGATGTGCAGGTATCAGGTTATAAATGCTTGTATTTGTGCTTATGGGTATGTGCTCCATAAATAGATTCATTTGCGTTACAATTAATTCATTTTGGTGCTTTGTTGCTGTTTTTCTGCCTCTAATGATTAAAACTCAAAATCCAATCAGTACCACCACACTGAGCAGGGTGCAATTTAAATGATCTCTCCGCCAGACAGAACTTCCCAACCCCACGATGTCTGGCCCAGAGGATTCTTTACCTTTCAACACTGTTTGCCACAAAATGGTGAGAAGGTCAGAAAACACTCAGCTGGATTTGAAAAGAAATTTTTCTAACTAGAAAAAGCCAAAGCTCACATGTCTGGCTCAAATATCTGCAAAACAAGGTTGATAAAATTATCCACTAACAAAAAGTATATTTAAGGGAAATATTAAGATAACTTGAAATATTGTATAAAATTATATTTAACGTTTATAAAATTGCAAAAGCAATAAATCTAAGTCTTATGAAAAATAAAACTTTAAATCAACATAAGAAGAAAACACTGACTCGATGGACATGAGTCTGAGTGAACTCCGGGAGTTGGTGATGGACAGGGAGGCCTGGCACACTGCAATTCATGGGGTCGCAAAGAGTCGGCCATGACTGAGCGACTGAACTGAACTGAAGTGCTTAGCAGCAGCAGCCCGCTGGAGAGAAGTAAGAACTTCAAGGAAAAAAATCAATTCACCCCAGACACAACTATTCCAGATCAGCCAGCCTCTCTACTCCCATCCAAGCAACTTACCAGCTGACTGTAGCAGTGTGAGCAAGCCAGGCTTAGTTGAGACCAGCTCAAGTGAGCAAACTACTCAGCCGACTTGTAGAATCATGAAAAATAATAAATCTGTGTTGTTTTAATTCATTAAGATTTAGGATAGCTTGTTATGCAATAAAAGCTAACTGATGCTATCATCAAAAAAAAAAGAGAGAAAATCACAAACTAATATAAAGAAGGGATTTTTCAAAATATATTAATGTGAAATAATATCAAAAGTTACAAATGTGCATGTAATTGAAAGCTTTTTTCTAGTAGTCATGTACAGATGTGAGAGTTGGAACATACATAAAGCTAAGCATTAAAGAATTGATGTTTTTGAACTCTGGTGCTGGAGATGACTTTTGAGAGTTGCTTGGACTGCAAGAAGATCAAACCAGTCAATCCTAAAGGAAATTAACCCTAAATATTCAGAAGAAGCACTGATACTGAAACTCCAATACTTTGGCCACCTGATGCAAAGAGCCCACTCATTGGAAAAGATCCTGATGCTGGGAAAGACTGAAGCCAAAAGGAGAAGGGGGCGGCAGAGGATGAGATGGTTGGATGGCATCACCGACTCAATAGACAGTTGGTGATGGACAGGGAGGCCTGGCACACTGCAATTCATGGGGTCGCAAAGAGTCGGCCATGACTGAGCGACTGAACTGAACTGAAGTGCTTAGCAGCAGCAGCCCGCTGGAGAGAAGTAAGAACTTCAAGGAAAAAAATCAATTCACCCCAGACACAACTATTCCAGATCAGCCAGCCTCTCTACTCCCATCCAAGCAACTTACCAGCTGACTGTAGCAGTGTGAGCAAGCCAGGCTTAGTTGAGACCAGCTCAAGTGAGCAAACTACTCAGCCGACTTGTAGAATCATGAAAAATAATAAATCTGTGTTGTTTTAATTCATTAAGATTTAGGATAGCTTGTTATGCAATAAAAGCTAACTGATGCTATCATCAAAAAAAAAAGAGAGAAAATCACAAACTAATATAAAGAAGGGATTTTTCAAAATATATTAATGTGAAATAATATCAAAAGTTACAAATGTGCATGTAATTGAAAGCTTTTTTCTAGTAGTCATGTACAGATGTGAGAGTTGGAACATACATAAAGCTAAGCATTAAAGAATTGATGTTTTTGAACTCTGGTGCTGGAGATGACTTTTGAGAGTTGCTTGGACTGCAAGAAGATCAAACCAGTCAATCCTAAAGGAAATTAACCCTAAATATTCAGAAGAAGCACTGATACTGAAACTCCAATACTTTGGCCACCTGATGCAAAGAGCCCACTCATTGGAAAAGATCCTGATGCTGGGAAAGACTGAAGCCAAAAGGAGAAGGGGGCGGCAGAGGATGAGATGGTTGGATGGCATCACCGACTCAATAGACATGCTGCTGCTACTGCTGCTAAGTCGCTTCAGTCATGTCCGACTCTGTGCGACCCCAGAGATGGCAGCCCACCAGGCTCCCCCATCCCTGGGATTCTCCAGGCAAGAACACTGGAGTGGGTTGCCATTTCCTTCTCCAATGCATTGAAATGAAAAGTGAAAGGGAAGTCGTTCAGTCCTGTACAACTCTTCACAACCCCATGGACTGCAGCCTACCAGGCTCCTCTGTCCATGGGATTTTCCAGGCAAGAGTACTGGAGTGGGTTGCCGTTGCCTTCTCTGCAATAGACATGAATTTGAGCAAATTCTGGGAGATAGTGGAGGACAGAGTCAGGCATGCTGCAGCCCATGGGGTCAGAAAGAATCGGACATGACTTGGCAACTGAACAACAAATTGAAAAAAAAGAAAATGGAAGAAAATGGGAGAAAGAGGTAGAAGAAATACTTGACATAATAGTGATCAAGAACTTTCTAAAATTAATAATAGATACAAAAGCCACAGATCTAAGAAGCTTAGAGAACAATGAGCAGGATAAATACCCAAAACACTACATCTAGATACATCATATTAAGTGTTCAGAAAGTCAAACAAAAGAGAAAAGAATGTTCTAAAGAAAACAAAGGAGAGAAAAAAAATTAGTCTGTAGTAGAGCACGGATAAGAATTACAGCAGATTTCTTGCCAGAACCACTCAAGCAAGAATAAAGCAAAATAACTTTTTAAAAGTTGAAAGAGAACAAACTTAAGTCTAGAATTCTATATCTATAAATTACTTCTAAATTTCCTCAACCAAAAAAAAAATAAAAAAAAAATAAATAAATTTCCTCAACCTATAAACTGTCTTCAAGTATGAAGGAGAAATAGAGACTTTCTCAGACAAACAAAATCTAGGTGAACTCACTGCCATCAGATATTCTCTTCAAGAAATATTACAAGAAGCTCATTAGGTCAAAGAATAATATAGGTTAGAAACTTCCATATACATAAAGAAAGGCAGAACTTCAGAGGAGGAATAAATAAAGGTAAAATTTATTCTAATAAATTTCTATTCTAATTGATCTGATAGATATTTGTTTAAACTAATAGCGATAATATATTGGGTCATTATAGTACTAGGCAATGAAATAAAAGAGCAATAGCACAAGAAATAAAAGGAGAAACTGGGAATATTTTGTTAGCTGAACTATACATGAAGTGATAGAATGCTGTTTGAAGGTGGACACAGACTACTTAAGAATACTGTAAACTGTTTGACAACCCCTAAATAATTTTAAAAGAAGTGTAATTGATATTGTATAAAGAGATAAAATGGGATCATATAAAATATTCAGTATAAACAAGAGAAGTCAGAAAAGAAAAAAAGTCTTAAAAAAAAAAACACAAAAAGCTTCCCTGGTGGCTGAGATGGTAAAGAATCTGCCTGCAATGTGGGAGACCAAGGGTCAATCCTGGGTCAGGAAGATCCCTTGAAGAAGGAAATGGCAACCCACTCCAGCATTCTTGCCTGGAGAATTCCAAGGACAGAGGAACCTGGCGGGCTACAGTCCCCAGGGTCACAAGGAGTCAGACATGACTGTGCAAAACAAAGAATAAGGGTAATGAATAGAAACAGTTACAAGCATGGCGGGTATTAACTATGTCAATAGGTACTTTAAATGTGAATAATCTAAAAGACAGACTTTCAGAATGGATTTAGAAAAAGACCCAGTGGCAATTTTCTATATGACTCAGGGAGCTCAAATTGGGGCTCTATGACAACCAAGAGGGGTGGGATAGGTGGGAGGAAGGTTCAAGAGGGAAGGGATATTTGCATATTCATAGATGTAAGGGACATCTGCATATTTATAGGATGTATGGCACGTTGATGTATGGCAGAAGCCAGCAATATTACAGAGCAATTATCCTTTAATTAAAAATAAACTTTAAAAGACAACTAAATTTTGTCTACAAAAACCATTTAAATATAACTGCAGCAAGTTAAAGGGATGGAGAAAGATACTCTGTACTAATACTAATCAAAGAAACCAGGAGCCACTCTGCCTAATTTAAGACAAGATTTAGAGCAGGGAAGATTATTTTTAATAAAGAGGGTCATTACATCGTGAAACAGGAATTAATTCTTCCAGAAATCAAAATGCTAAACATATCCCTAAAAACACAGTGTCCAAATACATTAGAGAAACCTGAAAGGATAAACGAATCCACTAACATAGCTGGCAACTTCAACACCTATCAGTACTGACAGCTCAAGCAGTCAGAGAATCAGTGAGGATATACAAACACCTGATACACTAGTAATCAATTTGATCTAAATTTCCTTTACAGAATCTTCAGTCCAAGAACAGCAGAGTATACATTTTTCAAGCTTACATGGAACATTCCATGACAGACCATAATCTTTGTCAATAGAGCATAACAGATTTAAAAGAATAAAAATCATACAAAGCATGTTATCAGACCAGAATAAAATTAAACTAATAATCAAGAACAGAAAGATACTCTAAAATTCCCAAATGTTTATAGATTATACTTTTAAATAATACTGAGAAAAACTCAAAAGAACTTAAAAAATTTTGAACTAAATGAGAATACAAGCTAAATTAAATTTGTATTGAAAACAGTGAATCAGTGGTTAGGGGGAAATATGCACTATTAAATATAGCTAATCATGGTCTTACACAATCCAGCTATCACACCAAACAATTTTCCCAACTAATTCGAAATCTTAGGTTCACACAATAATCTGCATGCAAATGTTTATAGAAGCTTTGTTCATATGCAAATTATACAATAAAATTTATTTTATATAAAAATAAGTTACATTCCTATACAACAAAATTTTGTTTTTAATATACCCTAAACAAGTGGCAAGATATATCATGTTCATGGACTGGAATATACAATATTGTTAAATTGCTCACAAGCTATCTAAAATTCAAATAAATGCAATACTAATATAATATACAATTATATGGAATGTAGGAAACATCTATGATATGTTATAGCTTAAAGAATAACTATAAATCTTCATTAAAGAACACAAGTAAAATGAGTGATATAGTATGTTCATATTAATAGATAGGAAAATGCAATAAATTTAAATATAATTTACCTAAAAATTAGTTAAAATTATAACACAGAATCTCAATGAGATTTTGTGAAATTCTGCAAGTTGACTTTAAAATATATAATTTGCAAATGAAGCCACCAACAAAGGATTAATCTCCAAAATATACAAACAGCTCACGAGGCACTCTGTCAAGAAAAAAAAACACATAATCAAAAAATGGGCAGAAGTTCTAAATAGACATTTCTCCAAAGAAGACAAACAGATGGCCAAAAAGAACATGAAAAGATGCTCAACATCACTAATTATCACAGAAATGCAAATCAAAAGAATAATACAGGTTAAAAACTTCCATCTACATAAAGAAAGGAAGAGCTTCAGAGGAGAAATAAATAAAGGTAGAATTGATTCTAATAAGTTTCTATTCTCGACTGATCTGTTAGATATGTGTTTAATAGTGATAATATATTGGGTCATTACAGTATTAGGTAATGAAATAAAAGAGCAGTAGCACAGAAATAGAAGGAGAAGTTGGGGATATTTTAAGTTAGCTGAACTAAACATGGAGTGATAGAGTGCTGTTTGAAGGTGGACACGGACTACTTAAGGATGTGTATTGTAAGCTTTTGGACAACCCCTAAGTAATTTTAAAAGAAGTGTGATTGATATTGTATAAGGAGATAAAATAAAATCACATAAAATACTCAGTAAAAACAAGAGAAGTCAGAAAAGAAAAAAGTCTTTAAAAAAAAAAAAATGCTTCCGTGGTGGCTCAGATGGTAAAGAATCTGCCTCCAATGTAGGAGACCAAGGTTTGATGCCTGGGTCAGGAAGATCCCTTGAAAAAGGGAATGGCTACCCACTCCAGTATTCTTGCCTGGAGAATTCCAAGAACAGAGGAACCTGGCAGGCTACAGTCCACAGAGTCACAAGGAACTGGACATAAAGACTTAGACACGACTGAGCGACTTTCACTTTTATATATAAGATAGATAACCAACAAGGACCTGCTGTATAGCACAGAAAACTCTACTCAGTATTCAGGAAAAGAATCTGAGACAGAATGAATATGTATATATTATGTGTGTGTAAAACTGAATCCCTCTGCTGTACACCTGAAACTAAGACAGCACCATAAATCAACTAAACTGCAGCCAAATGAAATCATAAACAAAACGAAAAACCAGCCCTCAGAAAGGGAGAGAATACTTGCAAATGAGGCAGCTGACAAGGAGTTAACCCCCAAAATATACAAAGAGCTCATGCAGCTCAATACCAAAAAAAAAAAAAAAAAAGAGCAAAAGGCCTAGACATTTCTCCAAAGACAAACAGATGGCAAAAAAAAAAAAAAACACATGAAAAGTTGCTCAACGTCACTAATTATCTGAGAAATGAAATCAAAACTACAATGAGCTATCACCCATACCAACCAGAATGGCATTCATCAAAAAGTCTGCAAATAATAAATGCTGGAAATGGTGTTGAGAAAAGGGAACCCTCCTACACTGTTGGTGGGAAAGTAAATTGACACACCCACTACAGAGAACAGTATGGCGTTTCCTTAAAAAACTAGAACCACCATAGGATTCAGTAATCCCACTCCTGGGCATATACCCAGAGAAAACCATATTTCAAAAAGATACACACAATACATGCATATGGATGACTGAGTGCCTTCACTGTTCACCTGAAACCATTTCAACATTGTTAACTGACTGGCTATACTCCAGTACAAAATTAAAAGGTTCAAAAAAGATACATAAAGGTTCAAAAAAGATTCATAGCAGCACTGTTTACAGTAGCCAAGAAAATGAAGTAACCTCAGCATCCAGTGACAGAAGAATGGAAAAAGAAAACGCAGTATTTTGCAATATTTCTCAGCCATAAAAAAAAGAATGAAATAATGCCATTTGCAGCAACAGGGATGGACCTAGAGATGGTCATACTAAGTCAGTCCAACAGAGAAAGACAAATATCGTTATGATATCACTCATGTATGGAATCTAGTTTTAAAAATAATGTAAATGAACATATTTACCAAACAGAAACAGACTCACAGACTTCAAAAACAAGCTTCCAGTTACCAAAGAGGGGAAGCAGGGGGAGGAACAAATTAGGAGCTTGGGAATAACACACACACACGCTACTGTATACAGAAGGATCTACGGGGACCTACGGTGCAGCGCGAGGAACGGCAGCACCAGCCTCTGCAAGACCCTTTATCACTAGCGAGTCTGAAAAAGAATGAGCACGGGTGTGTGCACACCGGAATCACTTTGCTGTACACCTGAGCAAACAACACTGTGAATCAGTTACTCCAAAGAGTTTTTAAAACTAAAACATGCATTAAGAATGAGAGTCAACAGTCAAGATACTCCTGAAAATGTTAGGGGTTTAGCCCTCGCAGACACCACACTTCATTATAAAACTAGAACAATTAAGATGCTATTACAGTGGTAATGGCTCGTGAATGATGAAATAAACAGAAGAAAAGTTCAGAATATATTCATGTACATATGTATGCTGACGCTCAACAGCTCTGACACTGCAAACTGATGTAGAAAAGGATGAAATAATCAATAAGTAGTGCCAGGACAATTGTTGTATAAAAAATTAGACTTCAGTGTCTTACCTTATGCACAGATAAATTTCAAAATATTAAAAGAACTATATGTGAAAAGCAAAGTTAATTTTTTTAAAGTAATATAAAAAAAAACCTTTTGATTCTAAAGTAAGAAAGGAAATTATTTTTAAAAAACAAAAATGATTCATAGAGAAAAAGATTAATTTGGCAGGCATTGATATTTTAAAAGTCTAATTATCAAAAGACATCAAACTCCAATTGAAGAAATAAGCCCATCTTGAAAAACACATTTTGAATACATATAATTAAAAGGACAAGTAAACAACTACAAATCAATAGGAAAAAAAGATAAATAACGTAAAATGAGCTCTCATTCAGAAAATGAACAGAGTGTATGAGCGGGCAGTTCACAGAGGAAGGAGACAAAGGCGTATACGTGTGAAAACATGTCCAACCGGTGACCAGGAGGAGCACAAAGAAATACTACACTGAGGAATCACTTCACACAGTCAGATTTACAAAAAGCAATGTAAAAAGAAGTTTAACAACACAAAGGTACATTACATAACAACAGGAATACTAACCAGTGTGAATACACATCAACAGAAATGCTTTGAAAATTCATCTGGACCTAACCGCCCTTCCTGTCCACAGACAGGAAATCCACAGATACAGAGGGCTGACTGTACTGTGCCGTTTTCAATACTGGACTTGAGCATCCACAGATTTTGGTATCCACAGAGGGTTCCAGAACTAATCCTCTTCAATACTGAGGGACGACTGTCTCTTTAACTTGAAGATTCACACCTTACCACTTATCATTCTTCTCCTGGGAAACTTTAAGATATGTACAATGAAAACTAGCACATAAATGCTTCCAATAATATCTCATAAGTGGACTCAATAACAATGCCTACTAAACAGAAGATATTTTATACCACAGTCTGGCAGCAGAATATAATATTTAATTTTAAATAATGAAAAGCAATTCCTATATGAACAGGGAAAAACCTCACAAAAGTAATGGAGCAAATTTCAGATGGACAGATACAGTATTGGGGCTTCCCAGGTGGGACTAGTGCTAAAGAACCCACCTGCCAATGCAGGAGACCTAAGAGATGTGAGTCCCATCCCTGGGTCGGGAACATCCCCTGGAGGAGGGTATGACAACCCACTCCAGTATTCTTGCCTGGAGAATGCCATGGACAGAGGAGCCTGGCAGGATACAGTTCATAGGGTCTCAAAGAGTCAGACATGACTGAACCAACTTGGCACAGATATAGTGTATGTACAAATCTCTAACTGAAATAATGCTTTTACATATTTAAAGCAACAGGATATATTGTTTAGAAATATATCGGTATGCATTTAAGAAAATAAATATATGGGAAAGGTTATCACAAAATTCAGACAGTGGCTACCTCTAGACAAAAAAAGGGACAGTATGATTAGCAATGGAACAAGAACAAAGAGAGCTCCAATTATGTCTTAAGCTACTTTGTGATTATGTAAGCATTATATTCGGAGAAGGCGATGGCACCCCACTCCAGTACTCTTGCCTGGAAAATCCCATGGAAAGAGGAGCCTGGTAGGCTGCGGTCCATGGGGTCGCGACTTCACTTTCACTTTTCACTTTCATGCATTGGAGAAGGAAATGACAACCCGCTCCAGTGTTCTTGCCTGGAGAATCCCAGGGACGGGGGAGCCTGGTGGGCTGCCATCTCTGGGGTCACACAGAGTTGGACACGACTGAAGCAACTTAGCAGCAGCAGCAGCAAGCATTATATTAATTTTGTCATCTTTCATACCTAAATTTTTCATTAAAAACAAAAATAAAAAGAACATGTGTGTGTGTGTCTGAATCACTTTGCCGTACACCTAAACACATCTTGGCAAATCAACTAGACTTCAATAAAAAAAGAGCACATAACCTAGAATCGATGTGTGGATTCTGGCCTCATCATTACCATATTACTTTGAACCAGTTAATCAACTTGTCTGAGCCTCACAACCTGATATAAATACAGTTACAATAATATCTGACTTACAGAGTTATGTGAGAATCAGTGCACTATTGCTAACATAATGTGAAGCGCTTAGTATAAGGCCAGATAGAGAAATCACTCAATAAGTGGGGTGTGTATCTCATCCCTGGGGAGCTGTCTCTTGCACCTCGTTATTATGGAATCATGTGTACACTGTGGCACATTCAGGGCTTTCTCAAGAGGGCACACACATGTTTCCATAAAGCTTCTGGTGCCTTTAACACCTTGCCAATTGTGTCATGGGGAAAATCAGTTACTGTGGGTGCTAGACATCACACCACATTTAAGCAGACTACTGGCATTGAGTTAATGGATGAATGCATTAGCAAAATTACCAGAAAAATCGGACTGCTTTGCTAATTGCAAAATAAGCAGCTCTCTAGTTAAGAACTAATTCTAGACCAGCTTTTAAGCAAAGTAGGTAAATGAGCTATTCATGGAACCTTCGAGGTTTTTAACAACTTTCCTCTTCTTCCATAAATCAACGTGCTGCTCCACGGGTGCCTAAGCTTTGCCCTGAGTGGCAGCTTAGAGTTTCTTACAGCACTGCATTTTCTGCAGAAATGAGTAAATACACCTTCCAGAGACAAGCAAGTCAAAACCCAGTTTAAGGTGCGTCCTGTTAAGAAGAAAGGAGGAGATACTAGGCCAACTGCACACAAAGGAAACAGCGTTTGAGGACACAGCAAGCCGACACCGTCTGCAGACCAGTGACAGAGGCTCAAGAGAGACCAGACCTACCAATAAATGCCCTGACCTCAGACTTTCAGCTCCCAGAACTTGAGAAAGCAGCTGCTGTTTAAGCGACACAGTCTGTGATATTATGGCAGCCCTAGCAAACTAATGAAAATGCTAGTTGATTACATCACCAAAAAATATTAAAATTAAAAAATAAAAATAATCAAGTCAATGAAGGATATTCCTTTTGCTCTTTTGACCCAATCCAGTTCCCAAGGTACCTCACAGTGAAAAAGACAGAAGTCCTTCCATATGCTTCATCAATATTGCCCAATCTATGATTTTTGTCATTGTATTTCACCCCCACTAAAAAAAGAAAAATATGTATTTTTGAATAATTTGTCTACGCTAACCACCATGATAGCATATTTGGTATCAATCTAACTGGTTGCAAGCAAATATATAAAACTGGTGGATAAAAAGATTTTTTACTTTAAAAATAAGTTTATTATAACTGATTAACAGAAAACCTGACAGATGTTTTCAAATATTTTTGCAAAAATAGTAAATCCTCCCTTGTCCCCCCTCCCCACAAGATACAGAGTAAGAACATGGTCAGAATTTTGCATGAAACATAAACACGAAATTCTCATTTATCAGTTGCTCCTTAAAGGCACCAACATATTATATTCTAAGTAAAGGTCCATTAAAATTAAGTAATCAACAAACCACTGGACACTTGCTTTCATTATGATGCTCATTCAAATGCTGAAGGCCAAGAACAGGCAGAAATATTTCTTAATGAAAATAATCCTAGATTCACCACTGCAAAGAGAAACTCCAGGGCAAAAACAGACTCTCTTGCTAACTAGTGGGCAAATGCATTACTACTATTAACAGCAGTTCATTTATATCTCCCTTCCACATTCAGAGAAAATAATCAAATAGTGTCCTCCAAAGACCATATGAATTAAATTTTTTAAAAATTGACTGCTAGTTTCAGTTCTAGTATTTTTCTTTCCCCTTCACCTTTCCAGTGTTTTTCTCTTCTGTGAGAAAACGAGACTTTCTGTCCTGAAATTGTGTAGTCTGGTTAGAACATGAAATCAAATATTATCATTAGAGGTGACAATAATGCAACCTGTGACTACACTGGCTGAACTAAATGTTACCTCTGAAGAAGGTGCCTCGGGGAAAGCCCTCTCATACGTACATCTCAAATGGGCACAAGACATGGGTTCGCCACACCTCACTTCTCGTGGTCTGTTCTGGAGCCTGACTTTGTCTTGTCTCAAGGCAGCCCGAGTTCCCTTTCAGTGTAATGGATCTGCCATCTCAGGAGGACAAAGATGTAATATGGAAATGCACTTTATAAAAATGCAGGGATTGTTCTATTATTAGATAGAAAGAATACATGCAAAAATTTTAAATAACACATTATAAGACTACAACTCACAATGAAGAATAAATAAGTCAATATGCAAATACCGCAAACACAATAGCAACTGAGGTAAGAAGCAATTGCAGGGAAGGGAGAAATGGAGTCAAATGTTAGCTATAAGTGATTTTAATATGAATACCTCTCTCAGTCCAAGACAGAGTTAGAGGAAAAGTCAGTAAAAACACAGAAGACCTAAAATCAAAATCGACAGGGCATATATTATGCGTAAACACTGTAACCTAGTGCGTTAACAGTGGAGAATATGCTTTTTCATGTGAACATGTAGCATTCATAAAAATTTACACAGAATTCCACACACAAAAATTAATAAATTCATACAGTTAGTTTTAAAATGTTAAAATAAATGGTACAAACAGCATACTTTGACCATATACAATAAACCATAAACTAATAACAAAATTTTAAAG
Source organism: Litocranius walleri (assembly GCA_006410535.1). Taxonomy (NCBI): domain Eukaryota; kingdom Metazoa; phylum Chordata; class Mammalia; order Artiodactyla; family Bovidae; genus Litocranius; species Litocranius walleri. The sequence goes on from SJYG01000683.1 coordinate 1,254,403, forward strand.
TCTCATCTACTTACAATTTTTTATATGATAGTAAAGAACTCTTGAATCAAAGGGAAAAACACAAAATGAAGACAGAGTTCCTCGAAAATAATGACAATGAAACAGTTTTCTGAATCCAGTGGAATATTGTTAAAGCAGTGCTCAGAAAAAAGAATGAAATACTTATATTTATAATAATTATTTATTAACAAAAACACATCTCAAAACAATGGTAGAAAAAAAAAAAAAACCAACAAAATTAACCATAAAGGGCCAAAGGGACAAGTTTTAAAAACAAGAGATTAGTAACATAGAAACCATTAAAAATATCAGAAGTCACAAACTACCAACCAACCTACAACTGGATCTGATCTTCATACACTACAACAGAATAAACTCCAGCTGGACTGCAGGTGTGAATGCAAAACAATATCAACCACACAAATTCTAGAAGGAAACAATTTAAAATTGATTGGAAAAAATTTTTCTAACCATTCTTTAAAATCCAACAACCATTGAAAAGATAGTTAATTTGACCATATTAAAAAATACCATTAAATAAAGGCAAAAGTTAAATTACCTATGATAAACTGGAAGAGAATTTGTAATTTTATCACAAAGGGTTTATATCCTCCATACATAAAGTACTTCTCAAAACTGAGAAAGCAACTTGTTAAAAGGTAGGGCGGTAAAGGGGCTTAATGATATGGATGGACAGAAACTAAACCTTTGGTGGTGGGTACACTGGAGTGCATACAGAAGTCAAAACAATATTGCACACATGAAATATATAACACCATACGTCAAGAAAACAAAACAAAAATGTAAGGGAAACAGGCTTTCCGGTTCAACAGGTAAGGAGCTTAGAAGACGCCATTCCATCCTTAACACAACAGAAAGCTACACAGACTGAAAATCAACAACTCTTGTTTCCAGAGGTGAGGAGAAGACACAGGAAAACTCAGGGGAGGCAGACGCAAAAACTAGAGCATCCGCTCACCTGCACGGAGGCCCCGGAGCATCCGCTCACCTGCGCGGAGGCCTGAGCATCCGCTCACCTGCGCNGTTTGTAGGTTAAAGGGGGCACCGTGCGTGCTGTAGCTTAGCAGGCAGCCCTGACCAACAGCGGGCTCTTTGCAGTCCAGCTTTGCCCGGCCAGCCCGTGACGCCAGGCCTGGACGGTCTGCCAGCATGGGGGGTGTGCTCTGCGCACAGAGGCACAGGGCTGAGCGGAAACTGGGCCTGGCCCAGCCCTCCTCCTGCAGGGCCTCCTGGCCTTACTGTCAGTAAGCGGGCCGGTCCTGAAGCCCCTTCGGGAGAGGCCGACCCTGCTTCTCCTCGGGACTGGTGATGGACGGACACGCTCCCCAGGTGGCCGGCTGTGTCTCCGCGTCCTCCTCTAGGCTCCCTTCTGCTGATCAGCGGACTGTAAGGACGCAGGCCTTCGTGGTCCTTTCAGCCTCCCAGGCTGGGGGCTGGACAGCTGAACAGTCTAACTTTAGGCTCACTGGGGCTGAAAGCCCCTTGAGTCTTTTTGATGTAGTATTTGCATCCTGGAGAGTTAGTTCTTTGGCTTCACCCTCTGTGAACAGACGCATTTTTGGTAAAGAAAGAAATGAGTCACCTTTGGGCTGTGGGGAGATTTCTGAGATGGCGATTTCTGAGATGGTGAAGATCAAGGACTTGGTGTTAAGGTGTGATAGTGAGACGTACTTGGTGACTCTAACAGAGGAGCAGAAGTCTGCGAAGTCAGGAGTTCAGAGCCATTTCAACCCGGAAATCTTTAGATACATGAACATCTCTGGGAAAGCAAAGCTGCTGTAGAGACGCTTCCAGACATTCTGAAGAAATCAGACTTGTGTGGTTACCCATCCCACTGCTCAGGTTCTCTGAAACTCGTTAACTCAAGTCATTGCTCGAGGAGAACCAGCAGCCTCCTAATGTGTCCAGAAATGGGAAACTCAGTCTGAAGCTCTGAATGGAGTCAAGAGTGAAAGCAGGTGTTCGGTGAACTGAGCTTGAAACATTCAACCTCCAGGTTGAAGAATTCCTGTGCAGTCCTGCAGAAGGCCTTTCTAGAAACAGCTACACGTATTCTGTTGAGAAAACACCCACCTGAGCATGTGAGAAGTTCACGGTGGTGGGAAATTCATGGTCCTTAAAGGGGCCGCCTGGCAGGGCTCCACGGTGTTTGTGGGTACAGCGCCCCCCGGGACGGCTCTAGGAGAACTCCTGACATCAGGAGACTGTTTGGATGCAGCTGAATCGGTGTTTTTCATACCCGAAGTGGGAGAAACAGGTGACTGTCTCTTGTAGGAAGTTAGGTTTTGTCTGATTTTTACATTACATAAAAAGAAATGGGCATTTACATTCAGAGTCACTTTGAGTGGCTTAGAGAATTCCATTTTCTATGTCCTTTTCAGCCTCAGCCTGGTCGAGGAGAATATGTTCTTTTGGAAAAAACAAATCCAGCCCACGTTTAGATCTGGGATTCCCTTGCTTATTTTCCCATCCCAGAACGTCTGAACCAGAGGTGCTTCTGTTAATGGCATTTGAGGCTTTGCTGGGATTTTTTTGGTCATTTTTAATAACTTTCTGCGAACATCCTTGGTGGTCTAGCTGCTCAGACCTTGTGCTCCCAGTGCAGGGGCTGGGGTTCGATCCCTGGCCGGGGAACTAGAGCTCACATGCCACGACTAAAGATCCTGAGTCTCTCAGCTAAGACGTGGCCAAATCCATAAATAAATAAAAGATTAACCACAACAACAAAGCGGAATTTCTGTACTGATGCGACTGTCCTGAAAGACTTGTTTTTCTGGCTGGGAAACACCTTCAGAATGGGCTGTGAGGTCTTGGGTTCTGAGGCTGGGGCTGCCCAGCCCTGCATGACCCGCCAACCTGGAGCCAGGAGCCGGTGCCAGGGAGAGGACGTGCCACGTGGGGCCTGGGCCCGCGGGTGGCGGGACCTCCCTGCCCCGAGACCCTGGCCTGGGCAGGGTGGGCCTCAGGCTGCCGTGAAGACCAGGGCAGGGCTCTGGGGGCCCTGACCCGACAGCGGGCAGGCAGCTTAGGAGACCCCAGGGATGAGTCTGTTAAGCCAAGGGTTTCTAACGCCATCGGCGCCATTCTCTGTAGGACAGACACCTGTGACCCGTTACCTGTACGTGACCGCGGAGGCTGGGGATGGTCCAGCAGCGGGATCGGCTCCAGNGGATGAGTCTGTTAAGCCAAGGGTTTCTAACGCCATCGGCACCATTCTCTGTAGGACAGACACCTGTGACCCGTTACCTGTACGTGACCGCGGAGGCTGGGGATGGTCCAGCAGTGGGATCGGCTCCAGCGCGGGGGCTCAATGGTCTGACCTCAGCCCTGGCAGCGGGACCAGCTCCAGCGCGGGGGCTCCCTGTGTGAGCGATGGTCTGACCTCAGCCCCGGGTGTGGTTGAGTCCGTGGCCACTGCAATGTCACCAAATACCCACATCGTTCCTTCAGGGTCTGAAAATGCAACACGGCTCACCCCGGCGTGTCTGGAAGCCCCGAGCTCTCGAAGGAGGCTGCTCCGGACAGCTCTGACTCACAGAGGGGTGGGGGCAGGTCTCAGGGTCCAAGGCGACCGTGGCTGTGTGTGTGTGGGGCGGGGGGCACACAGAGCCTGCCCTCCCAAGCCGGACCTGTGGGGGCCCGAGCGGTCTGTGTCGCCCACCCTCCCAGACAGGATATTTTAATGTGCTTGTGAGGAATTCTGCACAGTCCCTGCTAATAATGTGAGAGAAAGTAACCTCATTAAGCTTCGTTTTGACACGTGCCTGAGAAATGTGCCTGGTGGGATGTCTGGCTTGAGAAACAGGTTTCTGTGAGCGTGATTCTGATACTGTTTAAACTCAGAACTACTGTAGTCCGAACCCAGCCCCCGTGTTTCTCTTCGATTTTTAAAAGCATGATTATATCTTTGTGGTTTGAAAATGTCTTTTCAGTTCTAAGGAATTTGGAGGAAGTGTTCTGGGAGCTTCTCTGCTGTTACGGTGATATTTCTGTATGTGCTACACTTGAAAAAAGTGCTGAACCCAAAGGCCTAATTTGAATAAAGAATGTGAAGTGATTTGGGACCTTGGAAGCTGATCACTGAGTCTGGGAACGTTTTTGGGGCTCACCACTGCGGCGGGGGGCTCTGGACTGAGTGGGTCGAGGCCGCGGATGCCGTGGACACCCTGCAGTACACACGCAGGCCCCCAGCTCGGGGCCCTGAGACCTTAGCGCGAGGCTGGAGAACCCGAGTCAGTAGTAGCGTCGGAGCATCCATTCCCCGGTTCTGCCAGAGAGCCAAGGATACAGGAGATACTATGGCTGGGGCAGCTTATGAGACATGAACCCAGGAGTTCTCTGCTTAAATACTTGTGTTTCAAACCATTTCAGATAAAAAGTTAATAACGCTAAACTTTTTTTTTTTTAAAGAAAGAAAACCTGCTCCTGAGCAGTGTGTGAAGCATTGCCAGGCACGGTGCTAGCAGAGGCGCCTGACGTGGGAACGATGCACCCACTCCAGGTGAGCCTGGCCGGCCGTGGACACAGCTTGGCCTCGCCGTCCCTGTGCTCTTGAACATGTCCCTTCCCTAGAGAGCGTGAGTTTTCACATCTGCCAAGCAGGGGCAGGATTCTTGCCTAACTACACGGTTGTGAGCTTGAAGGGAGGCTCTCTGTGGCGTGTCAAGCACACACTTTTTTTGAAAATAATTTTTGGCCACTCTGCATGTGGGATCTTAGTTCTCCGACCAGGGATTGATTCCACGGCCCCTGCAGTGGAAGCGCGGAGTCTTGACCACTGGGCTGCCAGTCAGTCGTGTCTGACTCTTTGCGACCCCATGGACTGTAGCCCCCAGGCTCCTTTGTCCATGGGATTCTCCATGTAACAACACCGGAGCGGGTTGCCATTTCCTCCTCCAGGGGAATCTTCCTGACCTAGGCATCCCTGGGTCTCTCATGTCTCCTGCTTCGGCAGGTGGGTCCTTTGCCAGTGAGCCCTTTGCGAAGCCCAGGAAGCTGACGAAGAGCCAGGACTTGCTGCTCCATCTCCG
>SJYG01000684.1:6695-28849 GCA_006410535.1 Litocranius walleri
AGTAATGTCTCTGCTTTTGAATATACTATTTAGGTTGATCATAACTTTTCTTCCAAGGAGTAAGCATCTTCTAATTTCATGGCTGTAGTCACCATCTGCAGTGATTTTGGAGCCCCCCAAAATAAAGCCTGACACTGTTTCCACTGTTTCCCCATCTATTTCCCATGAAGTGATGGGACTGGATGCCATGATCTTCATTTTCTGAATGTTGAGCTTTAAGCTAACTTTTTCACTCTCCTCTTTCACTTTCATCAAGAGGTTTTTTAGTTCCTCTTCACTTTCTGCCATAAGGGTGGTGTCATCTGCATATCTGAGGTTATTGATATTTCTCCCGGCAATCTTGATTCCAGCTTGTGTTTCTTCCAGTCCAGCATTTCTCATGATGTACTCTGCATATAAATTAAATAAGCAGGATGACAATATACAGCCTTGACGTACTCCTTTTCCTATTTGGAACAAGTCTGTTGTTCCATGTCCAGTTCTAACTGTTGCTTCCTGACCTGCATACAGATTTTTCAAGAGGCAGGTTAGGTGGTCTGGTATTCCCATCTCTTTCAGAATTTTCCAGTTTATTGTGATCCACACAGTCAAAGGCTTTGGCATAGTCAATTAAGCAGAAATAGATGTTTTTCTGGAACTCTCTTGCTTTTTCCATGATCCAGCAGATGTGGGCAATTTGATCTCTGGTTCCTGTGCCTTTTCTAAACAGCTTGAACATCAGGGAGTTCACAGTTCACATATTGTGAAGCCTGGCTTGGAGAATTTTGAGCATTACTTTACTAATTAAAATTAAATGTATTACTAAAAAATCCATTCCAATATTTATTTGACCACATGGTTAAATAGGTCACGATATATTGTGTCACTCAAGCCAAACATTTTTTGAGAGTGAGAAGAATTATTGATAACTATAGGTAAACAATGGGACTATCTTGGCATATTAGGACCTAGGGTCACTACTTTTTATAAACCATGATATCTTACGAATGAAAGTCCAGAAGTATATGGTTTCACTGAATTAAATCAAGTAGTAAAATACAAAGAATAGAATGAAAGGAAAATCAGGAATTCTACCTCTACATAGTGGTCCTTCTCTTCTTTCTCTTCTGTTTTATTGATTTAAATATATTTATTTGATTTATTTAAAAACTGATTACATTTTTTAAAGTCTGATTACATAACTGTGAATTAAATTTGTGGCACAAATTCAGGTAAGATAGTCATTTCATTATATCAATCTAGATCATATGTCACAGTACAGTACAATACAGTTGCTCTGTCATGTCTGACTCTTTGTGACCCCATGGACTGCAGCATGCCAGGATTCCCTGCCCATCACCAATCCCCAGAGCTTGCTCAAACTCCATCGAGTTGCTGATGACATCCAGCCATCTCATCCTCTGTCATCCCCTTCTCCTCCTGCCTTCAATCTTTCCCAGCATCAGGTCTTTTCCAGTGAGTCAGTTCTTCGCATGAGATGGCCAAAGTATTGCAGTTCCAGCTTCAGCATCAGTCGTTCCAATGAACACCCAGGACTGATTTCCTTTAGGATGAACTGGTTGGATCTCCTTGCAGTCCAAGGGACCCTCAAGAGTCTTCTCCATCATCACAGTTCAAAAGCATCAATTCTTCGGTCCTCAGCTTGCTTTATAGTCCAACTCTCACATCCATACATGACTACTGGAAAAACCATAGCTTTGACTAGATGGACCTTTCTTGGCAAAGTAATGTCTCTGCTTTTTAATATGCTCTCCAGGTTATTCATAGCTTTTCTTTCAAGGACCAAGCGTCTTTTAGTTTCTTGGCTGCAGTCATCATCTGCAGTGATTTTTGAAGCCCATGAAAATAAAGTCTGCCACTGTTTCCCCATATATTTGTCATGAAGTGATGGGACCAGATGTCATGATCTTAGTTTTCTGAATGTTAAGTTTTAAGCCAAGTTTTTCATTCTCCTCTATCAGTTCCATCAAGAGGCTCTTTAGTTCTTCACTGTCTGCCATAAGGTCATATATTAGTGCTTTAAAAATATAAAGAGTATGCTATAGATAAATCATCTATATATTCAAAAGAAAAATTAAATGATTTCAAAAATCAAAATAATAGTCATAAAAATTTAAAAAGCATTTTCAACATTTATTTTACTTAATAAATACAACATATGTTAATAGGTTAAATATATGCATACAAAGGAAATATTGTTTATAAAAGAATAAGAATATCATGTCTAAGCTAAATCAAGCTGAATGCCAATCTTTAGTAACCAAAGAGAAAGTGTTTCCCATAATGTAAACATATATTTGGAGATGTTTGTTTTCTCATTTCAGTTTCAGTTTCAAAATATGTTGAATTTTCTGTGTAACTCATTTTTCATCTGCCCAATTACTAGCAATCTTTTTTCTACTATCAAAAATGATCATTTGTTTCTTTATTGTAGTAGATAAAATATCCTTTCATTGTTTCAGCTCACAAGCTGTGCAGATCCTACCCACTGTTCTTGCCTCCAGCACTTCACATTATTGGTGTATTATTTCATGCATGCCCTACTCTTTTATCAATTGCTTTTGAAGTAATGTTAATAGACTAGAAAATTGAGACATTTATGAAGTATAGGCAGTGTTTATGAAAAAATCCATAAAATATGACACAGGCAAGACAAGATAAAAGCAGCATTTTAATAGATTATGGCAAAGAAATCCTGTCAGAGTTGACAACTGACTCCTTTGAGATCACTAATTTTTATGGGATTAATTCTGTGGTATAAAAAATGAAGTTAAATGTCCTAATTAATCTGTAAATAGCACACCCACAATTAAACCTTGTGGCCCCTTCTTGGATTAGGGCTGCAATTTTTGAAAAGTAATTATCTCACATTCATAATGAAGAAGGTTTTGCTTTTTTCATTTTTTTTTCCTTATGCCATTTCAGTTAAAAATCCACCTGGATTCCAACTTGAATAGCAGCCTTCTGATAAGGAAATCAGTTCACAGCTTGGTGTGCAGCCACATCCATTAGACTTGTAGGCTATATATTTATGAATGGCTTATATATTAAGAAAATAAAATTTGGAGAAATGGAGTGAAAGAGTGGAGGGGAAAAAAACCTGGAATTTCTCCATATTTGAGCAGCGATTCTTTATTCCACAACTTATAGAACACAGAAAGATTTTTAGTTCCCTTCTCTTGTGGAGTTGACAACATGCAAGGCCCTGTTTCTAACACAGAAGTTAGAAAGTAGAAATAAAGCTATCATCTGACTTCCTGACGCTGTGGCAGAGTGCTCAAGAAATGTCTGCTCCATTTCCTTTCTTTACTTCCCTTTTAATATTTGAATTTTAATAATACTACCATAAACATATGATATTATCTGTATGTAGGCAAATGGAAATAACATGATTTACGAAATAATAATTATTTTGGAAAATTTTAAAGAGTTAATGTTAACAGTGCATACTAGCCTTTATGATTCATTCATTATTTCACTGCATCCAGACAACAACTCCAGAGACAAGTATTACTGCTTCCTTGTTAAAAATAAGGAAACTGAAGTTCAAAGATGCTGAATTACCCTAATCATATGTATATGATGGGTGATAGAATAGATTTTTGCATCCAAATCTCCAGACTTGAAATTCTGTGCTTTTTTTCATTATAAGAATACTGTGAGGTTATGTCTGCAATCAGAAATAATCTGTTGACATAGTAAAGTATCCTATCAGTTTTGGTGAAGAGAAAATTATTCAAATAAGTGGGCTATCAAGTTAATAAAAGGGTTTAACGACCCTTTCCATTTGGATATTCTGCTTTTTGGAAGAATAGGAATATATGTAACCAACCTTTTTTTTTTTTTAAAGGAGGACAGATATTTTCTTCTTTGAATCCCATGGGAAATTAGGATTGTGAAAGTTAATCACTTTTACATTTATAATCTATGGCCCCAACAATAAGTAAGCTGTGATTATATTCTTTTAGATAATACTGAAGGAAAATGGTATACTATTACCATTTTTGACAGAAAGATCTTTTAAATTGCTATTACTTGGCAAGGTAGTACCAATATTAAGAAAGCAGATAGTTCTCAAGCTATAACAATGAAGTTTTCTGATTGTTCATAGTCTAATTGTAAATTGTTTAAATATTTTGGCTGAACTAACCAGCTGATGTGGTTAACATAATTAAATGACTTGTTTATTTGATGCCTAATTAATGGAATTAATTTCACACTGAAGAAACCTGCAATCTACCTCTTGCATTTCATATGAGAAAATAGGGAACTGAGAGGAAGTGATTTGCTCGAGATCAACACAAACTATGTTGCAGATTCCTGATTAGAACTCACTTATGATCCCAAGTTCAATTTCTCTTCCAATAAATTACCTTAGCTGATTTTATCAGACTACTATTCAGACAAAACCTTGGATACACATTGAATGGAACATTCTTCAACAGGTAAGACATTTAAGAACAGTTATGCCTAGTATTATCAACATGATTGCAAACAGAAGTCCTAAGCTGACAGAAAGAGAAAATAATAAATGGCACCTTTTTCATCTCTGAACTCTCTAATACCAAGAAAACACCTTAAAGCCCTTGCCTTGGGTAAAAAATATTTGAAATGCCAAATCCAGTTATCAATTCATCTCTATGTGTGTCGGGAAGGATTACTACAGTTAAGTATATTCTAAGCCTGTTTATACCCAGCATTATTCCTAAAGTTCCAATAAGAGTGCTTATTTTTATTTTTGAAGTGACACTAACCTTAGAAGAAAGAAAAAAAAGAATATGTTTAAGCCGTGCTTCAAAGCTCATCTCCATGAAACTATTTTGATGTTTTCTTTTTAAAAAAGGAAGCAAGCTGCAGTGAAATTAGATAGCCTCTCTTTCACATTCTCTGAATACAAATAACAAAATGAACGTGATATACTTACAGAGTTTGATAATCAAATTTGAAATTCTGCTTATTTATGCAGTTACTCTGTCCTAGAATTGAAAATGGAGACAACTAGTCACAGAGGAACACTTTTAATATTATTATTTTCACATCTTCATGTAAGAGCAAATGAGGAAGTCTCCATGTATGGCATGGCGCATGCAACGAGGAATTTTCTCATGGTCAACCCATGTACTCAGTAATGCCACAGAGACAGGCATAAAAGCTTTTTATTATTGCGTACTTTATGCTGTAGCTGCTGCTATTTAGTTGCTAAGTAATGACTGCAACCCCATGGACTGTAGCTTGTTAGGTTTCTCTGTCCATGGGATTGCCCAGGCAAGAATACTGGAATGGGTTGCCATTTCCTTCTCCAGGGAACCTTCCTGACTCAGGGATTTGCACTCAAGTCTCCTGCTTGGCAGGCAGATTCTTTACCACTGAGCCACCTGGGAAGCCCCCAAGTATTTAATACTCTTTGCTAAATAAAGTTGGGTATCTTTGAGATAATTGATTCTACTATAAATGGTGAATGATTCATTTTAAATATTTTTAAAAAGTAGTACATTGTGACTCTTTTCTAGGGTACATAATGCTTCTGTGTAATTATCAGAAACATTTCTTACACTCACAAAGTATTCAGTGTCATTGATAGAAGATAGTGAACACAGTCTTAAGGAATGTAAAAATAACTTTTATGACTTTAACTGCAACATACTCTGTACTAGCAAAATGAACATTTTCCAAACCACTTTGTTTTCAGTTCCTGATTATTCCCATAACTCCAACCACTTAGATTTTATGTTTTAGATTACTCCCTTTTACATTCAATAACCACATCAAAAAGTTCATAATTGATGTGTGATCTAACATCTCTCTACTTGCCACAAAACCACCTGTGTTAAGAGTTTGAGGAATTTTGATGCAAGCATAAAGGAAATTATAGATTCTTAGTTATTGTGCTTAGACCATTTAAAAACCTACTTAAAGATATCACATCAACAGGATTTTATATATATATATATATACACATATGTTTCTAAGAAAGATCAGCTATGATATATATATATATATTTCTAAGAAAGATCAGCTACATTTTTTCAAGTTTTATAATAAATTCTGTCCTTTCTCACAGTCATCAACCAGAAGACGCAAAATAAAATAACATTAAAGTAGATATGGTACTCAAGAATCTTCTATTGGATATGTTTTCTTTTTAGGAATGAAAGAAAATTCTCCCATTTTTGAGCCATTCTTTTATATCAATTCTACAAAATTGCATGTAACTTTATAAGTATTTTTTAAAAGATATATAGTTTTGTAAATATTTAATATTCTCCTAATTTGATTGTGAATTGTAAACGTCAAATATTCTGTTTTGGGTTTTTTATGTTTTATTATATGCTATTAAAAAGGGACAATTGTACATTTTTAGAATGTTCTTATGAGTAAATTTAATGTACTGAAAATAAAAATTAAAAAAAAAGAAAATTAGTATGGCAGAACAGAAATACATATATTGTTAGATCCCAAGGGTCAACGTGGTAAATCAAGTTTCATTATATATATCTTTTAATGGTTATTCTGTTCTTCTTGTGTCAGTAATAGTATTGTTGGAACAGTAAGCCTTTAACATCTGTGCACTTTGGATCACCTTAAGCCAGCTGGTTCCTCTCAAAATTGCTCATCTTTTGTTCTTATTAAGTTCTGACCTGGGCCCCTAGCCTTAAGACAGCTCCGTGCTTTCTGCAGCCAGGATATCCTCTTCAGGACTGTCAGACAATTTCAAATGATTGATGTGCTAGTCTGGTGCTCTGGTATTTTTCCCTTTTGTGAGTCTCCGTAAATCTACAGCTCATTCTATAAGAATGCTAATTAGGTCTCCTCTTACTTAACTCCAGGCACATTTTTCTTGTTTTCCTGTATCTTTGGAAGCAAGCTTTAAATTTATAACACAGTGTTTCTAATTTTTTTTTACAAGTAATATTTCGTATAAATAAAACACATTTTCTACCAAAGGAAACAACTTAAGCAGCAGACTTAGATGACTCTCTTCCCTCCGGAGCTGTGCACCCACTGGACAAGCCTGAAGCATGTTTCCTAGGGCCACTCTGAAAATCAGAAACCATTTCCCCACCTGTCCTCTTACTCCTTTCTCTTACTATTTTGCTCTTATTAGGATGGCTCTCTACCCTTTCCCTCATGATCAGAGGCAACGCATACAGGAGGTCTTGAACTCTTTTATCTCTGAAGGACATTTCAGGTTCTGCTCCAGAGTGTCACCGAGGGAATTTTATCTCACCTAAGTAAGCCATGCCACTAACTGAGTCACAGTCTTCTATCAGGCAAAGCCCAAGCAAGGCAGGCTCTGGCTTTTTTAGGCTATCAAGCTTATTTCCTTACTATAGAGATGTTTTCACATGAAGACAGACCTCCATCAATCTAAGGGCATTAATTCTAAATCTCTTGCCTTAACACATATTGTATCACGTTTCCCAATCTCATGATTGATTGTCCTTTGGGGGCCTTGTATGACCTCTCATTCTGAGGCTTAGAACTGAATTTCTGGCTTCAACTTTTTGCTTTCATTCCTGACCATATTTGGATTTTTCCTCTAAATAAGTTACTTCTTTCAGCAAACTGCTGGGCCACTAAAGTTTCCAGGGCCCTATAACTATCTCAACCTATCCCCCTACTGTTATCGCATACAACACATGCAACCTGACTCCAAAAGTAAAACCTGGATACCTTGTAATGAATATCACTGGGTCAACTAACACAACTGGAATACAGATGGAAGATTAGGGGGAAAAGAGTCTATTTTAAATCTATTTGTATGTAAGACAATATTCTTATTTGTAGAAAAAAATACACATTGAAGTGTATGAGTAAAAGACCATGCAACTAATATTTAAAAGGTTTAGAAAAAATGCATGTGTACATATAAACACACGTATATAAATATATTCATAATATATACATGTTATATATACATATATATATATATATATACACACACATACACTATGCAAAGAGACAAGGAGAGTGCACATTCATCCGATAAAGGAAATGGGGCAAAATATCAACAACAGGTGAATCTGGCAAGAAGACGTATGAGTGTTTTATGTATGATTCTTATTGTCACTACTCTTCAGTGAATTTGAAATTATTGCAAAACAAAAACGATAAAGAAGCAAAAATTGTGCTCAGAATGCCAATAGCTTCTACATATCAAGATACAGTCAACTATGGTAAGGGGGGTGGAGAAGACTGGAGGAAGGCAGGGGAATTTGTGTAGGAGACAGAAATCTCTTAATTGAAGTGGCTGTGGTCAAAAAGAGGAAAAAAACTTGGAAGACTCAAAATTGCAAGGACAATTCCTATAGATCTGAGAATATATTCATATGCCCAGAGATTTCTTTCTTCTTTATAAACCATAAACAGTTAGGAGTTGAAATATTTGTATTTTATGGAGAAATGTAAAAATGACTTTGTGTATTAGCATCTATGCTATTTGTACTTCTACACACTAAATGAAATGTAACAATTAGAGGATCAACACAATGGATAGAGTTAATATGTGCTTATCTGAAACTTAGATAAAGAGAGACTGACAAAATAAACAAGTTAAAAGTGAGAAGGGACATTCAAAGTGCATTATTGTGTTACCGGAACATCTGGTACTAACACTGTCAAGTTTACATATGTTCTCAAATACTTATTTATGTAACAATCAAATGCTAAGCATTCCAGCTGCACTTGTAAACTTTTTATGAACTGAAGTCATATGCACAAGCTCAGCTGAACATATTTGACAGAGGGAGGAGCGTGAGGAAACTATTAACTCTGAGAACTGAAGTTTCATTGTAATGTGACCTTCTGGCAGTTTGGTATAACTAAGCTGCTGGCTCATGTGAGATTCATTTCATTCGAGTAAGTAGAATCAGAAGTATCTACTCAATGGGTCAAAATCATGATTTGGTAGCTACCTTTATGGCATATAATTTATTCAGGAAAGAAAATTGTATACAGATTTAGAAAATAAAGCAAAGGATATGATGATACTGAGTCATTAAGGAAAGAGTATTTGATACTGAAGTGAAAAAAATATTTTCCTTAACACATCCTAGAGCTAGTACAGGTAGGCTGATGGATCGTGGCAATGTATAAATTAGAAAAGATAGCATAAAAAAAGAAGAGGTACTTTTGTATTAAGATAGCTGATATTGCTCCTATGAAAATTATTTGCGTGTATCTTGCCTCCTTAGTGACAGGATAAATGGTAACTCTCTTAAATCCATTTTAAAGAATACAAAGGCAAGAACAGTGGCAAACAAGTATTTCTATGCTGTTTTTCTCCTTTACTAACAAAAGGAAGTAGACATTGTTTTCCCCAAAGTTTACCTAATCACTGCTTTGATCCAATTTTTGTAGTATACAATACTGCAAAAAGGAAATACCTCACAAAAGTCTTTATTTTATGAACAGAAGAAGGTCTAAAGTGATTTCTACCAGGTTGAGGTTAAAAGGACATATCTTGAGGGAAAAATAAGAATCTCCTCCCCTCTCGATCTGACCAGCAAGATTCTGAAAGTTTCCTTTAGAATCAACCAGATGTTTCAGAGTGAGGCACTCATCTTGAGATGTCAAAGTCTGGAATCTATGTGCTCCCCCTGCTCTGTTGTCAGTCACTAAGGCGTGTCTGACCCCGCAATATGACGGACTGCAGCACACAAGCCTCCCCTGTCCTTCACTATCTCCCAGGGTTTGTTCAAACTCATGCCCTTTGAGTCGATGATGCTATCTAACCATTTCATGCTCCGCCATCCCCTTCTCTTTTTGCCTTTACTATGCTAGCATTTGCAATCACAAATCTTAGACCTTGAAAAAAAAAAAACCCTTTTTTCCCCTCTATGTAGGTTTAGAATAATGGCTTTCAACCTGAGAGATATATATTAAAGCCTCACACCTAGGTCACACCCCAGACCAACTAAGAGTGAACCAGCCCCATGTGACGGTGCAGCTGAGACTGAAAACACCACTTAGAATGAGGATGGTATTCTTTATTGATCATGGGATTGGTTTTGCAAAAATAGCACTTTTACAAAATAATCTAGAAGCACTAGGTTCTCTCCATATTCTGCTTTTTAATTAGGCCTGGAAGTTTGGGGTTACTAACACAACAGCTCTGATTCCTCAAAATCTGCCTCTTTGCTCACTTTGAGAACATCTTAAGGCTGATAGGGTTCTGCTGGAGAATGGTGCTCTAGACTTCGAAGCCCTAATCTTTCCTCTGTTTTAGATGAGGAGTGGAATAAGAACAATGGATTGTTTTCATTTTTGACAAATTATGAAAAAAGTAGTAAATTTTGCTTACAAAACTACATTGTTCAATGGAGAGGATGAGGTTTAAGTGGCAACTTAAATCATAAGGAGGACAGGAAATAATGTTTTTAAAATACCTTTTAGAGTTTTTTGAAACAATGTGGCATGTTTATGCAAATTTATAGACAAATGGTATCAGCCTAATAACTGGAATTCAACTTCAAGAAGAGTGACTCTAACTCCCACTCTGCCTGGACAGTTCAGATTATATAGTTGTCTCAGAGTAGCTATTAATAGCACCTTCTCTGATGCTCAAAGCATCTTGTTTGGACCATAAATTATATTGTAAGGGATTAGAAAGTTCTTATTGAGAGAGAACTCAGTCTAAATGTAGAGACCAGGTACATGAATTACATATAGCAAGTACCCAACAAACACTAGCTGCTACAAGATTATTGTCATCATCAATTCACAAGCAATACGTTTTAATGACAATCTACATATGAAAAGGAAACAAGAATGCACCCCCCCAGATTGTAATCAGACCTCTATAATTGAATTGGTTTTCTCTACATTCCCACATGTGGTCATGTAGTTTCACCTTTGAAAATAGATGGTAGTCTTCTTACTCTTTTTTTTTTTTTTTTGGTAAACAAAAATGTAAGTCAAGATAATTACAAAAGGATTTTTGTCTTCAAAATGTCAGAGAGGTTTATATAGTGTAAAGATAGCCTTTAAATTATTACCAAATAGGTAACTTTCTTATAATTATTATCTATGTTTAGCAAATTATGCTTAGTGCTTTGGGACAAGAAAGCAAAAATAAAATAAATAAATAAAAAAGATAGGAATGGCATTTAGATGTATTTTAAATACAGCTCTCTGGAATGTTCTCTTGTTTTGACTTATTCCAGAAGGAAAATTTAAAACAATGAGTAAATGAGTATAAGTTACAAAGAAACATATTTTAGCTCAACATAAGGATTTTTAAAATAGAGTTGTCCAACAGAATGGTTTGTTTTAGGAAATGATGAGCTCCTTTGCTGAAGATATCCAAGTTGAGACTGGATAAGCATCTGCCAAGGATGCTGCAAGAAACATTTCTGTACTGTGTGGGAGATTAGCCAACAGAAGATGATGTCTTAGGTTCCTTCTAATCTAAATTTTAAAATCTTATGACTATTTCAAACATGAAAAACTACTTTAATGATACAAACTGGTTAAGAAAATGAAAAAGAATAAAAACAAAATAACTTTACTTGGGTTCCAGGAAAAGCAGACTATATGAAGAAGATTTTTTTTAAGCTAAGATAAAATTTAAGATTGTACTAAGATAGTACATTTTAAAAGCATATGCTTTATCATGCATGCAGTTATTTTATAAGACTTAGTACAAATAATAAAGCATGTATTTCTAAAAAATAAGTGAAGAATAAGAAATCATTTGCTGAATTATTAAATTATACAAAATAAGATAGTAAGAAGCTCAGCAGAAAGCCAAAGAAGGACTGGCTGAGTAAGGTTTTCTATAGACTCACAGTCCTAGGGGGACAAAAACTCTAGTTCAGAAGTTTCCAAAAGGGAGAGATCCTGATGAAAAACTCCAGTATATCAATTAGCAACCCAGGTGTCCACATACTAGAAAAGCAGAGACAAACAAAAGGTAATTGACCATCACCAAATCTGCAATTGAATCCTAGAATTAGAATACGGTAACCTGCCAGCATCTTACTGGTAAACTAGATCCACAGAGAAAGATAACATTATCTAAAGTCACTATACTTCAGCAAACATAATCTTTGATACTAATAATATACTAAGAAAACAGACATGACACAAAATAGGAGAAAAGATCAATAGATGACCCATTTATTAGAATTATCAGCTTGGATTAAAGGGGTATAATTAGGCTTAAAAAATAACATGGAGAATTTATAGATTTTAAAAAGAATAAATAAAAATTCTAGGGCTAAAATGTAATAACTGAAATTAAAAACTAAATCAGTTCAGTTCAGTCGCTCAGTCGTGTCCAACTCTGCGACCCCATGAATTGCAGCATACCAGGCCTCCCTGTCCATCACCAACTCCCAGAGTTCACTCAGACTCATGACCATCGAGTCAGTGATGCCATCCAGCCATCTCATCCTCGGTCATCCCCTTCTCTTCCTGCCCCAATCCCTCCCAGCATCAGAGTCTTTTCCAAAGAGTCAGCTCTTCTCATGAGGTGGCCAAAGTACTGGAGTTTCAGCTTTAGAATCATTCCTTCCAAAGAAATCCCAGGGCTGATCTCCTTCAGAATGGACTGGTTGGATCTCCTTGTAGTCCAAGGGACTCTCAAGAGTCTTCTCCAACACACAGTTCAAAAGCATCAATTCTTCGGCGCTCAGCCTTCTTCACAGTCCAACTCTCACATCCATACATGTCTACTGGAAAAACCATAGCCTTGACTAGATGGACCTTAGTCGGCAAAGTAATGTCTCTGCTTTTGAATATGCTATCTAGGTTGGTCATAACTTTTCTTCCAAAGAGTAAGTGTCTTTTAATTTCATGGCTGTAGTCACCATCTGCAGAAAACTAAATAGGTGTGCTAAATAGAACATTGAAAGATGAAGAGAGGATAAGTGATCTGAAAGAAAGTATTAGGGTTAAAATTTGGTGAATAAAAGAGAAGAAATACTAAAAAGTTTGTCACTTTAATACAAGTAAAAAGTATACATAACTGGCATCCCAGAGGAAAAACAGGACAGGTAAAAACTTGAAGAAATAAAGGCAAAGAATGTCCAAATTGATAAGACACCAAACGAAAGAAAACTGCAATAAGTCACGCACATATCTGTTTGTATCTGTTAATCCCATATTCCTCATTCATCTTTCCCCTCTTCATCACCCTTTTGGCAACCATTAGTTTATTTTTTATGTCTGGATTCTGGTTCTGTTTTATATATGAATTCGTTTGTGTTATTTTTTAGATTCCATACATATGTGGTATCATATGGTATTTGTTTCTCTCTGACTTATTTCATTAAGCATAGTATTATACTAGCTCCAACCTTATTGCTGCAAATGGCAATATTTCATTCTTTATTATGGATGAGTTATATTCCATATTATGTGCATGTATGTATATATATACATGGGATATATACATGGGATATATATATATATATATCTTCTTAAGACATCTTTTTAAGCCAGTCATCTGTTGATGAGTACTTGCGTTGCTTCTGTGTCTTGGCAATTGTAAATGGTGTTGCTACGAACACTGAGGTGTATGTTCTAAAGAATACTTTCAATAAACCTCCCTTAATTGGCATATATACAATCCTGCACCAAACAATAAAAGAACATATATGTATATGCATCATTCACCAAAATTGACCATATGCTGGGCCTTAAAGCAACCTCAACAAATTGCAAGAGGCTGAATTATCTAGAGAACATTCTTTGACCATCAGTTAGTTAAGCTAGAAATCAATAATCAAAGAATTACAAATATCTTTGTTCTATATTCTAAACTAAGACTATAGCAAACAGGAATAAATTTATATTTACTTTCAGTTAATTACCAAAAAATCTAAAGTGGCTTAACTTTTCATAGATGAAATAACATATACAATTGCTTTTCTTAATTATTTTTGCCTATATATCAAGTTTCCTGTTTTAAAGACATCACTATATATACTTGGGATAACTAACATGATAAAGATTAGAGCTGAACTGAAAATTTTTGTTATTAAAAAATAGCCAACTTGTCAACTTCCTTCATGTAGTTAGATGATTGCCACAAAAACATGAACACATGTCTACTAACCTTAATAGATTGACCTTACAGTCCAGTGTTTTCAGGTGTTCAATAAAAAACTCTGAATGTGCAGAATCTATTCAGGATGAAAGAGAACATCAGTGATCTTCATGTCATTCTGGTGGAAAAAACAATCTATTGAGAAAAGTACTTCTGGCAACATAATTTCTACAGATAACTCTGAAAAGGAAACCACATTGAGAAAAACAAGGTAAAACGAAAAACCAAAACCAAGAAAATAACTGTGGAGAGGATCTTCTCTCATTGTTGTAGTTCAAGGTCACTGATGGAACCTAAACATTAACTTGTTGTCTCTTTCCAAATTCTACTTAGTGATGGTAGAAATACAAATCTAAAAATATATCTTTAGCAATGTTTTAAAGTTAGAGGAGTGCTACTAGCATAGAAGAATAGGAAGAAATTTCTGGAAGGTATAAAACAAAATCAGCGGAAAAAGATTAAGAAAGAATTGCAACAAAGTTGAGAATTTGCAAATCCAAAAAGGGATCAGGAAGGACATTATGTACAATAAATTCTTATACTTTTCACGTCTTTGCCATTTTGCCTGGGATTATATAAGAATTAGTTCATTCACTCTTCTTAACTAAGCTAATCTTTAGCTATTATTTCTACTGTTTAGCCTGAGTAATTAAAAAAAGATCACTAGTCATTTCATCTTCACAGCAGCTTTTTTTTTTTTAATGCTATGGTCTACCTGAAGGTCACTAAATATATTAAATAAAATAATAGTGAAGTTTTGTTTCCTAATTAACTTTGTTCCCACAAAGGCTGCATTGTTTTATTGTTGAATCTGATGCCTCTTTTTTGCTTGGGTTGGCTATTCTTGAATGTTTGGTGTTTGGTTATCTATTTATATTTACAAGCAAGGATCTTGATTACCAAGAATTGTCTCCTGGAATGTATCGTGACAACATTCACCTGGTTCTGAGATTGACAGTGATTACATGGTGCTGGCCACACTGTCAGGCTGTTTTGTGTACATTGCATACCTTTCACATGGGGTGCACTTTCTTGTTTGGGGGCCTATTAATCAGGGGAGACACTATCTCATCAAAATCTCTTTTGGGACTCTCCCACATCATATTTGGATTTCCAAATTTGTGGCTTTCTCCTGTTCACAGTAGAATTAGTTGCAGTGAAGGCAGGACACTGGTGCAATTCTTCTACCATCATGGCCAACCGGACACAACCTATTTTCAGTTCCCTGAAGCCTTTAGTTATGGGTTTATTTATAGGCTCCTTTTGTTCTGGAGGGTATTTTCCGTCTCTATGGAGCTGCAGGCTTCTCTGTGCTGGGATATGCTTCATTATCTATTATCCTATTTGCTTTATGTTTTCCAGAAATTTGCATTTCTGCTGGCACCCTTACTTGCTTTCTAAAGTTTCTATGAACTTATTACTGTTTTACATTTCTTATGTCATTTCAATGAAATTTTGGTAGGATGGAAAGAAAAAAAGCTGTCAGAATGTTAATCATCCTTCTTGAACTAGTGTATAAAAAAATTTCTATGTCAATTCACTTGAATTTTCTGAGCAATTAAACAAATGTAATCTGATAGCACTTCCTAGTTTACTCAAATGGGAGCTATTCATCTTAATTCTGACTCTCTGTTAATATTTTAGTAAATTCATCCAGACTCTGCTTTCACCATCTTGCTTCAGCATAAGAAGTGTAACCCATCCCTTCCTCACTCCTTCCCTTTTTTGTATCTCCAATCTTTCTCCTGTGGGCTCTTCTTTTCTCTTAAATTTAAATTTCCCTATTCTAAGTCCTTCAGCTTCATTAGAAGGACTGATGCTGAAGCTGAAGCCCCAATACTTTTGGCCACCTGATGCGAAGTACTGACTCATTGGAAAAGACCCTGATGTTGGGAAAGATTGAAGGCAGAAGGATAAGGGGACAACAGAGGATGAGATGGTTGGATGCATCACCCACTCAATGGACATGAGTTTGAGCAAGCTCTAGGAGTTGATTATGGACAGGAAAGCCTGAAGAGCTGCAGTCCATGGTTGCAAAGAGCTGTACATGACTGAGCGACTGAACTGAACTGTTCTAAAAATTATCTCTTTCTGGCTTACTTCAATTAACCTCCAATTAAAATAAATAAATTTATATTAAAAAAATCATTTCTTCTGTTTCACCTCCCTCCTATCCTTCATAGCCCTCTCATTAACTCTTAAGCCCAAAGAGAAATAAACATTGCCACTCACTCACTCTTGAGGAAGCCCTCCCTGGGGTTCCACTATGCTACTCTACTGTGGTCCTTGTCCTGCTTCTATTAAAATTAAGTCTGAAGGTAGTAGGGCACTGGTGATTCTCTCAAGGGTGTTACTGATGCCAAAGATAAGGAAGAATCATGGAAATTGATCAGAAATAGGAAGAAAAGAATTGAAAACAATGCTGAGGACCTCATAAGTTAAATCTGTTTTCTTAGTCTTCATCTGCAGTAGTGAATACTAATGAACCCTGACTCTCACTGAAGCTATCTTCCCTGGGATTCCATGATCCTACTTGAATGTGGTCCTCTTTCTACCTCTTGGATAATTCAACCTTAGTCTAAAGGGAGTCATAGAGTGGGGGAGATTTCTACAATATGGAGGGCAATCTGTGGGGAGTGTCAATTTTTTTTTTAATTCCTTGAAATTAATCAGAACTTTGAAGTAATAGATTAAAAACAAAACAAAACAGGACAAAACCCAAGAAACAATATGAATTGAAAGGTGAATCTAACCAGTTAGTTGAGAAGCAAAGCAGAAATAACACTGGGTTTCAAAGCCAATGATTTCTGAATGGGAAATGGTAATCTTAGTGTTGCCTCCCTGATGGAAAGGCTGATAGATGTCAAGTGCTTAAGCCTTGCTGCTGCTGCTGCTGCAGCTGCTGCTGCTGCTAAGTTGCTTCAGTCATGTCCAACTCTGTGCGACCCCATGGACGGTGGCCCACCAGGCTCCCCCGTCCCTGGGATTCTCCAGGCAAGAACACTGGAGTGGGTTGCCATTTCCTCCTCCAATGCATGAAAGTGAAAAGTGAAAGTGAAGTCGCTCAGTCATGTCCGACTAGTAGCGACCCCATGGACTGCAGCCCACCGGGCTCCTCTGTCCATGGGATTTTCCAGGAAAGAGTACTGGAGTGGGGTGCCATTGCCTTCTCTGGCTTAAGCCCTTAAGTGTAGCAAATCAGAGGAACATTGTTAATCTCATCTGCCTAATAGGAAAAAAGCATGGTCATACATTGGGTCACTGTACTTTAGTGGTTCTGGGGGCAGATGAGTCAGCCTGCTCATGGCTCCATGCTGCTCACTGTGGCTACCTGGAATGGGCCAAGAGCAAGGCAGAGATCCTGCAGAAAGTATGAATTTCCCAGGTCACTGTCACAATACTCTATTCCTTTATTCCATACCTATTAAGTATTCAAGCATTTTCTTATCAGTAAATTCTCTTCTATTTATTTACTTCTGATGCAACTTGGGTTGTTTTATAGAAAAAATACTTTTTACCTCTAAGCTTGTCATGGAAAATGTCTTTTAACTTTCTTTCTTTTTTAAAATATATATCCCTAGTAAATGTTGTATTCTGCATCAAAATTCAATATCCATTTCTAGAAAACTTCCTATAAAACTTAATTTCTCTGTCAAAATACTGTAATTTCCTGGAAGCATTTTCCATTGTACAATCAAAACTATTTTTATTTTTTATCTTTTAATTTGAAAGTTAAATATTTAACAAAAACTGGAAAAGATAATTAAATATTAGTAAATTTACTTGATTAGTCTTGTGTCGGCAAAACAACAACAAAACATTTCATGTTTGGTTGTTTAAGACTGTGTCTGAAACCATTTTCTTTATGAGTAAGAAAAACAGGGCCAAATTAGACCATTTGGAAATGACCATAAACTGGAGGTATAGAGTTGAGCTGAGGAAGTAAGATTATCCTGGTTCCACAAAGATTCATTCTTTACCTCACTGCTGATGCCACTTTCCAATGTTACTTTTTCTGTTCTTATATCTCAGAATCCCTTTATTTCTTAAGCCTTACCATGAGTGTGTACTTCCATTTGTGAATTACTGACAATTGCTAAGAAATGGTAAGAAATGGTTAAGAGAGGGGAGAAAAAGAAACCTACAATAATAATCCATGCTAGAAAACATGAAAACCACAGAAATTTGAAAAACAACACAACCACTATACCAATGGGAGACAGCATGATAAAAAAACAGCTTTCAGAGTCAGGGATAGCAGGGCATGAAGCTTGAGTGAGGATTAAAGGAGATAACCATAGAAGTGCCTGGCATCAAGCATTCAGGAAACTGTCCCTTCATCTAAAAGTAATAGTTATATAACCTGCAGGCAGACAGTGCTTGAAGGTGGTCATATATGTTGAGCTAATAATTGAGAGATCATACTTATTTTTCAGATAGAGATGGACTAAAATAATATCTCTCAAGTCTATCTCTTAGATTTAATAGTGTCTGAAGAAGGAAAGATATATCTATAAATTTAGGAAAACTATAACTCTTCTAAGAAAATTATTATATACAAAATATATTCCATTTATAATATTTATATTCTTGATAATGGTTTAGTGTGATTGTAGCATTTGGTGATGGTATAATGCAAAGGTTAGCAAACTTTTTCTGTAAAGATAAATAGTAAATATTTTAGGCTTTGCAGACTAAGAGGCAAAATTAAGGATATTATATGGAATATAACAAATGATAGAAAGTATAACAAATTGATTTATTAACATATTTCAGAACACAATAATAATAATTGAGAACATTAAAAATACATATCTACTAATGGGAAGAATAAAGTTCTCTTTTTTCTCTTTTGGGATAATATTTCACTTAATAAAGTTTTAAAGCTGGTATTCTCTGGCATCAATATGGTGGCAAATGTTCATTGGTAGGTAGTATCAATATGGCAGCAACCTGGCTTTGGTCTGTAGGCCTTAATTTATTGATCTCTACACTAATGATCATTAAAGCTATTATAACTTGGCCTTTTATTTTAAAAAAATGAAACATGACTTTAAACTTTAGGTTTTAAGAAATAAAGCATCTTCAACTTATCAAGGTTTTTTTCTGTACAAATTTCATATAAATAAGATTAAAATCAACAAATATACTTTAAAAGATTATGTAAAAAAAACTATCAGTTTTAATTTCAGAATTAATACTTTCAAGAGTATTATCATTGGTGATATCAATGATTTTAATACCTTATTTCTTAGCAAACAATAGGCAGAATAAGGAAATAAATTATCCAAATTTTAGTTAAAACAAATTGATCTAATTTCTGACCTCTGAAATTGCTGATAATGTCCTCTACACTAGATTTGAGATTTGTACACTTCCTAATTAGATCTACTGTAAAAGATAAGTTGTAAAAGTTGTAAATACTAAAACATTAATACTATATTCTCAAGGATTCTTGATTGTTTTCATATATTGTTATTCCTTACTTTCTCCAAAGCTCTAGAAAGGAGATGAATCTTCATTGAACCAAGAAACTAAGAAGATTTAACAAGACAAAGAAGTAAGAAGCCAGAATCATATCTGATGAGGCTGAACATTACCAATAAAATGGGAAAGGGCAGTATAATTCTTGAGGTGAACAGAATCCTGGGATGATCATTGATTTTATGGGACTTAATTAATAAGGAACCTGGGGGAAATTACCTCTCTCTAAGAGTATTACAGGTAAAATAGAAAAATTTAGGCAAAGAATGCTTAGGAGATAACTGAGCAGCTAATCATCAATAAAACAGATAAAAGAAGTAGGTTTTATTATATATTATATATTTTGAATAGAAGAAAATAGAAAATGAAATAACCATCAAATAGCTTAATATGAAGATCTTAAGCCACTTTTGAAATTAATATTATTTCATTTATATACACTGAAAAGTTAAGTCAAATACAATAAACAATTTGCATTGCATGCCAGCAGCCATTCTTGAGATGCTACATCCATTTCTTCCCCCCTGTGGACTAATAAATCACTTATTCAACATTCATTGGCTATGTTCTTTCTTGAAGTACTAAGAAAATGAATTTAAATTATTCTGAAATGTTACATCTTGACATGCAAATTAATACTTAAAAGTGAATCAAAGATTTAAAAAAAGGGTAAAGGAAAATTCCTAAGCAAATATTAAAGATTTAGTATCAAAATCTGCCCCTCTCCCCCCTCAAAATCCCATTTTTTTAAAGGAATTTCTTGCTTCAAGAATTATGAAACATTTGACTGTTTTCACTTTCTATACATTTCAAAGAAAAATTTGTTATTGTTGTTGTTGAGTCATTAAGTTGTGTCCAACTCTTTGCAACACCATGGACTGTAGCCTACCAGGCTCCTGTGTTCTCAACTGTCTCCCAGAGTTTGCTCAAATTCATGTCCCTAGAATCAGTGATGCTGTTTAACCATCTCATCCTCTGCTGCTCTGTTTTCTTTTTGCCTTCAAAGAAAAATAGACTGCTATTTTTCTGAGGTCAAGTAAATTCTACAGAAGAGTAGAAATTCAGCCCAGATGAGCTTTTCCCATTCTTTTCTGTTTTGTGATCCTTGGATAAATATGACACTCAACAGCATTTATACCTAGGAGACAGATGATACCAATAATAGGCAAAAGATTCAGAGTTTCCATGTTGGAATCCTTCTATAACTTCTCTTAGTCTAGAAATAACAAAGATAATTTGAAACTTTCCTTACTCACATCTTTGGTTTAGATAGTGTCTGATAGCTGTAGAGAGACTTTGACTTGGAACTCACGTTATGCAAAATGTGTCTATGATGGGATTTGGAGTTCCTAATCCAAAGTAATTCCTTGAGGAAGATGTGCACCTTATAAGGGTTTCCTGCTCCATTATCTGCACCTGGCTGGTTTGCATGCCTACTAACAACCTTTGGAAAGGAGCTGCTTTGATGTCTTTGCATTGCCATGTGGGGAAAACTAGGTGTCTTACTTATGCACAGCTACTCCCAAACTATAGAACTGATAGATAACAGAAGAGCTGACAGATCCACTATTACACATACTTCCTAGAAGTTGAAGGTCTTCTGTTATTGTGGCTAATCTCTTTTTCTCTGAGCAAACCTATAGTGGGTAAATGTGCCAAGGGAAGTTATTTTGGAACCATCAAGATACTCCATTGCTTTCTAATTCTGTGGAGATTATCCATCCTATTATTGTACTGGACTATCTAGGTTCATGGCATTTTAAACCAAAGACTTTTAAACTGACAGAATGTGGTCCACTGGAGAAGAGAATGGCAAACCACTTCAGTATTCTTGCCTTGAGAACTGTGTGAACAGTATGAAAGGCAAAATATAGGATACTGAAAGAGGAACTCCCCAGGTCAGTAGGTGCCCAATATGCTACTGGAGATCAGTGGAGAAATAACTCCAGAAAGAATGAAGGGATGGAGCCAAAGCAAAAACAATACCCAGTTGTGCAGGTGACTGCTGATAGAAGCAAGGTCCAATGCTGTAAAGAGCAATACTGCATAGGAACCTGGAATGTCAGGTCCATGAATCAAGGCAAATTGGAGGTGGTCAAACAAAAGATGGCAAGAGTGAACGTCAACATTCTAGAATCAGAGAACTAAAATGGACTGGAATGGGTGAATTTAACTCAGATGATCATTATATCTACTACTGTGGTCAGGAATCCCTCAGAAGAAATGGAGTAGCCATCATGGTCAACAAAAGAGTCTGAAATGCAGTGCTTGGATGCAATCTCAAAAATGACAGAATGATCTCTGTTCGTCTCCAAGGCAAACCATTCAATATCACAGTTATCCAAGTCTATGCCCCAACCAGTAATGCTGAAGAAGCTGAAGTTGAATGGTTTTATGAAGACCTACAAGACCTTTTAGAACACCCAAAAAAGATGTCCTTTTCATTATAGGGGACTGGGATGCTAAAGTAGGAAGTCAAGAAACACCTGGAGTAACAAGCAAATTTGGCCTTGGAATGCAGAATGAAGCAAGGCAAAGACTAATAGAATTTTGCCAAGAAAATGCACTGGTCATAGCAAACACCTTCTTCCAACAACACAAGAGAAGACTCTACACA